>CADDXX010000050.1:2732428-2771362 GCA_902810485.1 Alauda arvensis | reverse complement strand
TGCCGCTGTCCGAGACGGAGCCGAGGGAGGGCAGGGGGGAAACCAAGACCGGGGAGCACGCAAAGGGCCCCGGTGCCCCCTCCTCCACACCCCCACAAAGGCACAGGTCCGGTACCAAACTTGAAGGAGAACGCGATGAGGTTGGGGTCCCGAAAACCGCCGGGAACTTCTTCCCCGGGCGGCGGCGACATCGCGCCCAAGTCCCGCCGGAGCAGCCGCGGCCCCGCCGCCCCTTCCTTACCTCCGGCGTGTGTGCCTCGGGCTCCGCCACCTCCAACTTCCTCCGCGCCCCGAAGAAGAAGAGGAGGAGGGCGGCGAGCCAGAGCACCCCCAGCAGAGACAGCGCCAGCCGCCGCGTCGGCCGCCTCATCCTCGGGAGGAGGGAAAAGTCCGGCGGGGACAGCGGGAGGCGGTGGGGGGGAGCCGCGGGCGGCTCGGGGGGCAGCGGGAGCGGGGCTGGCGGGGAGCAGGGACTCGCCCGCCCGCCTCGGAGCCGGCGATGCGAGTCCCGGGCTGTGCATGCTCTGCAGGGGAGGGGAGGGGAGGAGGAACGGGAGGAGGAGGCGCCGGGAGGAGGGGGGCTGGAGCCGGAGCCGCTCGCCGGGGAAAGGTGCCGAGCTCAGGCAGCCGGGCTGGTCCCCGGGGAGCCGCTGCCCTGCCTGCTCCGCGCTGACGGGGAGGCAGCCCCGGGGACGGGCTCAGCGAGGGCTGCGGGGGTGTCTGTGKGTAACCGGGGACGCCCATCCCTTCGCCCTGCCTCCGTGAGTGAGCCCGGGCCACTTGGAGGAGAAGGGATGCGCGGGGCTGGGCAGCGCCGCTGCGAGTTCGGCCCGGGTCGGTCCCGGTCCCGACTCCGGGGCCAGAGGAGGCCACCGTTCAACAACACACAGAGGAGGCTCAGACATGATGGGAAGATTAATTTAACCAATTGAAACAGCAGGGGGAATTCAGGTAGGTGGAATTTAATTACTGGATTTGGAAGAGAAGATGTGTGTCTCCAGAGCTGTCAAGAACACTTAAAAAAATAAAATCATAATCATCAGCTGTTGGTATTCCAGCAGCAGCTTAGTGCCGGGCCATGGTCCTGCCAGGATGGCCCTCAGCCGCCGTCCCTGTCCCATGGGGTGTTCCCTGCTGGCTCCAAACACAGCCCCAGCWCAGCAGGCCTGTCCACACAGGGTAGCCAAAGTGGGAATTACAGACCTTGCTGAGGAAAAGGAAAAAAAACCTAACACAACTACAGAGTAGGACTCCAGAAAAGAGCTGTCTCACCCAGCTACCCCTGCTCACCTGGCTGASGCTGCTCTTCTGATCTTGCCACCGACAAGTATTACATGAGCTGAGCAAACCTTTGCAGAAGACATTAGAGAATAAATTAAGTATTGAAGCAGATGTGAGTCATTCATGTTAGTACAAAAACTATGGAACAAACCCCATAAAAACAGGAATCCATGCATAAAGTAACATATGGAATGAAATAGAGATAAGATGTCAAGTGCTGGAAAGTCCAATGCACATGTTGTAAACAACCTCTCCTATGCATTTCCCACACACTCCTCCTGGCTTTATTATTTCCTGCAGTTGTTTTCTGTCACTTGCTAATTTATCATTTGCAATCTTCATCCTCTGTCCTCCTCTGATTTATTTCCAGGGCTCAATAAGCCCTTCTCCCTAACATAATCCATGCCTCTCAGGCCCAACATTCACAGAAAGATGCCCAGATAAAAATTTCATTAGCATCCACAAAAAGGGACATTTCTCTTGCTTTGTTTTAAAGCTGTGTGACTTTGAAACACCTTTACCAGAACGAGGAAATCCAGGTCCAGCAGGCAGTTAGTCTGAACTTTATTTTACAGCCAGGCAGGAGCAGAACTAACCAGGTGGGAAGAGGGCAGAAAGCCCTCATGGYTTGGTGAGCCACCAACCTGATGTCACATGGGAAGCCCCCACCAACCTGAAAATGCAACCTGTTCCCATAGCATGCATCATTTGTCATGCCAATTMACCTTCCTCAGCCCCACGTTCAGGGTAGCGGGACCATCACACTTCACCTCTGCCACCATGAGACATCTCTGCCCAACCTAGTTGGGAACTACAGGTGCTGCTCTCTCCCAAAACTGTTGCCTTACGCTTTTTCCTGACAGCCAAGGTAAAACACCTGAGCAGCTTTCAGCAGCTGAGACACACCAATGGTAGTTTGTACATGGCTTATAGCTGTCTTCTTGCTTTATGCTCATCCCTACTATTGGGACAGACTGGTTGCTGTCTCTCACATATCTCCTTTGGATCAGGAATGGCTTTTGACCAAAAAGATCACCTTGCCACAAGTAGAAAATAGCCATGGGTGTTTTCCTGCCTGGGACAAAGTGACCTTGGCTGCTGTTAAGCAGTGTTCCCCCAACACATGTGCAGAGGGTGCTGAGTTCTTCCTAACAGACCTCCCTCTGTGCTAGGAGAGTTTTTCTGGATAAAGGCACCTGGAGGGTGTTATCATTCAAAGCTGGATTAAAAACCTTGTCTTTTTTGTAGGTCAGACTTTCAGGGGAAGCTATTACAAAATACAGAGGGGAAGTATGGAAAATATCAAGGAAATACATTACAAATTAGATTACAGGTAAGGTAATAAATAGGACATACCTGACAAAAATGCAATCAGATAATGCTTTCTTATTACCTTGAGAAACAACTCCCTCTGCTGAGGGAAAGCTTCACTGGCAGGGCTCGGTGCCGTGATGGATAACTCGCTGTGCCCGGCAGAGAATGGGAAAAGGCCCGATGCTTCCCCGCCGGCACTGCCACCACTCCAGCCGGGAGGGGACACTGTACAAATCCCTGCTCTGTGCAGGTGTCCCCTGTGGAGGTAGGAGACTCGATGAGCTCTGGCAGTGTGTTATTCCCTAGGAAGTATATTCTTCCTGATGGTGTGCCTGTGTGCTGGGACAGATAATATATCAAGCAGATGATGGTAACAGCTATTTAAACAAGAGTAAGGCAAGAATACAAATCTGGAGGCTCAGAGTTATTTGAAGTCACAGACTTTCAGAGACTTATATAAAAATCCTACTGCAATTCCATTAAAAACATGGCAATAAAAAAAATCTTCTGTTGTATCATTGACCCATATCTTTCCCATCTTTCTAATTTTTCATCTGCCAATCTCAGCTGCTTCACAAGTGAGGTCCATAACATATTACCTGTTTCCAACACAGCAAAATTTACAGGCAGTACAGCCAGAGACAGAAAAACAGTCTAGGAAATGGGTGGCTGGCATTTGTTGGTATCAGCGTTGAAAAGCTGATGAAAATAATTGTTTCATGAAAGAAAAAATTGGACGTGATTTCTGAGTGGGAGGGGGACTCTYCACAATCCCAGCTTCAGATGATGGCCCTTCAGGGTCATTGAAGGAATGGATGGAAAGGGAAAGTAGCTTTCCTTGCTGTTTCAAGGGCATCTGTAAAGCACATTTCACGGGAATCTAATCTTACTGGGTCTACAAACCAGCTGGACACTGCTTCAGTGCAGTTTTTACTAGGAATACTCTTAKGTTTGAGTTCAGTTCACATCTAAGATTCCATTCACAGAGTGTTTCTTTTCCAAAAGGATCACAAATACTTTGCAGGGTTTTTGCTCAGAAAGTTGAAAGGGGCTTAAACAGATACAGTCAAGAAATGATCAGAGGAAAGGATCAAAATCCACCCCCAACRTGGGGATACTGAGGAGTCTCAACTGAACATGAGAGGTCATTGTAAGATGGAGGAGCCCCACAGAGCTCTGGATTGAAAGGGGCTTCTAGGACAGGTTCCGGGGGTGGATCTGGTTCAGTAGTAGCTTGGGGTGGCCCAGCACTCGATGCTGTTCATGGCAGTGCGGCATCCCCATGAAGAGGTGCTGCTTGCAGAAGCAYATATATTAGGAAGACTGTGYTTGTTTGCAAAAAAATAAGAGATTAGTGTTTGAAAGGGTCAGCATGKTAACAGGTTTTRCAGGGTGCTGGATTTCATTCAGTGGTACCTCTGTGGTGTGTGCTCCAGGCTCAGGGGAAGAAGCTCATTCAGAAGCTTCTCTCCCACCCCTGGCAGAGGGTGTGCTACACTTACTGAATTTAACCACGCTGAGGACAGGGCCAGGAGAGGAGGACGAGCACAACAAGCTGCTCCCAAATAGCTGTTTTGGCAAGTGCTGAGCATTGGCATGTTTCAGTTGGAGCCCAGCTGTCCCTTGTCACCAGCAGTGGAGGTGCCAGCCTGGGTGCAGAGGCTCCAGGACAGCAAGCCAGCACATGCCCCTGGCCCAGCACCACCCCACAGCCCCCACTGGCTACCAGAGATGACTCAGAACCATTTGATACCCCTCTATGGGTGGAACTTGCTTCAAATGTGAACAGTCATGTCAGTGACCTCCAGGTTTATATTTAATACTGGAACAAAGTTCAGTTTTCTGACCTGTAGCTGTTCAAAAAGCCTCCAGGTCACTTGATCAGTGTGAGGAGAGGAAGAGCAGAAGTCCTTTGCACGGGAACAAGGAGGTTGTTGCTTTGCCATGGGGGWCCCCAGCTCTGCAGCACTTGACACCACCAAGCCATGGCCCTGTGGAAAGCTGCTGCAGGGGTGCGAGTGTGTGCTGAGCTGGTGGTTCCTGCCCACAGCTGTCATCTCACACAGCCCTCAACTGTGTTGTGAGGGCAGCAAAKGCTCTCTGCCACCTCAGGCAGTACCCTGCCATCTCAAAAAACAGCTACCATGATGGCTGTTSGAGATAATGTGAACAGTATTCCACATTTTTGTGGCAGGTAAGATCTGCCTTAGTTTTTGTACTTGTAATGGAAGCCAAAAAAATCAGTGCTTATATGAAAAATGTTCTCCTTGTGTTCCCTTGGAGAAGACAAAAATGTTAGAGAGAGCTCTGGCCTAATACCAGAAGAACAGTAAATTAAAGTATAAAAAAAACCCCAAAACTTTATATTKGCTGTCTCCTCTCCCTYGCTGAAGTAACAGAACTGTAGCTTGTCCTACATCTGCAGTTTAAATGGGAGGGTCAAACGTGAAGCTGTGAAGCACTCACCTTCTTCTCTCAGGTGATGATATTGCTGTGCGCCTCTTCACCTACTGCTGCACTCAGAAAGGAAAATGCAGGAGCTCCTGCAGGCTTTTTGCCACTATCAGTGTTGCAAGCAGATCTCTTCCACCTCTAAAGGATTTTTTTTTTCCTTTTAATTAAACCGCAAGCATTCTTCTCTAGCAAACTTTCCATGATGGCATCTCCAGTTAATTAAACGTTTAGGCTGTCAGGAAATGCTGTGCATTAAAAAAAATAAAATAAAGAGGAGAGCTACTTTAATAGCATTTGTTAATTGAAGCTCTCATCAAGTCAGCTGCAGCAACAGAAGCTGCTTCCCRAGTCGATGGGCAAGAGCACACACCCAGACATTTGCCTGCAGTTCCTACCAGTCAGACTCCCACCTCCAGGCTAGTGTCTGTGGCACTGATGGATGAGGCAGCACTGAGCTCCCTCAMCACTGGAACAACTGCAAAGAATTCTCTGTAGTAAAACTGGAGGAAGGCTGGAGGGAATTCTTGCTTACCTCAAGGTAGTTTCCATCTCCAGCATCTGCAATCAAATGGGCACCCACTTGTACCTGTGTGTAATTCACATGCTCCCTAGTCTTTGTCTCCATTTGCTGGAGCACAGGCTTTTCTGGACTAGATGCAGCTTTACTCACAGCATTTCCAGGTGGCCAATGATGCAAATCCAAGAAGRTGTGGGAACAAGGGGAAAAGCAGGAGATTTGAAGGAGACACATTAACTTCAGTGTCTGACTGAGGGACATTTTAGCAAAAAACAGTTCCCTTGGASAGTGCTCTTCCATTGAAACCACCTTCAATACTGTTCACTGGTTGCTCTTGACCAGCTCTATCTCTGGGCTTTATTGCTGCAATAAAGTCTTCTGGATCCTGTCTGTCCCCAGATGTCGCTGGTGCTTGTTAGTCTCTCCTAATACTCCCATTTTCTGGAAAAAGCCCCTGGATAAACAATGGCTGCTGATCCCACAGCCTGTTTTTTCAGTGTTTTGGTGGGGTAGCTGCCTAGCTCCAGGTCACTGCACCAGCAACCAGTGGCAGGCACTGCAAATGGCCACAGGGGAGCATTGGAGACCAAAGCAGCTGAGAGTTTTATGGGCCAAGCTGCAGCAAACAATCAATAAACAGAGCACAGGGCAGGTGAATCTTTACCACCAGCAGCTGAGCCTGTGAGGTCCGGGCCACCCTGCTGCAGTGCTCTGCACAGCTCTGGTGAAACACTGGGKACCCCAGTGCTGCTGGGAGTTCAAGGGGAAGCAAAAGGTGCTCACCTGCCTCCCAAGGAGCTGTGCTCCTGKGTGCATTCACAAACATGCACACACAACACGCCCCGCACCTCCCCCCCCACCACATCCATCTCTAAAAGCAGAGAACCCTGCCAGAATTCAGATCAAACCCTTTTGTTGCTTTGAATATGCTAAATCAGTCCCTTTCAGCCAGCTGCAGGACTGTGTCTCTCAGACACATTGAAGCCCATAATTGTGGTTTGGACAGGTGACACTTAAGAGAATAAAGAACAAGTCATGTGATGGGTGAGAGAACACATTAGCTAAAATAAAGCTTTGTCCTTAAAGCACCTTTAATGCCTCTGTCCTTTTGTGTGCAGGTGTTAAGCAGACTTCAGAATTAAATCTCTATTTCTGRAATATGTAAGTGTGGCCCAATGCCAACTGGGATCTAGGCATCTATTAACACAGCTGGCAATATGTAATATTGCACCAGACACTTTTGGGGAAGGAGGGTTTTTTCACAGCTGGGTGGAAAGTTTTACCCTCATCTTCTTCCTATAAAAATTTTCATAGAAAAAATTCCTGACTATATCTCTCTCTTCTCCTGAGGGATATAAAAACTGGAGACAGTGAGACACACATCACCTTACTTCTTAAGATTTTAATCCCATTATTTAGGTGAAGTGTCTAGAAATAGATATTTCTTCACATACAATCCAATGCTTTAAGCATAAAGACRGTGATTTCTATTTGATCAGGCAACCTCCCTYTCTCAGTACAAAAGCTCCAAGGGGYTAACAGCTAACCCCACAGCTCCCTGAAAAATAGGTAACAAACAGTTGCTCTCTATGAAAGAGTGAGTAATGTCAGTGTCTGTGCTTGCTCTGTGTTGATCTTTTCATAGGATCCACTGTGATCTCCTACAAAAAAAAAAAACACACACAGTGCTAGAAATCCYGCCTACCTTCAAGGGAATGGTATTCCACCCCTGAACGTGCTCAGGTAGATTAACATCTCCTTTCCCATTACCAAATCATTGCTGTTGGTTAGACAGCAAAGCAGCAGCTTGATTCCCMCACTAGCAGGACAAAATTTCAAGGCTGCTGTTTAGAAAACAAAGTAATGTTTAATTGCACACATTTGTTTAGCTGTTATTGAGCAAGAACAAGTCAGAAGCCCAACAGCATTATTTTTCTTTCCCYGCATAGAACCTCATGAATGCATTCAAACCTGTTAGAGTTTGTTAGTCCCAGAGGGTCTTGTTGAACCAGAACAATCAATAGATGCAAACAGAGCAGGTAAAGAGGCAATCAGGGCCCTAGAAACTTGAAATATTTTCCATTAGGAGACCTTAATAACTTCCCCTGAACAAGTATTTCAATGGCTGGTGGTACAAGCAAGGAGACATGCCAGGTAGGAGCAGCCTGGGCGAGACACATGAGAGATGAAACGTATCTTGATCTTACCACCCAAAGCAAAATGAGCTCCGGACAGCAAGATATTCTCCAAATAGCTTGGGCCATCCCATGCAGGAGAGGTATTTCATGGGAACTGCTGCATATGGAAGATAATTGGAGGGAACCGCTCCAACGTTCAGGGTTCTGATCTCCTCGCAGTAATGAGCGCACAGGCAGAGGATGCATATGCATGAGAACATAATTAAGAGTGGTAAAACCTGGAAGATTTTCAAACTCTGTGGCAATTACCAACTTAAACACACAAAAAATTAAGATAGCCTTATACCCAAAGGAAAGTTATTATTCAAAGTGCCTTGCCTCATTATGGTTAGCTGGAGCTCAAACAGCAGGCTGGTGAGCAGGGGAGAGCTGCCTTCCATTAGCAGCAGGTGCTCTCCCCGGGATGGAGGCAGGATGCTGGCATCCTTCTGCTCTTGCCCAGACATCTCAAACAGTCCCAGAATGCTTCGTGGGAACAAAAATAGAAAGCACAGGGCACACATGACTGGCAGCTTGGCCTCCCTTGTTGCTCTTTGGTCCTCTCTGGTGAAGAGCGTTCATGGACAGAGAGCTATCCTGTGTAAATAGATTCACTAAATAAATGTGGTAATTATACTGAATATTATTCTCAGTAGAAATAGCAGCAGGGAAATTATTTGCATAAGAAATGTGGATTATTCATGTAAATGAATGTGTTATTTGTTTGTAGAAAAGATTAAGTCTTGTCTAAAGACCTAGAACTCGGCTATACATAAAAGCAAACACTTAGCCAGCCTTTCATGCCTCCACTGTGCTCTGCCCACCTTTATCAAATCCATCTTTGCAGTACTACCTATGTTTTTCTCATCAGTCCATTTTGCTAAAGCTCAAACTCCCCTCAGTGCAGGGGATAGTTAATCTTCTCTTGGGAGCCTGTTTGGGCTGCCACTGAAGAATCTTTAGTGGAATCCAGGCTTTTAATCTTTGTTTCAGCCAGCTGAACCTAGTGCCAGGATAAAAAGGAGTGGTTTCTAGGTTTGAAGAGCTGTACAAAAAGCCTGACTTGGAAGGATGACTCCTTTAATTTCCCTCCTCCATGTGCTGAATKCAAGGAGGGGCTCAGATCCCAGGCTGRCTATCCCTGCACAGTCCAGAAACAGCCAGGAGTAACCATGGTTTGGGGGCAGTAGGACAGGTGAGCATACCCTTGGCAGTCCCCAGGATCTGGGCTGCTGATGGAGACACTGTGTGCCCACCTCCCACCTGCTGTGCCACCCTGTGGCCTGYTCACCCATGGAGTACTTTCCCCCAGCTACCCAAGCAATGCAGRCGGGGTTGACCCCACTGCAACCACCTCCTGTTAACTTCAGAAAAGCCTCAACCTTCACTGCAGTAATCCCCAGGCCAGGGTTATTCACCAAGGAAAAACACTGACTTAACACAAAGAACAGAAAGGCAGCCTCAGCTGATGCTGCAGGACCTTCACCCTGCCATTCAGCCCTGCAAAACAGCCAGCTCAGCTCCTGGACCCAGCCTGGGAAGGGCACAAACACCCAGCACAGCCTCTTAGGAAAGCACCAACTGCTGCACCAATATATGAAGAGCTGTCTTTCATTAACAAAGCCCAGATGTCTCTGGTCTTTGTTAACAAAAGGCAGCTCTTCCTTTATTGCCAACCACATCCTAGGCTGCATCAAAGGAAGCAAAGCCAGCAAGTCCAGAGAGGGGACTCTGCTCTCATGAGACTCCACCTGGAGTACTAAACCAGCCTTGGGACTCCCAACATAAGAAGGATGTAGACCTGTCAGAGTGAGTCCAGAGGAGGCCATGAAGATCCCAGAGAGCTGGAACACCTCTCCTACAAAGCTGAGAGAGCTGGGGCTCTTYAGCCCAGAGGAGAGAAGGCTCCATGGAAACCTTAGAGCACCTCGCAGTACCTTAAGGGGGCACACAAGAAAGCTGGAGAGGGATTTTTTACATGAGCAGGTAGTGATAAGACAAGGGGGAATGGCTTTAAACTGAATGAGGGTAAGACCTGCCTTATATCTAAGACTAGATATATTTTTTTCCACTGAAGATGGTGGATCACTGGAACACGTTGCCCAGAGAGGTAGCAGATGACTTGTCCCTAGAAACATTCAAAGCAGGATCAGGCACTGAGTAACCTGGTCTAGTTGAAGATATCCCTGCTTACTGCAGAAGAGTTGGGCTGGATGACCTTTAAAAGTTCTTTCCAACAMAAATTATTCTATGATTCTATATGCCAGGTCACTGAGGAGAAACATTCTTAGCTGATCCTAACTTCCAGGCATATGTAGCAGCATAAGCCACTAGAGGATCTGTTGCCTCTGGTTGTTTTAAATAATTTGAGAAAGGACAAATGTCTGCTTCACAGCAGAAAGGGCTTATTTCCTGTCACAGTAAGCTCTCCAGTGACAGCTGTGTCTAACTCAGGTTCTGGCACCTTAATTCAGCAAAGTAATGTGGACTTCTCAGCTTCCTTCAGCTCCATCAGGTGGTCAGAACTGACAGAAGTTCTTTGATCTTCTACAGATTTATTGCAATAYAATTTAAAGAGTAGTGTTGAGGAATGGCCCCTCCACACGGCCTTTCCACCAAACTTCTCTGGCCATTTTGTGTTTCCAAGTACTTGTAAACCATAAAAATAAAAATGAAGGAAAAAAAGGGAGTTCCTTTTACTGGACTCAGCAGTTTATTCTTGCAGCATATGAATTATTTTCTGTTAATTCATCCTCTAAATTCTTTATATGCTTAGCTATGTGTTGGTTTGATAGAGTACCCCTTTMTTTTTTGCATTTGATACAATTAAAGTTCTGCAAAACTCAGCGGTTTAAACTCTTGGAAACTTGTGCACATTGGAAAATATTGATCCATATGGAGGARGCTGTGAAGTGCCCAGGCCTTGCTCCCACACTCTGCCCTGCGCAAGTAGAAAAGCAAGCTGAAATGGAAATTGAGTTCTCAGTAATGTTCAACTCAGCTGTTCAAAAATAATGAGCCCTTCAGATCAAACTGCTTTGGAGATGCTCAGGGTTATTTCTCTTGTCCGTATTTGCCCAGTGAATGCTGGGAGGCCAGGAGTCAGAGTCCCTGAGGATGAGCATCTTAACATCAGGCTGACATTTCCACAGCCTCACTGAAATGTAGAAGTTGTGCACARSGGATGCATTCAGCACRGACACTACCTAGGTTTCAGAAAAGGGCTCTGGGGCAAGCATGGCTCCAACACTAAAAATAAGATTTCCAATGGTCTGTGCCACACCTCTCCTGGGTGCAGTCACACCCGGTCAGTTTGCAGAGCTGGAGCTAATGAACAGCTGGGGTTAATGYTGGCCAGAGGATCAGGGGGAACACCTCAGCCTTCTGTGTCAGTCTTTTGCTAATGTATACCTATGCCCTAAGAGTAGGAGACAGTTTTTAAGACTAGGGTTAGGAYTTTGCTAAGACATAAGATCAAGGAGCAGCTAGGAAGAGTGGGTGATGTTGATATTGTTTTCTTTCTTCCTTTTAAAAGGAAACACAGTAAATTACAATAAACACCCAAGAGAAGGGTCAACAAGGGCGGATGCTCCGAAGGAGCACAAAAAACACCTACTCCATTAATAGGGGGATGTACCCAAAAACTTACAGAGCAAGCATGGCCCCAGTTTCTGGAGCAGAATTCCAAACTAACTTTTGGTTTTGAAGAGGGCTGTGGAAAGGGAGAGGCTGTGGTAGCAGGACAATCACAGACATAATTGCACTCCTGCATCCTCTGGAAGCTCAGCATTTAGCTGCAGAGGCAGGAGCCCTCAGCAGCCTCAGCCTAGGCAAAAAGCAGCATTTGCTACTGCCAGCAGCCAGGCTGAAAGCACCCAYTCAGGGTAGCTTAAGACCAAATTTCTCACTCTTATGCTCCAGCTCTTCAGCAGTGCAGAGCTGCTTTCAAGCAATAAGTCATTTATGTCTAGCTGCAGCATATTTATGAGAAAGAAATCCTGCTTTTACCTGAAGAAAAAAAGCTACTTTAGAGCAACTACCTTTTTCATTTCACCTTGCTTAATGAGCACCAGCTATAGACATCCTTCTTGTAGCCACATTTCCAGGAGCATGAAGAGCTCTGCCTGGTTCTGCAGGATGCTTAGCTTTTAACCCTTCCCTCCACATTTGATGTGTGCATGACAAGTAAGGGGTGGGGGGAGAAAGGGGGTCTTTTAAAACTGGAACACTTCATAGCAATCACATTTTTGGTCTTTTGAAACCAAAAATGCAATTCCCACATTTGTATGTGGTTCATTGCAAGTATTCCATCAAAATGCGCTGCAAGAGAAAACTGGATTTATAATTGCTGCTCTCTTAATGGAGATYCCCTGTGCTAAATTATGAGTGAAAATTTTCCTCCTCAACAGCAGTAGCAAAGTCCATTTTTCTTGTCTCACGCAACAGCTGAAAATTTGTACAGAAATCAAGTTAGTTTTCAACCTGACCCTTCCTGTGAATTTGAGTTCCAAGGATCAGCACAATGGTCCAGCTATAACATTAATAGTGATAATGGGGACATGTAAGTCACCCAAGAATAATTTTCTACGACACTTATAGCATTAAACACTTATTCAATAACAAAAAAGTAGCAGATAAGCCCAGGTAGAGAGCACTTCTGCCTGGTATCTGCAGACACCACAATGCCAAGTGTGTCCTTTGCAAGTGGCATCACTCTGGCACTGCCAGGCTGGGTAGAATTAGTCAGGATTTTGTAGGTTTTTTCCTTTATCTGTAGAATGTCAGCTTCCTACATTACATGGCTGATGTGAGCAAAACAAAGGTCTGCCTGCACTGGAAGGGAGCGCGATGGAGACATTCATTTCCCCAGAATAGGTAGTGTAACAAATCAATCCTGACTGCACTGATAAATTGAACTTCAAGCTTGGTGATACTGCTTTTCAGGTCTAATTCAGTGTAAGACACAGCAGGAAGGAAAGGCAAAGGCACTCGTTAGCATTTCATTCTGCAAGGAGCTGCTCCCTGAGCAGGGGAGGAAAAAAAAAAAAAAAGATTTTTTTGCCTTCTTTTTCAGCACAGCATTGCAACAGTTTTAAGGAAGGTGACATGAGATTCACAGGAATATGTGGGGGTGTATGTGCAGAGAGGGATGTGCAGAAGAAGTACTCAGAGATCACCGGCTTCTTGCCAAGCCCCAAACCTTATGGGGTCATAACTTGAGCTCCTGGATGCCAACACAAAAGAAGCATTGCTTAGGGGGAAAATCCAGCTCCCAGCAGTAGGAGGATTACAGAGCAGCAAGGCTGTAGGGTATGCAAAGGGAGGAGGGCCTCAGGAGGCTGAGGTTGGGCCAAATCTTATCTCTTAACAGAGACCCAGGCTGAACACAGATCACTCCCCAGGGGAACTGCAGAAGTACTTCTCTGAGTAAACAGTGTGTCCTGCTCTTGTGTCACCTAGTAGCCATCCTGTGGACCTGATCTTTCTCCCCTAGGCACCGTGGCACTGTAAATAATAGCAAAGTGGATTTTTGCCCTTCAATTTTCTGAATCTGGATGTAAACATCATACCCTTGTATCACAGTCCAGCTTTTCACCTCTTCCACATTGGACCACTGGTTTGCATTGCACCAGAGTTCAATCTTTAGGAGAAAAGTCTCCACAGCCTTCCATGAAAAACTGACCTGAACAGCTCATGCAGGAAATAAAGTAAGACTTAAGGTTTGCAAATTTTGAAATTCCTTTGTCTGAATTGAGTCTCCTGGTGGGGTTGTAGAACTGGAGAGGGGATGATTGAGGACTGGTGGACACATGAATTTAGCAGCGGCTTTGACTCCACATCCCCAGGTTGTCTCTTCACTCCCATCACTACCCCATGCAAAGATCTGCACTAGTTGGGACACTTTGCACCCTCTCTGGTCAGTGGGCAGTCTTCAGGCACCACCTGATCCTGGAAACAGGCTTTTCCTTCCAAAAGCTTCAGAAGTTCTCATTTTTATAGTGCCAGTCCAATGACAACTTACCCTTTAGAGGGGCAAGTCGCTCTAGAGGTCCATTGGTGGAGTTRGGATTACATGTACTGCTAAATAATCAAAACCAAAGCAACATYATTCATTCCACACAGAGCATCTTGTGGTGTGATCAAAGCCTGCTGACACAGCTTGGACRGCTATGATAGTGCAGTAGCCACTTSCATGAATASAATACCTCTCARCAAAGGATTGCAATATGCTTTTAGGTAAGGCAGAAGTCCTGGTGGCCCCACTGTAAAACTGGTAAAAGGTGAGATGTGACCTCAGACAGAGAATTACACTGCAGTGTCTCAACAGTATTTAATTGATTACCCRGAAAGAAACACACAGATTGAGTATTTCTGCCTATCTCAAACCTGGGCCAGCTTGGTATCTCTAGGGTGTTCATCCCTAGCTGCCTAAGGGCAAGAGCCTCATGATCTTGGGRTGATTTGCCTTGTGGTTACTTGTCYCCAGAGGACAGCTCTTCCCTTTTTGCCTGAAACTGTCACGGCTCTTCACTGTAGCCATGAYCTCTCCAGCTATGCTTGTCATTCCTGTAAGTCTTAGATCTTTTGGAATCCTGTTAGGCTTGAGAGTAGAGTCTGTCCTGTTGCCATATAGACAGAAGCCCTGACCATGCAGAATGCATGTGAGCAGTGAGGCTGACTGGTATCTCTTGTATCCCAACTGCACCCTCAACATGCACACAAACTATATCCAGGAAACATGAAATACATCCAGTTTTGTGTGTGTATCCRCAGCAGTAAGCTCTAGCTGAAGACTTTGTTTGCTAAGGGTTGATTAGTTCCTTTCAATTTCATCTCAGCCTTATTGTTACAGTATACCTCTCCATCCATCTCCTCTTCCCACTCCAGACATTATTTGCTATTCTTGCACCTGCCTTTTTCAAAAAGGACTTTTATTAGCAATACTAGTCTCAAGCCACAGTCCTACTTTTCTTTCATTTCTGCTAGAGCAATACCACCCACTGCAAAGCTCAGCATCCCTGTAAATGCTGTGGTTACAAACGAATGGATCCTTCAGCAGCATTTCAGACCATTTTTTCACAATGCACGTTGTAAATGAGGAGTAATATATCTTCAGAATTGCCCAGAAAACATTATTCTGTTAGCAATATAAAAGCTTCACAGGGTCCAAGTAGGTGACCTTGCCAAAAACATTTTATTGTGAGCCAGATAATTCAGTTTGAATCGTACATGGTTTGGTATAATCATTCCAGTAAAGCATTCTTTACAATTCTGTAACAGCAAGTCACATGGCTCAATAAAGCTTATTGCTGCAAATGCTTAGTGATTCATGGCATGGATGAATTCTGTTTCTTTCCTGGATCAAGTAATCAATAGCAAAATAATCTCCCTGCAATTACATTGCTCTGCATTAAAGAGGTGTGAAGTAAATAAGTACAAAATCTGATAGAAAAAACAATGTGTACA
Organism: Alauda arvensis; assembly: GCA_902810485.1. Classification (NCBI taxonomy): domain Eukaryota; kingdom Metazoa; phylum Chordata; class Aves; order Passeriformes; family Alaudidae; genus Alauda; species Alauda arvensis. The sequence goes on along the minus strand of CADDXX010000050.1, from coordinate 2,756,152 downwards.
ACATTAAAATGAACTGCARTTTGAAACTGGGTGTCCTGCACCAGTTTTGCACGCAGCCTGTGGTGGAGCTCCGTCCAGCACACTCCCAGTCTTAAATCTGCAACAAACCCAGTTGGGACTGRCAGATTTCCCTCCCATCATGTCCAACAGAGCCTGCTGTGAACACTTTGCGCTCACACAGATCCCCCTGGACATTCCCGTGGGTGCCAGGGACCATCCTTCCCAAAACATGCTGAGAAAAGTGAGACCTACGCTCCCTCAACCAACATTTTTGGTTCTTCCAGCGCTGCTCCTGCACACAGTAAATCAGTGTTTATAACATCCCCTGCTGAGTTGAGTGCAAATTAAATCAGGCTAATTTAGTTTGCACCATCATGTTCAGCTGCGAGTCACAAAAGGAAACAGAGACATGCATTGAGAGGGGAGCTGCCGATGGAGGCTCCTCAGGAGCCCGGCGGGACATGGAGCCCTTGGCTGCTCCAGGGGTCCTGGGTGTCCGTGCTCCCTCCAACCTGCTCTGCTTGAGACCTGAACCCTGTGACTCCATGGTAGGTCGCTCCCAATAGATGATAGATATATCATCTGTAATAAACAAGTACCAACACAGCCATCTATTTATCTGGTTCTAGCAGTTTTCTCATAAAAACAGGATGAAAATGATATTGCTTAGAAACAGACTGTTCTGGGGAATAAAGTGCATGCTGTTGTTTTTACTGTTTAATGCCTCCTGACTGGGAGCACTTATATGCAAAGCAGTTCCTCTATAAATATGTTTATGCTATTGCTCAGGCCTCAGTGCAGTGGCAAGCACATCCCTGAGCTCAGTCGTGCCCATGTTTACTTTTTTATCCACAGTCCACCTCACTCCTGCATCTCACAYGCACTCTGAAAAAATATTTATGAGATTAAGCACCTAAAAAGTCACAAAAAGCCAGAGGGAAGGYTACCTATGCAAGCTTAATATAACTCCTTCCTACAAAGATATTAAGAGTATGGGCTTTCATTATATCTTCATTCCCATTGGAGCTCTGTTTCATTTAGCACCTAGACTCAGACTAGGCTGTGCACTGTAAAAGAGCCTCAATTGAGCTGTCTGCAGGAATGCAAAAARGAAAAAAAAAATCAAAACAGCAACCTGTTACAGGCACTTAGCATGGAAATTTCCAGCCCAAATAAATGAATGGTAAGAAAGTGCAAAAAAGATCCTACAGATAGATATATCAAGTAACTTTCTCATGGATTTTGACGTGAATAGTCCTGCTTATACCATGTTTTCTAATGCTGTTCACAGCCACGCACTCAAGTTGTACTATTTAATTAGCTACAACMTACATTTACCTGCACCCTTTAGAAGTACWCACACACACASAGACWCACACACACTGCCTCTCACCCTATACATAAAGTAAATATCCAAATGTTTTATCAGACAGCTCCTGTATCATCCTACTGAGAACATTCCCTGCCAGTCTCTGGTGACTTAAAATGGGATCGGTTTACTTTCCACTGTACTGTACTATTCAATCTGCAGAGAAAACCCTCTGCCTTTCTGAAATAAATACACAATAATCATACAACAAACAGCTGGAGGCTCAGCTCATCACTTGGTCAAATCAAATTAGGGTCACTTCAATAGGGCTATGTTAACTTCTAAMAGCAAAAGAGATGGTTTGAATGCTTGCAAATCACCTTTCCAAATCAGGACTAGGGAAGAGTGTTCATTCATTCTGTGAGTCTCCACCCCTTCTTTCCCAGAAGCACATAGATTCCAGTTCTCTACCATGGGCCTAGCAGCCACTGAGCTGGGATCCCTCTATCAGGTGACAAGCTACTCAGGACAGAGGCCATTTTCCTCCCAGGCTCAAGAGTCCCATCACCAAGCACAGCCTCTGGGCACTGCCACAACGTGTGCCTATAACAGCAGCATTACATCAGCATGGCATAGGGAACCCCAACAATTCAGCCACTATGCTCTGGAGTGTCACACTGTGCACTTGTGGTGGTTGGTATCCAATGGTCTCTCCTCAGTAGAGCTGTCTGAAGAGAAATAGGACTCAAAATAAATACATTAATTAGAAAAACTTCAGTTCACCAAATCTGGGGTTATCAGGTAAAGTCTGCTTGAGGCAAAGACTTTTTGTACAAAGCTTTTGCTCGCAGCTGGAACAAGGCAGCCTTYCTTGTCCTGGTACAGGTTGTCTCCTCCTCTACAGCATTGCTTCAGGAATAAAGTGTCATCATCATCCACTGCAAAATAATATGGAAAGGGGGTTGAAATAATCYATCCCTGTGAGAGCTCTGCCATACTCTCACCTAGGCAGGACTATGGGGCTTTGGAGATATTCTRCCTCCAGAAGAAACAGAAGCTATAAAGCAGAAACCATGAAGCAGAAGACTTAGAAGCCTGAACCTCCTTGTTGTTTGTAACCTGCCCTGTAAGTGGTCAGTTAAAGATACTTTTTCTAAGGATACAGAATAAAACATGCAGTGCCACATGCAGCAAAGGGGCCTGTATCTGACAGTCAGGGAATGGGCTTTACCTCAGGTTCCCGAAGATATATCCCTTTGCCATCTTGTGTTAAATTGCGAAAGGCCTCTGCAAAAGAGGTAAATGAGGAGCATTACCTTGATAGCCAAGAGATCACCACAGCCAAGGCACTGTCTCAGGMAAAACCCCAGAGTTTGTAGACTATTCTCAAGTGCATGTGAGCATCTCTGTTCTGTCCCTGGGAGATCCCTGAAGGCTGTAACACTTGGACGAATAGAAGCTGAATAGAGTCAGTCATGTTACTGTCTGCCCGTCCATCTGTAAAACCTCAAAATGCTGRTCCCAATCTTACYCACTACAATTATGAGACATGTGCTAAGTGTCTACAGCATGATCTGAATATCAGCTGTCTCATCATTGAACTGCAGACCACCACAGACTATTTCCAAGTTTTCTTCTTCCTGGAAAAGATGTATTTCAAGCTATCTTCCTCATGGAAAACAAGTATTTTTCATCAGCAATTTGCCTACCTCTTCCTACACAAGGCCGGTGCAAATGTGCAGAGAGCTTAATCACTCTAATGTGTACAGCTTGGATGTCTGTAGGAAGGGACTGGTAGGGAGGTAAAGAGAGAGCTTGGCTTCCTCTGTATCTGTCCCTTGCTTTAAACTGATTACTCTTGCTTGACTCAGAAATCCAACCCCACAATTTTGACCTTACCACTGCTAGTGGGAACAACATCAAAGGGGCCATGGCTCAGCTGGCAGCCCAGCTTGCCTGGCCAGACACGGAGCACCAGCCTCACCTCCCATGATCTCCACTCGAAGCATGAAGCAAACAAAGCTCTCAAAACTGATCTGTAAGTCAGGGTCACCRTATCTGATTGCCATCAAATTACAGACTTCATTGCTGAGTGAAATGCCTACATAAAATGGGGGGAAAAAMCAGAAAACAGAATGAGATGGCACAGCTGAGTCGTCTTCAGCCCTTCTCCAGCAGCTTTGTTTTTCAAGCCTGGCCTAAGGTAATCAAATATTAGCCAGCCCAAAGGAGATCTCTACATGAAGATATCTTCTCCAAATTCCAAAGGATTCAGGTCTGCTCCTCTATACTTAAGAGTCCTTCCAGAGTTGGAAAAAAATATAAATAGGCCTCTTTTGCTCATGGGATATAAGGGTAATAGCAGCAGCTGCGTTTAAGAGCAATATTCCCAAGAGGGTAGGAAAGGAGATGAAAAAGAAAATCCAGAGGAAGCTCATACAGAAAGCATCAGTCCCCGTGTCAAGCAGCAGCATTTGCAAGGAACACAAAAGCATTCTCTATTCATGGCCTGGGATTTTAGTTTGCTTTAGCCGAGGTCTTCCTGGGCTTCTCACTGCGCTTTCACTGACTCAGATGAACTGGGTGAACATGCACCAAAAAGAGGAATGACATTTAAGGCGTAAACATGCAAAAGAAGCTACAAGACTGAGCTCCAACCCCCACACAACACCCAGCAATAGCAACAGAGCTTGGTCCRGTTTTTGGACCCATATGTATCATCTTCCATTTCTAGATCAAGGYTCAGACACTGCACTAGTGAAGTCTGGCACCAATACAGCCTCCCTGCAAGTCCCACACTTCCAGATTTGGTCCCTGAGCTGTCATTTTCAGCAGAGGCAGCAATTTAATAGGAGCTAGATCTGGTCTTCTGCATYCTCACAACCCCACAAAATCTTTTAAAATTCAATTAGCAACACACAGGAAGGGATTTAAAAATTGGGTCTGAAATAAGCAGACACTTCTGTTTCAGACAACTCTCASTGTGAGACCACACTGAGAAAAGAGTGGGCAGCCCATTCCATGGCAAAATAATTTTCAGATGTGTTTACCCAGCTAAAGAAGGAAGAAGAGACAGCCAAGGCCATGCAAACTGTAATGTTTTYCACTTCTCCTGGGCTCTACACACAGTTATCAAAATGTTTCCCAGCCCTGTGATTTTTTTTTCAGCTTTCATGAGCAAGAAGATGAGACTTGCCAAAATATGCTGTGGGCTCACCTGTCTCCTGTACAGCTGCATGCAGTTCCACAAGGTCAAGCTTTCCTGATCTGTTGGTGTCTCTCTTCTGGAAAACTTCCTGTGGGGAGAGGGAGTACTTTTAAACAAATCAAACCACCCAAAACCCAACAGATGACATTGTGAGCATTGTGAGATATTAAAAGGGGACATAGAAATTACTGTCATACCAAATAGAAAAGCAGCCTTTTCCACAGGACTCTGAATTCCTGGATACTCAGTGTGCCAGTGGCATTCAGCTTAGTGGGAGAATTAAGGTCAAAACATCTCAATTAAACATTAGAAAGCACTCGTTACATATATTAAAAAATGAAAAAAAGAAAAAAAACCCCAAACAACCCAAAAACTTGCAGGCACACTAACATCCATGCAATTATAATATGAGGATAATGATTTCTTAGCYCATATGCCTATTTATAGACTTGATCCTCCTCCCACTGAAGTCAATGGAAACCTGGCTGCTGATTTCAGAAGCTGCAGGAATCAACCCTTTCCCAAACCAGCTCCATTCTGTCACAGCTGAACTGTTATTATGGAGGGTGAGAAGTTCAATAAGCAGGGCCATGTCCTGGTGGTAAAGAAATCACAGTAACACCCAGCCTGGCCTAAGAAATAATGCTCTGGTAAAGTATTATATGAGTCAGAAGTATCACTCATGACAAGGATACATCCAGGAGTGCCAAGATACCCTGGCAGGAATCCAGACTGAAATTCAGGCGAAAATTCTGGAAATCTGGACAGAAAAAAAAAATGCTTTGGACATCTCTCAGAAAAATAGACACTCACAAAATTACCCCTTACTTGAGAGGGCTCAGGCCCCAAAGCCTTTGTGAAACTTTACACCCACTTGAGAAGATGTATCATTTATGATGATAAAARTATGAGGCAACAGGATGGATTCTACTAGTCTCAGAAAATCCAATATGAGCTCCCTGCAGGCATGTAATACAGAATGAAATATGGTACACTATCTCCAGCTATTAGAGAAAATGGAAGGAAAAGGACATCCAAAGCTCTAATCCCAAACAGAATTTACTGCATGACCTTGAGCAAAGTCACTTGACCTGAAGAGCTTTGGGGAACAGCACTGCAAATTAATTGAAACCCTTGTACTAAGCATGTCTCTCTCCCTCTCTTTCACAGACACASCGCCAGCTCTGTTAATATAATTAAAAGTACAGGCACTGCTGAAAACATGATGCTGYCTCAAAGCTTAGCATTCCTGGTTCATATAAAAGTTACATGAAGAATAACAGAAATAGACTCTAATCTCACTGCAAATCATGATTACAGTTGGTCTGTACCTTCCACAGAGTAAGGGACAGAATCATAATTCACCAACCCCTTCTCTGCATGAAGTCAAGATGCTTTAATAATTTTCATATTGTAATTCCGTATTTAGTAAATATGAATCAAGTTCTGTAAAGATTTTTTAATTGTTGTCATAAAATTAATAACTTATGAAAAGTAAAGACTCCCTGTTCAATATAGTCTTCTCACAGATTAGACAGTGCCTGATGGGTCAGTTCACAAAGAYAGAATTTGTGGAAAAGAGAGTAAGATCAAATTCAGTTTAAGTGGAAAAGGCATCACGTCAGTCTTTTGATCATCTGTTGCCTGTAATGGCTGGATGGAGTATTTTCTATGTTCCCCATTGATTGTTACCAGTGAAGAAACTGGGAAGAAAATTGGATTCATCATTATGTCTGTAATTTCATTGTCATTGTTCAGAGAAAGCAGCCACTACAATGCCTCACTGCTATCCAGATAGTGTTATTTCTTTCCAAGGACCAAATTATGAGCCTGTGGAGTGCTCTGGGCTGCCCCCACAGAGTGGATGTCACACATGAGAGAGACAAGCTTAGGGCTCACCTGCCTCTCACAAGCATGAGTTACAGAGGCCACCTGCACCTCATCCTGTCCCCCAAACACAGGGCAAGGAGCAGCCCTATCCGTGCACAGCAGGGAAGAGTAAATAGACACAGCAGCATGGACCAGGCACATGAAAGTAAAGACAAGACCCTTCTCCACCACACAAATTCCTACAGACCAGGCTTTCCACATCTTCTAGTTTGGTGCTGCTGAGACTGTGGCAGTGGCACAGGTTGAAATGAGATACAGTTTTAGAAGCACAGCTGAGATCAAGCTGGGTTTGGGAGCCAAATGAAGAATCTGCATCCATGCTTGTTCTCCCCCCTCTTTCTTTCAGTTGAAACTCAAACTAGATTAGCTCTGCTTATAACATTTCTACCATGTTGATTCACACCCCAGCAAATCCTTTTGCTCTGGAAATCTAACATGGCATCAGAAGAGTCACTTCAGTCAGATTGAAGCCAGCTTCTCTTCCCAGAATTCAAGAAATAGATACAGGAGCTGAGGCTTTTATCTGAGAGGGCTTATTTTACAGAAACAGTATTTCTCAGCACTTACTTCTCCAAGATATATTATTCAAGATCCTCTGGAGCTGAACAGCATTTATTTCAGGATTCTGTGATATAAAAGAGAATTTTAATACTTTTTTCCCCTAAGTATTAAATCACTTTTCTCCCTCTTTTGTTTTCCCAGCATGTCCCATCTTCATTCTCTACTTTTCTGGCCCCACTCCAGCCACTGTGAAAATCGATAGAAAAGACTCCCTTTGAATATGACAAGATTCTGAGCCTGCAAGAGCTGCAGTGTGCTCTGAGCTAAGTTCTCAGGGCTCTACACAGATCAATGCAGTAGTGCAGATTTCCACTGAGTAAGGATGCAGACCGTTAACCTTTCAGCCCTGGTGCCATCTGTCTGTCCATCAAGCACACTGTCAAGAGAGCTGCTTCAAACCCTTTTTCATTTACAAACAAAACAAAACAAACAAACAAAAAAAACCAAACAAAAAGGAAACTTTGGAATACATCTCCACAAACTTTTTAAAGCAGAGACACCCCCTCTTCCTTGTCATACTAAAGTTTACAGATCTTCTAGAAGCTGCAACCATCGTTTGTTTGGAGGAYTTTTTCTTTAAACCTCACTCTTCAGAAATAAAAGTCTGCTTTCAGATCATTGAGACATGCCAGGGTAAAGCCTTCAGAAATGGCAGTAACTGCCTCTGCTTCTSTCTGTGTACCTGGACATCCTGACAGCAAAGAACCAGCACCTCACAGTACGTGGAATTTCTAGCACATCAAAGCCACACCATCCTCAAAACCAAAATCTTAAACAAGGGGTAAAATGTGAAAGCATTCCTTTTTTTTTAAAGTAACAGCTTCCTTCAAAATATTCCTATTAAAAGAGCAAACTTGTTTTTGTGAAATTGTATTTGCCAAATACAGGGTATGATGCTAAATAAACACAGTGACCTTTTCTGAAAGGTGAAACACTTGCATCCCTCACCACAGTCAGTGAGACCCCTGATGGTCAGCTCCATCCCAAATCAGACCAGAGAAATCACTAAAAAGAATCTTTCACAGTAAGGAGCATACTCTCTTCATACTGTCACATTCACATTAAGTTCCAGGCACTGACACCCTGTTGTGTAGTGAGAAGTGTGCCTGTCTCAATGCTATCACATTGCTAAGCTTCACAGACAGATTTGCTGTGTGGCATCATCACTGTACAGAATCCAACCTCCTCTCCATAGCCCCTCTCAGCTCCCCACACATCCATAGACCTCCCCTGAACATCCACATGTTTTTACTTTCACAGAGCTACATAACAGCTCTGGAGGAGTTTACATACACAAGCCATTACCTGTTCAAAATGCTTTGTGAAGAAATCTTCCCAAATCTTGCCTTCATACCGATCAACAATTTCCTTTGAAGGTATAAAAAAAACCATTAACTTGCAGAAGAAAAATATTGTCAACCAAATTATTAAAGATGCTTTCCCAGAATGGCATTCCATTCCTTGCCCTTTCCACCCTCTGCCCAGCACTGCAATCAGTGTTACATCACTAGCACAGCCCAATGCTAAGATACCTCCCTACATCACAGAACTGTTTCTTGGAGAGAAATACTCAGATAACATTTAGTGGGGAGAAACATTCCCCTCACCCCACCCCAAGCTGTGCAAAGCACGGGGCTCACTCTGTGCCAAGAACAGAGAAGGCAGCTCTCCTTTATACAGCCCAACAGAGGAGATGAAAGCAGGAAAGGCCCTGTTTATGCCAGGGGAATAAGCTATGCTATAAATTCCCTAACACAGGCTGCAGATGTGCATGCACTGCCATTGAGACTAGTTCTTTTGGAAATATCCTTTGGGCCATTGCAGGGGAATAGTACTGCTAAGGTCCCATAATGTCTTCAAAATGTTCAAGGCTTGAAAGGGACAGGGAGAAGAGCAAGAATGGACCATGAATATCCAAAAAGCCATGAACAGGAAAGACTGCAGAGCAAGTAAGATGGTGTCATTAAGAAATGTTTGCAAAAAGGGCAGCTAAACTGTCTAAAGTTTTGCCTGTCCCCACATTTGATTGCATCTGTCCCCTTGGTACAAAGGATTCTGTCTATAAACCCAAGCTGTGCTTCCAAGTGCTGCAACACAAATATTTGCATTCTCACTCAGCCTCTTCTCTAGGGCAGAACAACAATAAAAACCCAAAATTCAGAGCTGTAGATTGAACCACAGACCTCCCACTCCCCTCTCACCCACTCACCTTACAGAGGGTGAAGCTCGTGTTCCCACCCATTTCCCTGGAGATGCAAAAAAACAGACACATTAAGGACAGATCTCAGAGTTGTGCGTTTGTCTCACCACAGGTGTCATTCCCCTTCCCTGGAGGGGCCCCAACCTGCTCTTGCTGTGTGTTTTGTTCTCAGATGTTACAGCTGCCATAAGGCAAGGCTTCATATTCATACAGGACCCCAAGCTGCTGGCATTTGAAGTATCCAAAGCACCATTTCTGTACAAGCAACCATTGCCAGCAGGGAGTTCCTGGACAACTAATGGAGCTAAAAAGGCTAAAGGGCCCTTATGCTTCTCACAGTCTCAAACATGAGCGGACTGCAAGGATTGTGTGAGCCTATCTCAGCCTTTTTTGAGAGGTTAAGGCCAAAAATAGTGCTTCAGCCACTGAAAATCCTACAGCAGGAGCAATCCAGAGAAAGAGATTGTGCTGCTTTTTGCAGAGTTAAGTCTTTCTGCTGCCCCTATTAGACTAGAAAGACAAGGCTTTCCCAGGAAATTAGGTGCTGGCAGAGGGGCAGCAGCATCTCACCGAAGAACGTGCTTCCTGGAAAAGACACGCAGGATGAAGTCAGACTCTTGCTGAGGCTCCAGGGTGGATGGGACAATCACGTAGACACAAGGCTCCAGATGGAAGTCATGAGTCACTTCCCGCTCATCAAGGAAAACCTGGTGTTTGTTCACAGGCTGATGTCGGGTGAAGAACCCTGGGGGCAGCTTTCTGTTGCTGTCCTGGTACTGTTCAGGGAAGAAAGGTAAGAGAATGGTATTCTGCCCCAGCTGAGCACACGGGCAAAAGGCATGTGAGGATTCACAGGCAGGGCACAGCCAGCCTGCCTTCACATCTCAGCCTGTTTTACAGCACAAGCAGGTAACAGAGCCCAAGGGTCTTAGTCTCTTCCCAGGCTATGGCAGCTCTCACTATGCAGCACTCTTGCCTAATACTAATATGACAGAACACTGGGCTTCCTGCACCTTACAAAAAAACCTTACAATTGCACTACTTGTAAGGAACAGCAGCAAGAACTGAGGATGAGAAGCTGTTCCTGTCAGTGTGGCTTCTGCAGAAGTCTTTGCCATATGGGCCAAAATGACTGCAGACAGGAACTGCTCTAGAGACTGCTCTTCACCAGCCAGAACACCTCTTTTCCCACAGGGACAACATACTTTGTCCCCAGCTTTTCCTTTGCACTAGGATCTGGTAGCAGAGGACTTTTCAGAACGACTGTGATCTGAGCATACTGCAWGAGCAACCTAAGCCCTCATCCTGACTTCATGCAAGTGTCCTTGATCTGTCCAGCACTCTTTGCTCTGCAGGCCCTTTTCTGCCACTGGATGATGGATAAAGTGTTGATCCAGGCAACATGGAACTAATTTTAATGGCACCAAGTGCCCAGTACACAAGCCCAATAAATAATCCTGCTAGCTAAAAGTACTCTCACCTTCTGATCTTGGCTGTTCCTCAAAACATTTAGCCATTCTGCTCTGCAGCCTCATGGGGAGATGCTATTCCTCTTCCTTTGGCAGTATTTTTTTTACTAATAGAGCAATCTTTCTTATGAAGGGTTCAGGGTTACTCCTCCTCATGACCTTTATGTTAAATTCAAAGTTTTTATATTCCAGTCAATACTCTGTTGACAGCAGTTCCAATACTTTAGATGGTCTCAGCTTGCCATCTCTCCTTATTGATCTTGGCAACCACTACAAACCTGAAATTGAAGTCCTGGCTGCCACCATTCCCATTCAGGTGTGACAGGGCCACACTCAGMCCCCCTCTGCCCAGAAAGTTTACCTTGAAGGTAACCCTGATAGTGCCCAAGATATTTAAGTCAGGAAGAAGTGGCATCTTACCTCAGGGTTACCATGCYGGGTCTACAGTAATGAGGAACACAATTGTGCTGCCCTAATCATATACCCAAACTAGTTCTTTGCTAGCCCAAGCTCTCATTTAAGAGGTGTACTCTCATTTCAGTAGTAACAGAGTGGAAGATATCCCCTTTGAAGACAAAATGAGCTAAATATTTCCCTGTTTTAAATAGCCCTCTGAGGTCAGGGCCAAAATCGGGACTTACATCAGGATTTAACTTCCAGGGCCCTTTCTTAGGTCCCAGAGGCTCTTGAATAAAGAAAATGCCAGAAATACAACTGACCTGAAGAAGGTGGAAACACTGTACCATCAAACAGCCAGGAACCTGAGCTCCCTAGGAGATCTTTGACTCGCATGGAGCACAGGCTTTTTTCCCACCTCATGGCAAGACTGGAAGGCATCAAAAAGGCAGCTCTGACTCCTATGACACAGCCAAGAATTGGGGCACAATCCCACAACTACAGCAGGGATGAAGTGCTCATCAGGTAAMGATTGATGCTACTTCTAATACCTTTGAAGACCCAGGACAGAAGCTGAACAACTAATGCCCCCTCTCAAGGCCAATGAGCTCTCCTGATATGGCTGCTTTCCAGCAGAGTTGGAGGATGGTTCTGCACTAATAGTGTCTTGCTGTGGTGCCTCACTGAATTCAAATACTGTCACTCACTGTCAGCCAAGGAACAGAGGCAAACACACCACATYCAGCATTGTCTTAACAGCTGCACCAGCCCAGGTCCCCCAGACAGCAGCCAGCAGTGGTGACAAGAGACTCACCTGTAGGCCCACCTGCAGGAAGAAAAGAAACAGAGCATCTGTCAGTCACAACCTCTGTGTCTCACAAAACACAGCCAAGTCACTCCTGGGAAGCAGAGCAGCTACATCCATCTATATGGGGTCTTTGCCTTCCAAAACCTCAGTCCCTCCACCCAAAAACCCTTCCCCACAGCCAGCTCTCCATAACTGTACAAGCTCACAGCAGCAACAAGACCTGCGGCTCTGTTCAAAGGAGAAGAGTGGTTCTCAAGGTACTCAGATAAGCAGAGAACTGAAGGTAGAAAACTCTCATTCCTAGAGGTATCCATTTAACTCTGGATGCACAGGGAGCTAGCAATATGCACACATGAGCAGCTGCCACATCATACCAGGAATACTTTTTAGGCACAATTTTACCAGGGTTGGAAATAACCTGAGGGCAGAGCTCTTCCTGCCCCAAAGTAAGGGGACTCCTGGTATCCTGGCACCCTCTTCCAGCTATTGCACATAACCTCAGAAGGCAGCAAAATAAATCACCTCTGTAGGGTGACACAGCATGCTGGAGAGGCAGCAAGCGGGGCACAGAGCCCAGGGGAGCCTCGCCCTATTGTGTGAGGACACTGGGCACAGGCAGGAGGAAAGAGCAGAGATCACTCTGCACACAGGAAACACTGCTGGCCTGCAGAGCACTACAATCTACAGGGGCTGGAATTTCTTCTGTTTGGTGAGAGCCAGAAAAGCAAAGCAATTGTTTGCACCTTGTAGAGTAAAAATCCGATGAAAAGGTGAGGGGCTCGGTTCCGGTGCTTGGTGCTGTGTTTCTGCATGAGGGATATAACCACACTGCAYGTACTTGGGCTCTTCTTAGTGTCTTCAACTGGCAACACATTCAGCCAGTACTGCGGGTTCATCCAGAAGTTGCCTAAGTAAAAGAAGAAAAACATTTTGATGTAATTTTCCACCACAAAATTGATTGCCAGCTTCCCACGTGATGCCTGGCATTGGACTGAATAGATCATAGGTTGTCTGGATCTCCATATCCCACAGGAATTTAAGGTGCAGTTTACAAGTTTAGCAGTGCAACTACTAAGACAGGAAAAAGACTCAGGAACAAGGTGCTATACCTCTACTTACATGCAGCTAAGAGCTCATTTTGTTTATAAATGTATCACAATTCCTCTCTCACCCCTGTGTATGGGCTAGCTGACTTTAGACTCCACCTGCTCTGCTTCCAGAAGAGCTGAGCCTCTGACYGTTTTATTCACTTTACTTAAAACACACTCCCTGGAGGTGCTGAGGATGCAACTTTTAACAGACAAGAGTAATGTCCTAGAGCAGATCASTGCTGGCAATTGATCCTGGGATCCWAAAGTTTATTTCATGCTATAATCAGCCCACTGCCCTATGTTTGCAAGCAGTGCATCTTCTGCGATAGCAGAAGCCAGTCAAAGTCCTTCAGCTGCTTATTTCTGATGTTTGTGTGAAGGCTTAAACAGGAAGCACATGTTTCTGTTATCAATTTTATGTTAAGAGGTTAGGAGGAGCTAGTAACTGAGTCAGCAGAGCATCTAAAAGTCAGTTATTCAAAAGAGAACTCCTCACCATTACAGAATCCCAGACTTCCTCCTGCTGTACTTCCTTTAACCCATCTCCCACTCTTCAAGGAATACATCCACTTTTTCCCATCTTCCTGGCTCATCAGGTCTGGAGTTAATTTACAGATCACCAGATCTACAAAATGAATCTTAAAATCTCGCAGAGACATCCTGGGAAAAGAGTGCCAAGAGACATCTTGTCAGCAGTTTAGTTTAGTCCATATGGCTCATAAAACGAGAAGGGAGCAGGGAAGTTCGAAGGCGCACCATTCTGTTTTACATATGGTAATGCTCATATTTTTTTTAGGCAGTAAGGAAGATAACGTCTGCTTCCACAGCAGCATCTAGGAGTAGCTAATGCACGACTAAAACTTCGGCAAAGGATAGCAGAACASAGAATAAAATCATCTTGCCAGCAAAGAGAGTGCAGTGAAATGACAGGGGCAGCAACATTGCCACCTCGTGGCAAAAGCTGTGGAGAAACCGCATACAAGCGCTTCCTGAAGTTAAAAAAAGAAAAAAAGGCAGGACAAAATCTCCTGGGGCMGCCCTTTATCTCCAGCACCCCCCAGGAGACCTGTCAACGTCCTGCTTCTCCCTCACTCCTGCACTGAAAAACAGTGCATCATCCCATGTCAGCACAGCCACTGCTCCTCACAGCATCAAGGTGAGAGGAGCACGGGCCACTATAAAGCTCATCACCTGTGCCTTGGCCTAAGTGGCAATGTGCTGCCTCAGCTCCAGGTGCAGCCCCAGGGCTACTGGCAGACAGGGGAGAAACAAGACTGTGCCATTACCAGAATTCTCCATCCTCTTTCCTTTTCCTCAGCAAAATCTTCTCCTTTGGGCTCAGCAGGTCCCACTTGTAAGAGCTAAGGGGAAAAACGAGGTGACTAACCAAATGTGGCCACAGATTCAAGGCAGAGGACATAACCTTCCGCTATGAAAAGAAGCGTTTCTACGTATCTCCATGCTTATTCCCCACTATGCCTTCAGCCACACAAGACTCTCCACAACCACCCTGGGTCCCATGAGATGCCGCTACACAGCTCCAGTTTTCTCCAGAAAAAGCCATAAATGTTCCATTTCCATCAGCCAGTCCCTTCACTTGAACACACAGATTCCAAGAACTTAAAATATAAAAATCTAGACCTGCTTTGTTGGTTAATTTTCTGTCAAAGGAGACATAATAGGAAGAGTGTTTGGCATAATGAATGAATGACTAGGACAGCACAAGAGGCAGCTGGGAGTCGTTTCAAAGGCAGGCCTGCAGTATGTTGCTCATTATGCTCTTCAACAGAACAGCTGGTGTGTTGTCATTATGTGACAGACACRCATCAGAGAAGTTACTGCTCTGCAGACAAGGTGAAAGCCATTCACATTCCCAATGACCTCTGTACTCTCCCCTCCTTTGCATGCCCCGAGCCTCAGCAAACAGCCTGTGCAGGGAATGAAGTGAAGCTTGGARGCAAGAAACATGCTCCACTTCAAAGAGGAACAGGACACAAGTTTACAGTTGCCCATAGTCTAGAATGCACTGTCTTTCATGGATCCCAATTAAAAAAAATAAAAAATAAAAAATAAATCAGGTAGATGCAAATATAGAGCCCATTTACCTCCCTASTTGCTTCCTCTGATCTCATGCCCAACTGTATTTCCCTGAGCAGCCAAATCAGAGGATTCCTTCTTAGTTACCCAATTCCAACACCTTGCAGYCTGTGGAAGATTTTTTCTGGATCCTCCCATGATAAACGACTGTGTCCTGAAACATGGGGTTTTGTAGAGCCTCCTGCACAGCTATCTGTCCCTTTGCTCTCAGATCACAGCAAGGTGGCCAGCATCTCATGTTCATATTGTTTCCTCTGGCATTTAGTGAAAGGAAAAGTAGAACTGATCTGATTGAGGCTGCACATGTGAAGTGAGGCCAGCTACAGCAGCACTGTCTGTTTGAGACAAACAAATCTATGGAGTTTGTTTTGACACCAGAAGGTCTGTGCAAGCAACTGATTCCTACTGCTGCCCTCAACATTAATTCATGCCTGAAGATGGCAGCATCTTTCCTCCAAGAAACCTTTCCTCCACTYAGTGTCACACCTTTCCTTTTCTAAACTCACCTATCACTCCAGTCTCCTTTCCACTCAATTTTTCCCCATGGATTTCTCAGTCTCACTAGGTTTTCTGGTCCATATTGACAGGTCACCTGCAGAAAACAGTAACATTGTGCTTACCAAGGTCTCAGCAGTTCTCATCTGGTTTGTACCATTGTATCAGATATTAACAATGATTTTGTTTGTTCTCACAGATGCCAGCAAGTATGATGATAAAAATCTTTGAACATGCAACTCTGAAACCCAGCAACAAAGAGAAGAGATTAAGGTGCTTCATCTTACATTTTAAACTGAAACCAGGGACATGACAGATTCCTAATCTAAAGGCTTGACTGTACATTCCTCTTCCTTTCCAACATCTGCTCATTTTGTACTTGTGTGAAAGCCAAGTCCTACCCCAGTGCAACAGCACAGCACAATGCAGCCGCCGGTGGGTGCCCACACAGATTAATGCCTCCTGAAYTGGGATACATGCTGGGAGCAGAGGGAGCCAGGCCTATTAGGGGCGTTGTTGACAGCACACAGGACAGCTGACTTCACACTGCTCCACCTGCTAGGTCAGTCCCTTTAGACTGCCTGGTTCTTCATCTCATCTGAGGAGCCAGACTGACGGACACGTTGTTGAAAAACTATACACATAAACTCCTCCTGCTCCTCCTGTGGGAGACACAGATGTGCCTCACATCCAGCTCATCTCTTCAGCCCTTCCTAGTATTTCTTGCTACACATACTGAACATGTTCATGTTCAAAATGTCCAAAGGCCCACACAGTCTTTGCCATCCTTGTCCAACTCCTCTTGAGGCTGGACAAGACAGTCATCCGCCAATTCAGGAGGAAGAAGCTCCTACTCTTTGGGACGTATTATTTCAAGTCCCTTACCTCTAGACAAATATCTTAAGGGGACTCCCAGCAATTGCACTGCAGACTAGCGGGGTCCCCCTGCACTGTCTGCACAGGAGCACAGTTCAATTCCCTCACTCCACCCCGACTCACATTTCTATCTGCAGTTTTTCGTATTTTGGCCTTTACTTTCTTACTTCTCTAGGGCCTCTCCACTGGCTTTAGAGGAAGACTTTTTATCCCAAGTAGAAAGCACATCCCCAAGTTTCAGCATGTCCTCCCAGCAGCCCCAAAGGCCAGTCCTTTCATTCATAACAAGTAGGATGGATTTCCAGGTTATGGTCCCAGCAGAGCCCTGTAAATCATTCCCACCCTTTGAGATACACTGATCCATAACGATTGTCCTTTACATCAAGGCCTCCAAATTAAAATGGACACACTTAAAATGTGAATTTTAACACAGCCCACAGGCTCTTTTAGCCCTAAACTACAAAAAGAGTATTGGGGAGGAGATATTATAGTTACTCTGATCAATGGTTGAACCGATGAATGCAATAAAAATTGCTAATATCCAGATTAACCYGGACCCAGGACATTTGGGTGGGTCTTACCTTTCTAATACCAGTTACTGTGTAGGCATGGCCAGCAACAAGCCCATTCTTCAGGACCTTTATTGTCTGCATAAAAGAGAGAGAAACAGAAAGAAAAGAAACCTTTTATTCTATCCCTAYTCATACAGCAATACCAGAGACCTGTACTCCTGTAAGCAATGGCTTTCAAAGCAAGTGGAGAACTGAAAAATAAATAAATAAATAAACATAAACTCCTAAGAGCCAGATTTTGGAGTATCCTTGGAACTGAAGGTTAATTGTTAATGGYCCTTCCTAAATTGTGGACCTTCAGCTAGAGACCATCTCACTTAAGGGAAGTCCAGGAGGTTAGGTTTTGATTTTCCGAAAAGTTTTTCAAGTATTTAAAAATATTTCACAAAAATCTCCCAGCAGCTGAGGTGGTAACATAAAGCTTGGAGGCCATGACTTTAATTCATGTTCTGAATGACCCAGCTCTCTACCTTAGCTATAGCTTTATTCCATATGTGTCTGTACTGCACTGCACYATCTATAAAAATGAAAAAAATATTTAATAAAAATGGGAAAATGCAGTAGGTCTCTATTCAATAGATTTTTTTAAATAGATAAACCAATTCATAAACATAACAACAGGGAGCTGAGAGCATCAGGGAATCAATCCATGAGCAAAGTTTAACATGAAGAACATGACTTCTACAGAAAGCCAGGTGTGGCAGCTTTGATRCATTTTGAGTCATAATGACCAGCTGAGCAGAGGGAAATGGGTCTGGAAAGGTTTTTCAGCTGTAAAGCCATTTGAAGTCACTCCAAGCCTCACCCCTAAGTGTGTCTGACAGCCCATGAGAGATCTGCTGTAGGTGGCTCTCGTCAGGATATCCCACAGATCAGGAGRAGCTTCTGCAAGCTTGATCCTTGTATTGACACCCCCTGTAAAATCCACCAAGGCTTCTGAAACTTGCCCAATCTGCAGATCTTCATAGGAGCCATAGAGTCTAGGAAAAAAAACATCAATATATTCTCTGGGTTATAGTCACAGATGACAGGTTGAGAACAGCTTGCCATYGAAAACATAAAAAAAGTGTGCATAAAGCAAAAAGAAGGCTGTAACTCATGTTTAATTTTAAGGGAATTTTTGGCATTTGGGAAGAGAAGAATCTACRAAATTTCCTCCAAGATTGACCATAGTCTGAAAGGACCTCTTCACTTGCTGTCATCCCTGACTGCACTGTAATAAGAACATGCCCATCATGACTCTCTGAAAACTACCTCAGAGAATGTTGCCTAAATTTATCACCAGGCACTGTGYTGTATCTAAGATATTGAGCCTTGAGAGACACTGTCTTGAGAGCTTAGTCTCCAATCTGATTTTCTTTATCACTCCAGTGCAACTGGGCCCACTCTTTTCATTCTAACACTAACAGTTATTCTAAAATAACTGAACATTCTCACTTTCGTGTGATCTTTCTCTCAGCATTAACTAGAGCATTTTTCCCTGCTCYGCAAAGTTTATTTCAGCCAAATATTAACCAACTCCATCAGTTAGGCCTTGCTGATTTCTTCTTTGTGCTGATAGACAAAACATCCTGGAGAGAAGCCACTGTTCTCATCCTGCCACATGACTTGTGACATGCCTCAGCTTTGGGGACCTGAGAGCAAAAACATCTACCAACACAAAATGCAATGCTTCAGCAGACCTCCAAAATGAAAATCCTTGGAGGTTTCTCACACTGATAATACATTAAAGGAGGTTTTGGAAATCATTCACATTTGAAAATATCTACCTATGGTGTTCCACTCCTCTGTAGTATTTACAAAGAAGGAATCAGCCTCAGCCAATACACTGCAAACAGTGATAACATTCTGAGGACAAYCCCCCACAATAGGGCTGTTTTCTCACCTAAATCCTTGGATTTAAACTCAAGGGCCTGGTTTGATAACAGCTGCTGCAATGGCAGCTTTTACGTGTAATAATAGAAAGACAAGAGCCATCTACTACACTCCAAATGTAGCAAGGCCTAGGAGATGCATTTATAAACAAGAACWAACTGCATAGGCACCAACCAACATATTTCAGAGAGACTATTTGCATAACTTGAAATGAGTCACTTACTTAGCATATGCCTTYTCCAGAAGGGCTCCCCAAAACACGTTCTTATAGACCGAGGAAACAAAGAGCAGCTCCCCCGCCTCATTCACTGGCAGGTGATCATCAACCACCACATCAATCCATTCCCCRAAGTGCCAGAACTGTCAGGAGAAAGGAATGAGCTGATGTTTCCCTTGGAAGGGACCTCCCCTTGAAAAAACAGGAAAGGCAAGATAGTCTAGCTGTGGGCACAGAACAAGCTGCTGTGGGTCAGTGGGGGCACAGAACAGCTCTGTGGGCTGAGTCATCCACAGAGCCAGCTCCTCAACCCCWCCCGGCCAGAGGAGAAGACAAAGTATGTATCAGGTGTAAAAGGAGTAAGCAGGGAAAATAGCCACAAGTGGACTTCTGGGAAAGGAATTCCTAACTGCAGAGTAGCAGAGTTGTACCAAGAGGTGGGCAAAGGGGAAGAAGGTTGGAGCTGACATGCTCAGGTCCTGCTGACTRTCGCCACTCTTGAGAAGGAGTTTTGTCTGTGTTAAAATATGAGTAGGATACAGCTGGAGAGAGCAGCCAAGCAGAGGTGTTTCCTCAGTGACTTGGACTTGATTCACTGCCTGCACTGCTTTGTGGGAGGGGTGATGGGCTTCTCTCCAGACTGGGATACCCCCTGGCCAAAAGGAACCACGTACAAATTATCTAAGGGTGTRACACAAAACAGCAGCAGATATCTGAGGATCTCCTGCAATCCAGCCGTACCCGGAAGTGGAAAATGCCCGCGTATTTCCTCTCAAAGCTCTGGTTTTGTGGCACAACTGCAGCCAAGATGTCCTGGTGGAACGTCAGGGCTTCCAGGGCCGCCAGGAACCAGCAGTTCTCTGTGCCAAGACAAATGGACACATGCAGTTGGCTGAAAAGTGAGAGCTCTCAGCCAAGTTCAGCAGCACCACCAAGATCCCAGCAGAAGAGCTGTTGTGCTGATGTCTTTACAATTATAACAAATCATACACACAAAATTAGATGATCCAGACATGTTCTTTACTTAACCAAACCATGATTGGTTTATAATTGTTCTCTCATGATCTTTTCATTGGGGTACTGTTTGGTTAAAAAAGAAATTTAGCAAGCAATAACTGTCAGTGGAAACAGTCTGTGTTTTACTGACATTGTGTGGGTTTTTTCCGTTCTCTATAAACAGTACACCATTAAATAAACATTTTCATTTTTTCTTTTAAAACATTAGCTTTTCAGAATAGAAATAATTTCAGTGGATCTCACACACAAGATTGTACTTAGCAAACTTTGGTTTTAAGGACATAAAGCTCTTAAAAACTAATTTAGTCCCACCTCTACCTGTTTTTCAGAKGGCAATATAGTCTTTTATTTTAGGCAACACAGGCATAAAATTATTTTTCTAACTGCAAGGCTGAGAAGAGCATTAGGTACAAATATAAAGTCCTTCTGTGGTCTCCGTTAAATTGTCAAGCAGCAGCACCACAGATCAGTGAGAGCACAGGATCACTTCCTATTAGCATGGGCAGAAACAACACAGTGTGGTGATTTCAGCTTGTGGAGGCATCTCTCATGCCTCAAATCCCACCTTGAAGCCTGCCAGCTTATTTAGTRAGCCTGTGCCAGTAAATGATTGCTTCATCCCCACCATGCCAAGTGGAGAGAGGAGATGGATACCTTCTATTTCCAYGCCAAGTTTTATACATTCAAACTTCCATGCAGAATGTTATCTTGTGTAAGAATACTTAGATATTTATACAAAGGMGTTTCCTTACCCACCAATCCTTGGCAGAGATCAAGCTGCTTTCTGTTTGCAGCATAAAATACGGGACTTTTGTGCAAAGCCTGGGAAGCATAAAATTAAAAGAAAAAAAAAAAAGGAGAGGATTAAACCAGTAACATGAGCTGATTTAGCTTGAAAGTTAAAGCTTTTAAAATACTGAGAGTCCTTTGTCCCAGCAGACATTTTTCTGGCTCAGGTATAAATCTATTGTTATGTGCTCTGGCTAACCTGACACCAGCCTGGGCACACATTTGTGCTTGGTCTACATTGAATTTGGTGTCCAGGATAAGTCATTTTTGCTCAGATGCATCACCGTGGACACCATGCTGAGAAGACAACCCTTCAGTTGTCTGCCAGTCCTGCTCYTTCACACAAGTGCCAGCCAAAAGAGGTCATGAGGGCAGAGCATAACTGTTCAAACTTTTACCCAATCTGGCTGACATCTCCACAGCTTGACTGACAATTGAGCTACAGACTGATGGCTGCTACAGAATTCCTGTTGCTGTGACAAGAATGGGTCTGTGAATAATTGTACAGAGAGAAATAACRTGGTGATTTTTTTCCCGTTCACAACTGCCTCTGGTGTTAAATTAATAGCCTAAGTGTCAAMATTACATTTCACTCGAATGACCCAGAAATTGCTCAAGCTAAGTTTCACACTGYTGGCTTGCCCTGCAGGCAGCAGCAAAGAAACAGCAAACCCCCAGAAGGCAGTCACAGTAATTAGACATCAAGCCCTGCCCTTGGTGAGTTTGGGTGTTCAGTTTGCAGGCCATCAGTCATAGATGCAGCAAGCTACAAACCTGCAGGCTGAATGGCAGAATCTCAGCATCTCCTCTGCAGCAGAAAGACTGAAGGATGCACAGCATCCATTCTCAGAGAGTCTTTGCTCAGTAAGTTTGGCATCCAGAGCAAACAGCAGCCTTCTTCACAAGGCAGTTTTGGAATCATAGAATCACAGAATATGTTGAATTGGAAGGGACCCATCAGGATCATCAAGTACAACTCCTGGACCTACAAAGGACACCCCAACAATCATAGCAGAGCAGCAGAATAGTCTACTGAGAGACAGAGGAAGTTTCAAGTCCAATACCTGAGAGGTGGAGACACACTTTAAGGGCTTTGGAGAGGCCAGGACTCATGATGACCCCTTTTTTTTTTTTTTAGAAATTTGATCCTTCTGGAAAATTGTTTARATCTCACAAAATATGACAGCTAGAAAATAACTTAGCTGGGAGACACTATCTGGTATTACCTGGCAGAATTCCCTACAGACAAAGGAATTCTGAAATTCTTACATAATCCTGTAAATTGCTTTCAAGAGGAACTGATTGTCAATATTCTGCTCAGTGGCTCAGTAAGAGCAGAACTAGCATTGCTAGTAATAGGCTTTGTTTGACTGTGCCAGGCCWCTATCCTGGCCTCCCACACTTGTTATCTACCCTTTTGTTATGAGAACATGCTCTGTGAYCAGCCCTTGCACCTGGGTGTCTCTTGTGATGTTCAGTTTAAGCCTGGAATGCCAGTGAAGGCCTTGGAAATGCGAGCACAAGTAGAAAACAAAGGCCCCAAAACTAAAACCAACTCACAGACTGATACTCAGTCACTGGTTGTGATAGAAGCTCAGCCTTGAGAGCTGGGGAAAGATTACTCCAAGTACAATAGGCTAAACAGTTAAGCAGGGGRAGGAAAAAAACAGCCCAGCAAGAGGATAAGGCACCTGCTCTGTCTGGGAAAGTAGCAGGCTCCAGCATCACAACAGTATAAGGTCCATGGGAAAGAGGGGTCACAGCTAAGAACTGTCCAGAAACTCAGAAATCTCCTAAAAGGTCATGATCTTGAACTGTAGGGGAAGGATCTCACCACAGAATCACAGTGAGAWCACTGTAGCTGTGAGCTCCAAGGAAACCAACTTTCCCTCTTCCCTTTGCCTCCTCTCCCTACTTGCTCCAAGTGTTACTGGATATGATTTTGGGCAACAAATGTTTCAAAGGCAATTATGAGACTCCATGCAGCCCAGCTTCCAAAACCACACCTGATGCAAGTAATGTAATCCCTGGAGACAATAAAGTACACCTAAATTAAAGTCTAAGAGTAGTCTGTTAAATGCTAAAACTATTTGCTGGCTATCATCTGTAATCATCCCCTTACACACRGTACTCGCTGAAAGTCACTTACGTGTGGCCTCTTCCACTGTAAATTTCGGGGCAGTTTCTTTAGCAGTGGTCCTGTTCCAATGGAGCTGATGTGAGCAGGGAAGGTGTCATCTGTGAATAAGCATTTGCTCTTCAAGCATGACTCCAGCAAAGCCTGGTAGTTCTGCTGGATGGGAGCRGTGTGTTTTTGAAAGATACTCCTGCCTAAAGGCACAGGTGACTTATTTTTTTTCAGGCACAGGAGAAAAGGCATGCTGATGTCTCCAATAACACAAGGATAATTTTTTTCCACTGAGGATTCTGGAGGGATCTCACACTGCGCAGTTCTGCTGGAAACTCTTGGTTTTYTCAGATGAGGTGTGTCTTTTCAGAAGAATTCCTGATAGTTAAAATAAGGATAAAAAGTAAATTTAATCCTTGCTTTTAAAATTTTCTTCTTAGTCAGCAGGGGTGGGTAGGAAYAGTGGCATTCCCAGGAGAAGTGGGGGCTCACCCAATTCTAACTGAGCACTTATCACTGCATTTTCAAGGCTTTAACATCACTGTACATCGGAGTAAAATCAAAACTAGTAACTCCACTGACTTTTACCAGCACTTTGAAGCCATACACATGGTATTCTATGTCTTTCTCTGAACTATTTTAGGCTCTCCAGGATATTTTCATAACATGCTGCAACATGAATGACAGTCTTTATTCAATCACATTGTGGCATGAAGTTATTTCCCC
>CADDXX010000050.1:2335162-2732388 GCA_902810485.1 Alauda arvensis | reverse complement strand
AAAAGCAAGATAAATGAAAGGCTAACAGAAAAATGGAATACATTAGGTTTTAGAAAGCCACGACTCACACTCCTGTGATAGTTATTTTGCCCTTTTTGCCTCATTCTGGAGAATGATATGATCTTCCCCAAGAGTTCACATTCCATCTTGCTGAACACCACACATGAAACTGCATGCTGAGGTATTTTTTTCCTTGTAACATTCAAGACAGATGTTTCTCATCCCCCACTAAAAACACCAAAGAGAGATGTCCTAGGCCTTTTTTTAATATTAGCAGCTATGTTAAACATTTGCACCACCCCTTGCTGGGAGAAATCATGACTAAAATCTCAGTAGGCAAATCACTTCCATCAGTGCTCACAAGGTGATCACAATCAGTACAGTGTGGACTGAAAAAATTAACAGGGATGCAGAGTTTAAGAAATACTTCACGTGCCATAACGATACAGTATTTGGAAGGCTCCCCCACCGAGGAGGCTCCTTGAGACTCAAAATCCCTGCCCCAGGCACCCGAGGACGCTGGTCTCAGCAAGGCACCAGTTGATTGTTACTCCCATCAAAGCTGAAGGTCAGCAGCAGTCCCTGTGAGAAAACAACCACAGATTGTACTGTTCAACCACACAGAGCCCTCATTTGTTATAAACCCACTCTACAACTGATCCACAAAGCTTGACCCTCAAGGGCAACCAAGAGAAATCTTCAAAAGATAACACTGGAAATGAAAATCCAATTTTCTGTTGTACAGTAGATATTTCAGAGCAGAAAAAGAATTTAAGTGCCTAACAACTTGCTTACTTTTTCTCCAGATGAAAAATGCTGTCTCTCTCTCCAAACCTTCCCTTTTTACAACCACCGGCCTTCATGGCTGCAACAACATGAGCAACAGAGAGAGATAGATTTAAGAGAAAAACAAAGGAACAAAACAGCCTGGAGATCAGCTGCACTTTACATAGGCAGACAAAACATATATGAAAAAGAATTTTTCATTCTGSTGCTCCCCAGGAAAAGAAATGGAGAGCAACTGGCACCCTTTGAGCTACAGTGAAGAACAAATATTTGAGACTTAGTTCTTGGGTGTGCAGAGTATTCCTAGTGCCTGATAAAATTATTTTAACTTTTCACCAGTTCTCACTTCACTCTGGCATTTCTTTGAAAAAGAACTGGGTTTTTTTATACAAATCTTGAAACTGAAAGATAGTATGAAAAAAACCCAATGCTTTCAAAAATGAAGGTTTAAATCACATGAATATGTASCCTTATTTTCAAGAATTTCAGCCACCTCCCCTGACTGTGACAGTGTGTGTTGAGTAAATGGTGCTACTTTGTATGTTTTGAAAACCTCCCAGCTGAACCTGACTGTTTTTTTAAAGTCTTTCCCAAATTACCTGGAAATCTTTGAACAAAAGATGCAATGAAGCATTGTATGTGTCATGAACAGTCACTTCTCAGACAGCMAGTGTTCCACCTTGTGTTTAACCTTCTGCCTGCTGTCTGGCTACAGCCCTGTGTATGAGCAGGCACCAGATACAGCTGTATATGACCAGCCAAGGTATTCCTATACCCCACTCACCAAWGGTACTGAGCCAGACTGGATCAGTCCTCCTCCACAGGTGGAGCAGAGTGTGTGCGTATCTCTTCCAGCAATTAAATTTCTAAGGGAAAGCAGCCAAGTGTAGCAGACATGCGGTAAAAGCTTTAGAGGGAAGCCATGAGCCAGTAGGTTAAATGGATTTGATTCTCTATTCTTTGCACATCCCCCTAGTTAGCACATTTACCATCTGATCTAAGTCCTTCCACTGTGTTAGCATCCTATGATCTCCCCTGAGCTTTCTCAAGATCTTAAATGCCTCATCCCTAACTCTTGAAATGAGAAGCTGAAGAAWCCATGGAAAATCCTTYACTTTTTGTAAAAATAACTGGAGCATGAATTAATTCTCTGAGAGCCTCTTACTCACTCTACRAGGGGATTTACCTCAGGCAACACTTGGACTATGGGCAATTTGAGGGCTAAACCTGGGGATGACAAAACTCAGCCCAGCTCTTCTGATTTAACAAAGACAATCCAAATCTGGGCTGAGGAGCTGCTCCTGATTGTGTGGAACAGAKGAGTAAATGTCTGCATGCAAAATAATAAATTTTAGGGTGAGCAAAACAAACGATGCAGGGCCATCTTTTACAACCATTCATGTAATACAGCAACCATTAGGTACAGAAATTAGTAGTCATTAGTCAAAATGATAGTGTGAGTGTATTAGGCTTTGTTAATCTTTATTAGTCTCTAAACAAACAGTATAAAAGCATAACTTGCATGTACAACCTCTAGTCYTTGATTAAACAGAGTGCTGTATTTCAGAAAAAAATCCCTCAACACTGACTCCTGCTCTTCCTGTGGGCTTTTAAAGCAAGTAGAAATATCCTGAAAAGAAGCACAGAACTATGTTTTCTCACTAAATGAATATAGAGACAGGTGGATGACCTTTCCCTGCGTTTCCTGTGCTTAGATTATTGGCCCAAACGCTGATGAACACCTTCTGGTGCTGAGATTTTCAAGGTCAAGCAGTGAACCAGCTTCCACTGATCTTAACAAAAAGTCTGTATCCAAAATGTCTGGATGGCTTTCAGAACTTCAAGCAATACCTCTCTAACCAAAGATTAATTTTAAAGACTCTGGTTGAGATTTAAAAATACATATTGTTTGCCGTGGAAATTGTCCAAGCTACAAAAATCAGAGGAAATAGGAAAATTCCATTTACTCAAGATCTGTACATTAGCACTTCAGGTTACAACATCCTATTTGTAAGCATCGCAATCATTAGATATTCTGACTACCCGCAACTCCTGCTAACGACATGAAATTTTTTATCTCTGCAGAATACTTAGTGATCAAGTATCAGCCAACCCAACTCTAAACAGTAAAAGTGAGAGAACAACGGYGCACAAAATCTGGGTTAGCTAAAACACCAGCCTGTGTTGCCAACCACTTGGCAGGCAGAAGCATTGAAGCTGTGACATGCAGGGTGGCTGATGTGGCTCATCTACCTGCTTTACATCACACCCATCCTTCCCACATTTGCTGATACAAACTTTTTGCCTTTTCCTTCCACACCTCCAGAGAACAGCACAGCAGCAGCTACTGCACTRTGTAACTAATACCTCCATCTGATCCCAGAGGACAGCTTCATCTTAACATGGTGACAAAGTTACACTCCCTTCAAACCCCCGGAAAATCCTAGCCTGTGCTAGCCAGRGATAASTGGTAAATGCCAGCACCAAATCCRTCTAGACAGCACTTGGCATYCCATGTCCTACCTTCTCCAGGTGTSTTCTCACAGCTAGTGATGCCTGCTGCTCATAAACAGTGTGTTTGTTACCTCTCCCTATGTGTGTATTTATGCGCATGTATATATAGGCCTTGCATACGTAACCCCAAGAGCCTGTCCTAACCTATCAAACACAGCGGCAGAAGCAGGAGGCGGGGTAAAAAAGCATTTGGAGTAATAACAGAAAATTCCAGGACAYCTCAATGCAAAATATTCTACRGGAAGACATGAAAGAACAGGTCAGYCCATCATGCAGGCTACCTTTTGACTCACCCATTGCTTCAGTGGATGGCAGCTTCCTTGTTTAGTTTGTCACTCAGTCATTCAAAGCACAAAACTCCCCGTCCCTCAATAAATCACTGACAAGGTAGAACAGGAAGATGTGTTCAACTGTGTCTTAATACATTTTAAGAGGATTTCTGCTTTCAGGTAAGAAACTGTTCAGAGAGGAAATACTCACAAACCCCCCATATTTTCTCAGGACAGATGGGGACATGACACTTTGTCAATCAGTTAATCRTATCCATTTCTACAAAGAACATTCATGTAAGTTTGATAGAGGTGTATGTCCTATGGCAGAGGAAGACAAAATCATTCAAGAGTTATAGACCAAGCTTCTGCACTGCAAGGAGGGCAAAGGGCTCAGAGGATTTTACTTTCCAGCACTATTACRGACATCCCATCAGACAGGTACCCTGTGTGCAATCAAACAGCTTTCTTTCCAAACAGATCAAAGCAGGGAGCTCTCTGGAAGCAAGAATGCTTCCCATTCACTGGATATACATTATCCAGGCCCACATTCCCTGTTTTTGGTGGCACTTCTGGGTACCAGCACCTCGTTCCATCTCAGGCAATGAGGGGCTAACAGCAGTAAAGGGAGGGTAGGGAAAAGGACTGTGTGTGTGCACRCGTGTGTGTGTGTACCAGACACCCAAAAAATCATATGAGAAAGGCAATGGGAAATATTTCAAAGGAAAATGAAGGTCTAGTGAGGGAACTCAGCAGCCTTCTGAGTTGCAAAGGCAAAGCAATGAGTGAGGAAAGGAACAGACTATGCTGGAGACAATTTTATGTCTCCACATAAGGCCATATGGCACCAGCAGGCAGTTGAGAATTTTGATCCAGCTGAACCAGAGGAAACTCTGCCTCCCTTACTTATCAAATTAGTATATTTGGTTTAATTATGGGGGCCTGCTGCACCTTCCTCTCCCTTCTTTCCATTCCCACAACCCTGGTTACTCCCTGTTTAACCCATCAGCACTTGAACTTTTGACATTGTCTCCTCAGGTTTCATACTTGGTAATGGACAAACAGTGGCAGTAACTGCACTGGCAGGAAGTTAATTTTACTGAACTACACTGTTCCCACAAGCTTCTTGAAACTGTTGACGTGTTATGGTCTGAGTCACCACAYCTTTTCAGATTCTGTGACTACAATATCCCCATCCTCAGATGAAATTTCATAGGAAGTAAACCTGTCCAACCCTAAGGCTGCAGATAAGCAAATATATTTGTCTCCATTTCACAAGTTTCAGTTATACAACATTGTGTTTTTCCCCCAGAAACCCAGGTTTCATTTTGTGTACAAACACTACGTGACTTAGTTCAGCCTCACTGACTGTCAGCAAAGTGGAAGTGAATCTTTTCCAGAAAGTCCCTCTCTCCTGGTCAAGGCAAGTATCSAGCTAAGTGACTGCCAGCCCTGGTACCAACAGCAGGGAGACAACTGAGAAACTACAGAACTAAAAGTTAAATCCATCGTATCTTCAAAGATAAAGACAAATTCTATAGTAGAGGATTATAGCAGACCTTCACCAGTATCAGACAGAGGTATGTTTTGAGTACTGCAGTAGAGTGGCTTCTGTGTAGGGCAGTCAAGGGAGAGCTTCTACATTTTAAAAATATAAATTTCTAAAAACAACCCCAACTTACTAAAGATTGCACCATAAGAACAATCCACCCAACAGAAAACTATCAATTAGAACACATCTGATTAAGAAATRAAAAGGAATAACTAATAAAAACAGATTAAAGTTTCAGTTTGATTCTGGCAGAAAGAAAAACCTAATTATACTGTAAACTTCCTTTCCTAATTTTACTTCCCTTTGTTTTTGGCAAGCGCCATACCTCAAGGTAAAGATAGTTTTTGAGGAAGTCAGTCTCATATGGCTAAGAAAACAGACTGAAAAATAAATAAAAACTTGCAATGCTTGTGAGATACCTACAAAAAGWCTGTAAACATGACAAGTTTCCTTGTCATCTGCCCCAGACATAATGAATCCACAGGAAAGGGACTCTTTTCAGCCAAGGCAAAGAAATGTTTTGGGGTTTTTTTGCCATTTAGCCATTAGGTATGCATATTTATGATTCATGCAGTTTAATGATTAATGTTTTCACCTTGCAAATGGGGAACAATTGCGTTTCTGCCATACYGCCAGTCAGCTGTGCCAGTCAGCTCCCACAGCCTGCACAACAGAAACCTTGCTTGCTCCCCATTTGCTGCATTCAGGAAGGGCACCAAGGTGGCCTGGGGAGATTTACAATCAAAGGCTTCCTGGCCTCTACTCAGCTCCGCGGATAACACAAGCAAGCACCAAAGAGAGTCCATATATAGCTGTAGAAATGCCAGAGCGCCATCAGAGGAGCACAGCCCTTAAATGGCAGAACTATCTAGAAGATGAAAGCAAGTTTTTTCCTACAAAATGAGTAATTCTTGCCAAAACATGTCGAATTCTATGCGGCCTTTCATTTTCAGGAGTTTTCACTGGAAAGGAGTCATCAAATTCTTAAAGCCAAAAGCCTCTATTTATAAAACTAAAGAAATGAGGGAAAATGGTCTTATGGAGGCTTCAAAACATCAGTTCCACTTTCAGCTCTAGGCATTGGCAGGAAACTATACAAGTCTGATCTTCAGAAAATACAGCCAGCCTGCTGTGTTCTTCCAGAAAAAGAAAACTGGTCCCTGGAGTCATTGCTTGCACCTCCTGGGTCAGGCCACACCAGAGAGCATACGAGTGCCTGGGATCACACAATGGGAAMAAGGAAAGTGTCTTCTCCTGAAGTAGAAGGCCTGGATCATTGTTCAGGCACACAGGGCTACAGAGTCTCTATGTCTTCCCTCCTGCGGGGGGAAAAAAAAAAAAAAAAAAAAAAAAAAAAAAAGAGTTTTAATGCAGAGCTGTCTCTGCTTATGCAAGGTCTGGGCTCCTCCCGCCTGTAAATGGCTGGGAAAGGGCAGGAACTGCCCCACAGCAGGACTGCTTCCAAAACTGCTTCTTGCCACATTTTTTGGACCCATGGGATTGACTAAAGTGAAAAAGCTTTTAGGAGATATTTTAGGGAAAAAAAAAATCTGCTTTATCCCAGCTGCACAATTGAGATGAGGAGAGCCTGGCAGCAGAGCTGAKGGCCAGCCCAGCCCCAAAGACACGCTGATCCTCAAGCTACTGCTGGAAAACCTATGCAGCTGTCCTGTTATCCCTCAYTGCWGGAGGAATAAAGATTTTGGGACAGYAGACAATTTATCAGTCATATCTGCTTAGATGGAGAACTCCTCCAGGCACAGCCAGAGCCAYGAGCCCCACAAAGTGAGCAGCAGCAGTGCAGTGCAGAGTCCAAGAGACAACTGAGAGCACATCTCATCAATGTGTATAAATAGCTAAMGTGGGGCTGTCAAGGGGGTGTCAAGCCAGGCTCTTCTTAGTGGTGCCAAGCAATAGACAACGGGCACAAACTGATGCACCTGAARTTCTATTTGAGTATGAGAAAGAACTTCTTTATTGTGCTGATGACCACACATGGARYACATTGCCCAGAGAAGCTGCGGAGTGTCCCTCACTGGAGTATTCCACATCCATCCCTCTGGACACAATCCTGTGCCATSCRTGCTCTGGYATAACCCYGCTGGAGCAGGGACGTTGGMCCAAATGACCCACTGYGGTCTCTTCCAASCTGACCCATTCTGTGATTGCTTGGAGACCCAGACGAGGCTGGCAGTGCTCAGGAACAGCCGCCTCTCTCTCTGATTTACGCTCGCACGGTTCATTTCAGTGGATTTTTTAAGGACTATTCCGAAGTGAGGCGAGAAAGGAAATAAAATGGCGGCTGAAAACCCTTTCAACGGCCCCCAGGGGGCGCGGCGCGAGTCTGCCTCTCCAACATGGCGGCGCCCGGSGCGGCTTCACCCGCCGGGGAGCACGGGCGGCGCCTGCCAGGAACGGCCGTCTTCCGGCGCCCGCCCCTTTCCTGGRGGGCCGGGCCTACGCGCCATGCCCACGCCGGGAGCCGGCGGCGTGAGGGTAGGCGGCGCCCGCCGGTGCCGCTGGGCCGGGGCTGCGCGGACGAGCCGCTCCTTCAGCCTCCCTCGGGAACTGCTTTTTGGCTGAAATCGCCGGCGCAGGTGGCGTGAGGGCGGGCGGCCCTTGCGGGTGGGCGCTGGAGCGGAGTGAGGCCCGCCCGGCCTGAGGGGGATGCGCGGGTAGCCCGCGCTCGCAGCCAGCCCAGCCCAGCCCCGGTGGTCGCCGCGGAGCTGGCGTCAGGAGGCCACAAGATGTTCAGCTGGCTGGGCACCGACGACCGTCGGCGGAAGGACCCGGAGGTGTTCCAGACGGTCAGCGACGGCCTGAAGAAGCTYTACAAGACCAAGCTGCTGCCGCTGGAAGAACACTACAAGTTCCATGAGTTCCACTCGCCCGCCCTGGAGGATGCCGACTTCGACAATAAGCCCATGGTGCTCCTCGTGGGGCAGTACTCTACTGGGAAGACCACCTTCATCAGGTAAAATCCAGCTGCCCGCACTCTCGATGCCCGGGCACTGGGGCGGGGCAGAATGCGTCTCTGCTACCTGCGCTATGCCTTGATCCCCTTTTTTTTAGCCCCTTCGGGTCCCTTCAACAGCTTTTCATTGAAAAGTCACCTCYACTGAAACGCAGAGCATTCCTTCGCAAGCTCGGGGTGGTGTAAGATGTCCCATGAAACACCGACGTGGCAAAAAGTAGCCCAGGGCAGGGCTGAGGASTGCAGGGAGGGCAGGAGTGTGGAGATGTGAGTCACTGGGGCCCTCCTGGCCGTTCAAAGTGCAGAGGCTTTGGGAAGCCTCGCGCGGAGCATTCCGTGCCTGCGCTGCCCAGGCTGACCCTTGTAGTAGCCATTCTTTTCTCTATTTGCTTTAGCTTTTGAGTGGTGAGGCAGCTTTAAAGGGGCTGTTTCGGTTTGCAGTGGTCACTGTTATACTCTTGCGACTGTCTGTCTTTTCCTGCACTGTCCCAGAGACAGCACTCAGAACCCRTTTAGAGGAGCATGTGTGCCTGTGCACAGAGAGACCTGCCCCTCTTCAGGCCTCCAGGAGCAAAGCCCTGTTTTAACTTTGTCCTGCTCGGCCCAGATGCTGGGAGCAGCAAGTTCCTTTCGAACTGTAAAGAAAGAGCAAATGCAAGCASCTCTTTCATTTCGGTGATGTGAAACTGTCGTGGGGAGGGTTAAACTTTTCCGGCTGGACTTGGTTGCAGAGATCTCTGCCATGCTGCTAGTTCAACTTGCAGCAGCCCTTCCCTTGGGATCATAGCTGAAGCTGCGCTATCCATGTTTCCTATGTGATTCATAAGCTAAGCGTTAAATTCCAGCCTTTTTCTGGTGTGGCTGTGTTGAAATCTGTGGAATTACCCCAGTGTATATCTGGACACGAGCCACAGSCAGCCAGCCCTTTGTTTCACCAATATTTCTTGAAGGAGAAAATTGCAGAGAGTAGAGAGAGGTGAATCAAATTGAGTGTACCTCTAAAGGAATGACCTTGAGAAATGCAGGGGCTTTTTTTTTTTATGTGCGGTAATATTCCTGCTGCTAAATTTCTTGGTCAGGAGCCAAGAACAGAATGCATTTCTGCTACCTTGGCATGTACCTGGCAAACAAAGTTTAAAAGGCTTTTCTYATATGAGCAGATCAGGTGGATGGTGAGGGGGTGCAAAAGCCCCAAGGAATCATTTTGCACATGTGTGCAAAGGGAGTTACTCTTATGGATAATAGAGAGGACAGCTAGCACAACTGCCTGGTTCTCCCCAGGTCTTTGTTCTGTGACTTGGTACCAAATCTGGTAGTGAAGCTTTTTCTGTCCTCTGGGTTACACTCAGAGCCTGAACATGAGGAATTGCTGAATTCCTGATAAGGCTGTCTAACTAAAGCATCTCTTCCTGATTATTTTCTCTGGATTGCCAGCATCAGTGTTTCCCTACAGTCTCACCTGCATGCTGTTAGCAGAGACTTCCTGCCTTTGCCCCTCGCTGTTCAGTGAAGTCCTTCTGTAATCCTCAGCTCCTCTTGCAGGAAGTTTGGGTGCCTAGAGCACGTTCCAGGCAAAAGAAGATTGAGTCTTTGCTCATGTGGGATGGCAGCAACAACCTCTTGGCTGTCAGCAGGTGGATCTGAGCCTCTCTAACAACTGCTTTTCRCTTGTGCTTTTATCCTCTTCTCCCAGTTTTCTCTGGACACAGGGCTGGGATAAGCTACACAGAGACAATGGTCAAGCAGAAGTGRCCAGGAGCTTTGGGAGCTTCTGCTTCACAGGAGTGCCAAATGGACCTTCCAGAAAGGCAGAGTCYTCTGTTTAAAGTACTGCCTAAGAAGGTGAAAGTTGAGCACTTTGGTAGAACCCCAGGTTCTCTAAGAGTAGGAGAAGTGTGAGAGTCTGTTACTCCAATGTGTTCCCAGCTAAAGGCCAGAAAACCTCGTGTTGCTCGTGACAGGCTTCCAGCGTGAGTTTGCAGGCGCACTGCTCATTAAACAGCCGGGATAAGCACCAGATTAGCATCCAGAGTTATTGTGGGAAGGCAAGTGGGAGCTTAAGCTGAGAGCAGGGAGGAGTTAAAGGGGGCTGAGGGGAGGAAGTGGGAGGGTTGACAACCATTATGTCTTAGCAGTAGAGTGAAGCAAGAAACAGCCTCTGGACATTCCATCCACAATCTTGTCAGGATGGGGGATAATTAGGGTTATCCTTCTGTATCAATTTCACTCTTAAATTGCATCCTGCTTGTGCTGCCGTGCAATTTAGGGAGATGACTTTGCCACTAAACAATCATGTGGAATGAGATCAGTCCCTGTTTACCTGGATCCCCTGACACCTTACCAAAAAAAAAAAAAAAAAAAGGAAAAAAAAAAAAGACCCTTAGTCACCTGTCTAAGGAATGTCTGTCTTCCAAACCTGTTTCCTTGTTTTGGGGAATCTGAGGTAAAATAAGGAAGAAATGCAATGCTCTGAAGTACCTAAGCTGCAGCATCTTGCAGTGAGGCTGCTCTCTTGTCAGGAGCTGATGRCAGTAAAAAGGCAGTCAAGGTCAGCAGTGAGAAACATTCGTGGGGTCTGAGCCAGGGAAGAGGGAGGTGAGTTGTGTGGGTCAAAACCAGTGAAGCRAGACCAGAGCAGTGGAACCAGACTGTTCCCTCTTCTACTTGCAGGGACACAGAACTGAGCCTTTCTGTGCTATGTGAAAGGTGTAGGTAACATCGCTAATGCAGCTTTTCCATTCCTGCTTCCTGCTGTATCATCTCTTTCTGCTGACTCCCGTTTCTTCTCAGCATACATTTGGCTGATGCTTTTCYACAGGGCTGGGCTCTGAAAGTCGGTGCTGGTTAGGGCAAGGCAACACCTCTACCTGGGAATATCTGACAGCCACTGCAGGATCTCACTGGAGCCCGCCTTTATAACGTTATTGCTTTTTATGTTTCCTGTAAGAGGGTGGGAGTACAGGACAGAACATTACTCTCCTAATTAACTTAGGTTCCTTGGTCATTTCTAAAAATAATCCTGGCCCAAGTCCAGCCATCCTGCTAATAAAATAAACAAGCCTGACAGAGCCCTACTAACTGTCAACATAGCTTGCTTTTCTGGTGTAGCCAGCCCTTCCTCCTACAGCTAATCATTTACACGTCCGGGCCTCTCCACACTCTTTGTCCAGGCTACACGCAGAGCCCTGTTGTGACCTCCCCGTGTGGCCCTGAACCTTTCATCTGTGCCTGCATCAKGCAGTTGTCACCATTTCCTCCTGCTCTGCCCTTCTTCCCGTTGYCGCTCGGCATCACCTCTGCTGCCACGCTCAGCGGCATCCTGCAGGGCTCCTGCATGACTCATCACGGGCAGGCAGCCCCTTCCCCCACATCCTTCAGCACTTCTGCCCGGGAGCCTGGCCTCTCCTTACCCATCTCCTGATCCACCTGGGAAAGGCGACCGCCGGCTGGGCTGGCACTAACACAGCTTTCCTGCCCTGGCACTTCCCAGGAACAGGCCTGAAATAGGCAAATAGGGTGACGCTTCCAACAGACTCCAGACACTTCTCTRAAAAGCAGACTGATCATAAAAAACCGATTCCTCTCCTGCCTGGGGTACTCTGCAGACTTCCCTAACCTGGCTGGAGGTGTYCCTCCAGGCCTTTGGAGGTGTTCAGCAGCTCAGCTTAAGACGTGCAGCACTGGCAGAGGAAATTGCTTGCTGGTAGTTGGTGTTTTCCACAGCTATTGTTGGCTCTTCTTCTCCCAGAAATCCCCACAGATGTGACAACTGCATGTGTTCTCTAGCGTGCCTCTGGTAGCCAGGGCAGGCTATGTCACTGCTGAGCAGAAGTGCCTTCCCCCCATCAGGCAGTGTCAATACAGCCCCTTGTATTTGTCCTTTGCACAATGAGATTCTTGTGCGTCTGACACCCTGCTGCACAATGTACCCAAATCTCCCAGAGAGGCCTCACTTAAAATAGATGMTGTGATAGTGGGCAGTACAAATCTTCATCTCTCTGGTTTCCTACCACTTGTTGCACATAAGTCAGTAACATTGGTGGGTAGCAATTTCTTTTGGGSTTTTGTTGGGATTTTTTGTTTTGTMGGTTTTTTAAGCATTACACAAGTAATAAACACAGAAATGCTTTGAAATGTTAGCTGACTGGAGCTGTGATAAAATTCTTTCAAGCAGGCTGTCTGGAGGAGTGTTGCTATTACACACAGGACTTTTGGTTAGATTTTCTGGGAAGCTTTGTCTATAAATAACAAACAACTCCCCCCCTCAACTATTTTTTACTTTTCCTCAAAAGTTGTCATATTACACGTGCATTTCAAGCCTCTAAAAAAGAAAAAASGTGGTTGTTACAGCAAGGCTGCAACCTGACATTGGGAGTAAGGGGCCTTTCTCGAAAGCCCTTCACTTGTTGTATTTAACAGTTGGTAACACTGCCTATTTCTTTTCTCTCGAGTATTTGCATGAGGAAAATGCAACTGTTTATTTCTATRGATTCAGTGAATTCCCATCTGTGTAAAGCTACTGGCTTGACAGCAGTGTCCATCASAGGCTGGTGTTTGAATTGCCAT
Source organism: Alauda arvensis (assembly GCA_902810485.1). Taxonomy (NCBI): domain Eukaryota; kingdom Metazoa; phylum Chordata; class Aves; order Passeriformes; family Alaudidae; genus Alauda; species Alauda arvensis. Next base: position 2,719,727 of record CADDXX010000050.1, on the reverse strand, counting down.
CTAGGAGGCACAAACTTAGTTTCCAGAGTCTGACCAAGTGGCTCCTAACCTAGCAAATAATTGTGCAGTGTAAAGAGCTTCCCAGGGAAYTGAGCCAAGAACATTGGTATGATAGTCTACAGAGCCCTTGGTGGGAGAGAAGTAACCCCTCCTTGTTCTCAGGAGCTTCAAGCTTGAGAGGAGTTACTGTGGCTGCCAGAGAGGTGGCACACACCAGCACTACMTGCAGTCTGCTTTTCTTAAGTAATGACCCACTTTTATAGGAAAGTTTGAGAAACCCCTACATAAGGTTTAGATAAATAGGATATATCCATCCTCGTAYAGGAGGTCAGAGGGCTGCTCTCTTCCTGGATTATTTCAGGTCTTTTAGGAGCTGCTCAACAGCTGCTGTTGCATCTCAGAGTTCTCCAATGAAGAGTCACTTCTGGTGCCCTTCTGGTGAGCATGAGACTTGGAAATCRCTTTGGACAAAAGATACAAGAAAATTCATAATAATACACCAGTAAAGAAGGTGTGGTCATCTCCTAAGGGAATTATGAATATCATTTGTGGAGATATTCTTGTTGCAGTGGGTGTGTACCAAGCYATATAAGTATCAGTGATTTGTCCTGGGTATCCATTTGGTTGTTTTTTCTCTAGATCCAGCTGATTTGGCTTTGCTGTTGGGAACTGCAGACACATTTGCTGACATGGTATCAATAAAGGGCCTGCACAGTTTTTTGGTTTTTTTTTTTTTGTTTCTCCTTAAATACTGGATAGTGATTACCTATGTTAAAATGGCAGTGAAAGCAGGAACCCCTAAAAAGTTATCCGAAGCCTTCATGCCAATGGTCCTATAGTCCCTCACAGAGGGACTTCCTTCACTAAACTCACCTGAGTGAACCGATTCTGGTGCTCAGACATATCGGTCTCARTTGTGAAAAAAATCTCCAGTTCTTTTCCTATTTCCTTTTTCACATCCCCTTAATCTACTTTAATGTCATGGCAATTCTGAAATAATCTTTCTACCTACTGAGCTTTAGGTCAAAGCAATGGAAGAGGGAGTACCAGCTACCCTCAGGCAACAAGCAACACATTATTATACTAACTTCCATAGTCTGGTGTCATTTTATTCTTATTGTAACTAGCCAGAGCTTATCACTTGTCACATCTGATACCATCCAGTACTGAGGGCTASACCAGTTCTAGCTACCTTCTGCAAGCCATATGGACATAATGGTCTTAGCACAGGATCAGCAGGTGGTTTTCTGCCCCCACACACACAAACACAATCCTGGCCTCAGTGGTGGCATTTGGCACCTTCATGAGCCAAAGGGAACTGTCCCATGCACATTCCATTGACCCACCCTGAATTTGGCAGGGTCAGTTAGGATATGCTGCCAGGGTCCTATTCAAAGCCCTACAACCCCCCCATGAGTGACTGTGTTTCCCTGAATTTTGCCAAACTATCTTCAGGAAATAATAAGGTATGCTGTACTTACTGTGCTGTCTAGCTTGATAAATAGCTTGGAATATATATCTGGGATATATAGCTCCCCCACCTCAATATGCTTGAGCAGTTTGTAGTGCAGGCCTGTGGCTGTGTTTCAGAAGCACACAAGGACAGAGACTGAGACTTCARTCAAGTAAGGGGAAGCAGGGGAAGTTGACATTTAAGCCACTGATTTGTACTGGGGGCTAAGCATATTAGTTGGATGAGTCTGCTGAAAYGAGCAGCAGTGAAGTAATTGATATTGGCACCAAGAGTTAGGAGGGTTTGARGATTAACTCTGTGATTACAGTGAACTGCTGTTTTTACTTTGCTGTGCTAAGTCTGCTCCAAATGTCTTGGGGATTGAAGTACATGAAATGATGCAACGTGATGAGACTCTCTTCCTAGCAGCTATAATCATCTCAATTTCTTAATCCACCTTAAATAAGCTTTCAATGTTGAGATCCTAAGTAGAAAAGCTACCAAGACATTTATCAAACAATTCWGTGACAGTGCTAAAAATAGTCTCAGAAGGATCCATGCTCTTGAGTGTCATAATTGCACTGCAATCTTCAGTACAACTCATTTAWGACTTAGCAGCTCATGTCTCATGCCCACACCCCGTTTTTCACTTACAGRTACCTGCTGGAGCAGGATTTCCCAGGGATGAGGATTGGACCAGAGCCTACAACTGACTCCTTTATAGCAGTTATGCAAGGAGACGTGGAAGGAATTGTTCCTGGAAACGCGTTGGTGGTGGATCCCAAAAAACCGTTCAGGAAACTYAACGCCTTTGGCAATGCCTTTTTGAACAGGTCAGTACTCAAAAACTCTCTCRTTCTGTGGAGTAAAGTTAGAATCTAATGAGCAGCACAGTAAGTAGTATAAAGGCATAAGGCATTTCTTTTCCTYCCATCCACATGGCTGATGCAAAGCCAGTCCAGTCCTACCAGATGCACATAAGTCAGTTGCTGAAGGGCTGATAAATTTAAGCATGCCAAATCTTCATATTTCTTGAACAAACAAACCAAAAATGACTTCACAGCTTAAGCTTATCCTACAGGAGACTAGGGGTAGATATCTTCATTGTGTTTCTTGTCCCCTGCTTTCGTATTTCTAGYTTCTTCCATTTGTAATCAAAACCAGGCTTTCTCCATTCCCATGCCTTGCACATACAACCCCAGGTGCAAATTGATGACCATGCTAATGTGCTTCCTGGAAAAAAAGAGTAGCAGGGTGTTTGGACAGTGACTCTGACATGAGGAATATAACCTTTCCATCCCCTAGACCCAGCCCAACCATCGGGAGGTTTTGGATCTAGGCCTTGCAGGAAGCCAGCAGCACACACCCATATCCTAGATGAGCACAAACTGTGCTGCAGAAGGCAACAAACTGACTACACCCATCATTGACGCCTTCCCGTAACACGGTGTGGGAGACACTGGAAACATGGCAGCTGCTCAGCCAAGCAGCCAGGAGAGCTGGCCTGGGCTCTGGCTATAGTTCCATCTTCCAMGCTTAGAGTATGACTGTCAGAGGGTGCAGCATCTCTACCAGCGCTGACCACTGGAGTTCTGGTATAGGCTGCAGYGAGACAGGGAAGGGGCCTGCAGAGAAGCAAGGGGAGAAGCTTGCTGGTAGGAAAGGGACCTAGCTGGAGTCACTGCACTGTGGAGAACTTCACAGTACCTCAGGGTGACAGGAAAGCAGTATTTGATCACTGCACAGGAGCATCATTCAAATACATCAACATSGTTCTGCACCAGAGAGACTTTGAGAAGTTTTTGTTGTTTCATAGGGCCCATAAAATCTGCATCTGGCCRACAGTTAGGTCAGGTGACTGCCCCCTCTCTGCACCAGGGCAGAATGGTTAATTGCCYTAAGAGAATAACAGGCCTCTTGCCTGGAGTGCAGGGATCGTGGATGAAGAGGACATAATTCACAGCAGCTCAGCTGACAGCCAAGAACAGCCACAGCTGGCAGACAGTTCATTGCAGAGAAGGAACATTAGGCCAGGCGTGGGGGTCAAAAAACACTTCTGAATTAGCCTGATGGATGTGTCCTGAGTGCAATTTGCTCCTGATACAGCAAGGGATCTCTGCATGCATTAACCCAGTTCACTGTATCATGCTGTGTTCTTGTTATGCTTCTTCTACTCTTCCTTCTCCTGAAGAAAGAGTGAAGCTTGTGCCTGTGCAGACAGCAGGGCAGAGGGACACAGCAGTGATTCAGCAGCAGCATAAGTGCAGTCTCTCTAGCAATGCAGGGAGTAGCCACACCAGCTAATGATATCTTTCTCTTGCTGACATGAAAAGAGAGGGGTAATGATTTCTAAACTGACAGAGGAGACACGCTAAGGGGGACTGGCTCAGCTGTGTGAGCATCAAATGCTGAAAATGCAGATGCTAATGCCCAGCTAATTAGGAAATTAACGACATGCAAGAGTTGACTCAGAGGGACAGAAATTTAGCAGATGTAAGTCCTGCTGCMCCCACTGGACCAGATCAAGCCACCCACACTTCTCCAGTTGGCTTGGTTTCTGGGCTAGGGACTGCAGAGCTATCTCTGCCTTGCACATACCTTGCTGCTGCTAAATATATATGCCAAGGCCCTGACCTCAGCTAGGAGGCTGTGAGCAAGGAATTTGCAGAAAGGGAGCTAATCAGCAGAGGCCACATTTCTGAGATAAGAGTGGCCATGGGGAAGTCTCCTTTGCCCATTGGTGGTTAAAAGACGTGACTGTGAGCATCAGTGGAAAGGAGCACAGCAGCTCAAGGCAGTAGCATTCACAACAGGCCAAGCTGGTCTTGGTTGAGAGRTGGCAGCCCACAGCACTGTGTCCTATGGGATGCAGAGCCTGCTGCTCCAGGAGTGAACATCCACCCTTAGCTGGAACTCCCTCCCCAGCAGAGACTGGGATTTGCTGCTTTCCAGGAAGCGTGGGAAAACTGGTACAGTCAGGATTTGGCTGGGACACAAGCAAATTGCACTGCTCAGAGTGCAATATCTATAGTGTGCTATAGCTATATCCCTCCTCTCTTCATTCCCAGGAGATGGAGTACCTGCCCATACCTGGGAGGTAGGGCTGCCCAGGGCTGAAATGAGGATAGCAGGTCTGCAGAATCCTGTCTCTTGTCTGCTCTTCTTGCCCCAGGTTGTTCCTGGGCATTGATAGAAGGGTTTGTTTTCCTTTCTCCAACTCTGATGGCCAAATCCAACCTCTGGGAAGATTCCAGGGAGATGGGAAGTTGCACCTTGTTATCAGGAAGACTTGTTTGGCACCAAGGGCCTGGAACAAAATTAGCCATTACTTTTGTGTCACATTGACTAGGTTGCAAGAATCCCCCCATTCCCAAAGTCTTCCTTTGGGAAGCTAAGGTGGAGTCAGTCCTGGTTTTGTGTTGTGAACAGCAGGAGAGGTAGATAAGATGTTGCTCCTTTGGCCCTAAACTCTGCCTGTAGAAGCAGTGAAACTCGAGTTTGGCACCACATTGTTCCCTTCATATGGCCCCAAACAGAATTAGGTCGAGCTCCCTGAGGTCCTGCAGTTCTGCTGAGACAACAGGAGGGCAGCAGCCTTAACTTTGCCAAAAGAGCCRGAACGCACTCACTCATGCTGGCCTCTGACCTTGTATCTGAAATCTCCTGTGGAATACTTTTCCTAGAGAAACTGGTGGAAAATCCCCCTGCCCCATTTAATATTACAGCACAAGGAATACTCAGGGCTGTAACAATGAAGAGCAAACCTGTTTTGATTTGGCAGGACAAGGGAATAACATGACCTCCTGAGCCTATTGTTCTCTGCTGCGGTGCCTGGCACTCAATAGTRTAATCAAGCCAGTCCCCCTCTTTACATGAGGTATTACACATTCAGAAATGCTCCCTGTTGCCACCTGCCAAGCTGGGGGTGTGGGATGCTGTAATCTGTGGTCTGAAATAGCTGACAGCTTAGGGGAGGAGACACTCTTTAACCCATGAGGATTCACTCTTACCAGAATTTTCACGGAGTCAGAGTAGCRCATAGGGGAGTAGAACAATTGGGTTGTGGTGTTGCATGGAGGAATTCAGAGGTGCAGGGGCTTCTGCAGAACCAGACACTCATCAGAGCACTGCAGGRCCCCATCTGCCTTGACTGCACTGAGTGGTGCTTGGGCCAACCCCCATCCTCTGTGGTTCTGCCTCCTCCCACAGGAACAGGTTTTTTGTGCCCGGATGTCACACCACCCTATTAATATGCATACATACACACACACTCTTAGAGCTGCATGGAATGCCATCCCAAAAAGGCTATCCATGAAATGCTACCAGAAGCTATGGAAGCAGACAGGCTTTTACTGTCCTTTGCTGTTACTAGCAACTGAAACAGACGAGCTGCAGCCCACAAAGCACAAGTGACTCTTCTAAACCTGTGATTTGCATAGATACAGGGTGGGCAACAACTAGCTAAAGAGCAGTTACACATAAATGGAGCTGCAGAGCRGGTGCAGTGAATTACAAAGTGAATGTGAGTTAACAGAGTCATACTGCTGTTAGAAAAACAGACATGTCACTGAGATGTATAAACAGGACTGTCAACTCTGAGAGATAAGGAGCAATCCATCCACTCTGCTCACCATTAGCAGTGGCTGGAGTACTTCAGCTTGCGGCATCATGCCTGAAGAAATAYGTGGAGCAGTTTGAGAGGACCCAAAGGAAGGCTGCAAAAGTCTTCAGGGATTTAGAAATGAGCTGGAAAGGCAGCTAGAGAGAATTGGAAGAGATAGGAAAAAGAAAAAAAACAACCACGGAACTGTTTTCTATAGAGGAAGGACTRAGGGGAGAAGGATGACAGTAGTGTACATTGTGACAAGAGGAGAAAAATAATTTACCACATCTACTGTGTTTGTGACTGAGGGGCATTATAGCATATGAAACTTAAATTAGACAGTAAAAAAGAGGATTTACTGTAAAGGGTTTTAAGTAATGGAGTAGACTCACAGCAAATGTTGGTGAGTCTGCATTGTTAAGGATTTGAAGAACACTTTAGACAAATAACCTGATTGATCCTGCCTTGAGGCAGGAGGATAGACTGAGCAACCTCTTCAGATYTCATGCTGTCTATGCTTTAGTACTTCCATGGTGCAATAATAGCACACTTCTTGTCTAAGACCAGATTTGAAAGGGAGCTAAAGTCCTGCAGAATTGCTGATTTTTTTTTTTAAGCAAGTTATTACAGTTCATTTGAGTTCAGGACTCTACAGGGGAAAGCTTAACCAAAGGAAAATAAATACCACTTCTTGTTAAAATCTAAACAGCACATAAATRAAAACCCAAATGTTTTCATAATTCACAGTTTGGGGGCCCATATAAAAAACCTATCATAGGTCATGACTGACACCCATGTTCCAGAKGCAGCAAAATAAAGAAAAGCACTTAGTTCTAGTTTCTTTCTCATTTCTTTAAGTAACAGTAGCTCCAAGTTCCAACCAAAGACTTAAGAGATCACAGTCTGGCTTGTCCCATGCTGCCTGTGATATGCAACACATCATGACTATGTTTTGCATTTTTTTTTTTTAAACACATTTATTTTCCACACAGGTTCGTCTGTGCCCAGCTGCCTAATCCTGTATTAGAAAGCATCAGTGTCATTGATACACCAGGAATCCTTTCTGGAGAAAAGCAGAGAATTAGCAGAGGTAAGTCCCAAGTTCACTTCTCTTCTAAATGGCAGTAATGAAAAGGAACTCTCATTTTCACTTCAAACTAGACAAGCTGTGGATAAAAGCACTGGTAGGAGCCTCTCAGAGCTACAGCATGGCTTTGCAAATGGAGACCAAAGGGACATGATTAATCTCCTGCAGAGAATTTAAATGTTTTCAGGGAAGGCTGCTGACAAGGTCAGCAGTACCTGTGTCACAGTCCAGTATTTCCCCATGGAAGAGTTTTCTATCAGAGTCAAGTAATACCTATCTGCTTTGCAGAAACAATTGTTTTCAGGGGCTTACTGATGATCCATAGCCAGGGCTCCCATTGTAATCAGCCTGGTTTCTTGCACTGGCCAGGCTTCCTAAAYCTAGTGCAGGACTGGATTGGGTTTAAGAACCATTGGCACTCAGGTTCCTCATTGCAGTGGAGAATCTGGAAAGCCTGTGGACACTAAATCATAAAATTCTAGAGCAGTTTGGGTTTGACAGACGTTAAAAATCCTCTAGTTCCAACCCCCTGCTGTAGATAGGGGCACCTTCCACTAGACCAGGTTGCATAAAGCCCCATCCAATCTGGCCTTGAACACTTCCAGGGATGGGGCATCCACAATTCTTTGGGTAAGCTGTGCCATTGCSTCACCATTCTCACTGTAAAGAGCTTCACCTCAATATCCAATATAAGCCTCTCCTTTTTCAGTTTAAAGCCACTTCCCCTTGTCCTGTCACTGCAGACCCTTGTAACTGGAACTGAGGAATAGCATAGTCTCCTAGTGAGCTTCTGAGGTCACTCTCAGACTCACCATCTGAAGTGGGCAACATCTTTATACTTTCAACCTAACCTCTGTGTTCCTCTGTGTAACCTCTGTGGTTGCCTTCTTGCTCTGTTAAGGTGATGGTGGCATAGCTTGCATTTCTGGAAAGTTCCTTAGACAGAGTTTTACCATTTCATTGGAAGAAAGCCAAGATCAGCAAACTCAGCTTTCAGGTTTGAGAATCAGTGTTCATGCACACTGCCTATTAACAGTGCATAGCTGAATTTCTGCAGCACAGGCTCTACCCCAAAGTGCTGAGACCTTTCCCATATTTCCATGCTCTGCCCCATAGGATTTCAGATTACTCATGACTTCCCAAGTTCTATGACACTTTTGCACTGAAATTTTTCTTGGAAACTTCCTTTTTTTTTTTTTTTTCAATTGAGCAGCCACCTTGCTTAGAGCCACGTCTTGTTTGTTTTGCTGGGATTTTCCACCACAGGAGCCTTGGCTAGYAAAGAAGTGTCAGTAAAGCACAGCTACAGTTCACAAAAACCCTCACAATAACCTTTTTCAGTGTGGGCCTCTGCACTGCTAGGGGATCAGAAATTCCAAGGTATGCCAGCCTTCATGAGAAGGTTGAAAAATACGCTGTGCAAGCATTCCTGCCCACAGCAGAAAGTGTTACAGAGATTAAAAAAAAAATTATTATGTAGTGTAGACATTTTTCAGTCAAAAATTGCCACTGAAAGCAACCACTTCTCCTGTGGAACTATCACAGTGGAAGAAACTTGCTTAAGAGGAAGTATTTTTGTTATTAAAAAAAAAAAATAAAAAGAAGGTAGAGGTGAGTCAAAATGGACCCATTTCAAGCCCCTTTTCTGAATCTCTTCACTAATTCAAATGCTGACATGTATTGCAAGATTTTCCAACTTTTCAGCTGYTAACAGAATTAAAAATACCCTCCTGCAAAATACACTGGCACTTCTTGCTGCTCCTTCTGCAAAAATTTCTCTGTCAGCTTTCCAGTGGGCCTTGGTGTCCYATTCTAGAGCTTGTCAGTCTGACCTTGGTGCTGGCACAGGTTGTGGAACTGATCATCATRGATCAGGCCAGGCAATACAAGCTTWTGAAAGGYAGGTCCTGCTTGACCAACCTGATCTCCTGAGGTGACAAGGTGACCCATCTCCTGGATCGGGCCTGCTGTTGGTSTGAGTGTTGGTCTGCTGGAGGGTAGCAGGGCTCTGCAGAGGGATCTGAATGGATGGCACAGATCAATGGGCTGAGGCCAGGTCTGAGTATACAGCTGGATTCAATGATTTTAAAGATCTCTCCTAACCTAAACAATTCCATACTTCCTGCAGCTACTCTAATAAATGCCAGCAATGCCAGAACATACTTATAGCACAGCTGTGYACTGTTACAAAAGTCACTGGTGTACTTTAACCCAAGCCAATAATGCCTCTGCAAACATTTGGAAACAGCTGAGGAGGCTAAAGGGGAGTCCTAGTTCTGTACATTTTTGCATGCTATAGATGTTTGTAGAACTGGAGGCCTGTCTCAGCATGTGGAACAGGTTCTTCCTGGACAACTTCTCTGCCCCCAGTGCAATTAAGTGCACTTARGGCAGGAAATTGGCACATTGGCCCTGTGACTATAGTGTGTGGTCATTCAACCCTTTTGCCAGGAGGTAACTCTAGATGGAGTACAGCCATCTCCTGATCACCSTGCCATCCCAGGAATTTGCTCTGCTGTATCTCCAGCCAGACAAGGGGACTGTCATGACCTGTCAACTGATCTAATCACAGCAGTTAAAAGTACAGTGTAGGTGGGATGTCACTTTGTCACCCATCTGGGACAGACTGAAAGTGGTCATGCCGGCCAGGTCAGATGACCTTGCAATAGATACAGGACAAGATCTTCATCTGGTTTAGGTCAATGTGGCTTTGTTGAAACTGGGACAACTCCAGCAATGTCTGGGAGCAGGAAGAGTCCAAAGAGGCTGAGGTGCCTGTGTTTAGGAAGGGCTGCTGCCAGGCATTGACTTGAGCTTATCCCAAGGTGTTTGAAAAGGAGTACTCACCTCCCAGCTCCCATTGAAGAGGAACAGGAAAAAGTGGTGAGGTTGACACCTTAGCCACCAAGCTTACAAGCCAGCTGATCTCATTAGCAAGTTGGTGTTAGAGGTAGATGGAGCAGTAACATGGTCTAAGCAGAAAACAAGATAGTGCTAAAAAATGCTGACACAACAAAGTTCTTCTGCTCCTTCTATACCTTCTCAGCCTGCTCAGATTACACTTGGGAATGAAGCAATACCTGAGGGAGGTCTTAGAGAGGTTGTCTAAGGGACTTGGAAGTTTCTTAACTGCTTGGAACAGGAATGCTTTTCTTACCCCCATTGCTTCAATTATGAACCCCCATTATGAATCTATTTCATAGGTTCAAAGACCCTCAGACTGGGGTACCTGGGATGCAATGTCAGGGAAGGGAGAAGATAGTAAAGCAGCATTCTGTCATAAATTTGAGGGGGAAAGTAAATATGTAAAAGATGTGGCAGGCTTTCCCAGCCTGCTCATCCCTTGAGAACCAGCAGCATTTCTAAAAATAGGAAATTCCTCTCAGTGGAAACATCACAAGTCTCCTTCCCCATTAAACGTCAGGAGCATTAGTTAATCTATACAGTGTCAGCTTAGCAGAATACCATGCTGTCAAATCTTAGCAATCCATGAGAGCCACCTTATACCTCTGAATTTCAAAGCAGTAGCTGTTCCTTGTATTGCATCCATGTTTCAAAGAGCAGGAGCAAGGGGACAGGGTTTAAAGGATTGATTCAGGGACCAAGTCTAATACAGGTCCTGAAGTTTGTCATTTGTCTGAACTCAACTCTGAATTAAATTCAGTGTCTTGTTGCTGTTATAGATGACAGATCTGACAGTCCCTTCACAGCCAGTGTGTGCACGAGGACAGGCTGCCAGCAGCACTCAGCTTCCTACAGCCAGCAGCAGGGCCTTGCAAATGGCTACCAAGCTTTGCTCCAAGGARTGCTGTATAGTCCCAGGAAACAAAGCTCTGCACTGGCTCTCTTCCAGGACTACATGACCATAAAGAGCCCCCTTCCCCCACAGAGCAGCCCATGAAGTTTCCCAGCAGCAGAGCTGCAGGTTTAGGCCTGTCAAGCAATTGAGGGTGATGCAGTCTGTCATAGCTGAAGTGCACATCCCTTTGACCTGCAGTGACATCACCAGCACTGACACAGCAGCTGCTGCTGCTGCTCTCAAGCTCTYATAAAAAGTGTAGCCAAGGAGCTGCCTGTGCTGATTTGACCTACTGAGCTCCTGACTCAYGCACTACTTTGTGGTAGGCACCCACGGTGTCACAGGTGTGGTAGCCAGACTCCCTAGGATGCACAGGTGTCATTTACAGGCTTTGTGGGAAATGTTTCTGGGATGTCCTGGTCCAAAGCATCCTGCCTTTCACTGCTTCTCTATTATCCTTGCCTGGAAGGCAGCTACTTCTCTTCTGATATTTTTTACAGACTGGGGCATGAATCTATGTCCATGTTTAAAGAAGTAATGATTGCATTGCCTTGTCCCCTTGCTCTGTGTCCTTTTTGTTATTTATTGTTTCTAGGGGAGCATGAGGCTGCAGAGATGCTGGTGGTTGTACCAAACCAGCAGAGTCTTGTCTGCTTTGACAATTTGATAATGATACAAATGCCATCCACTTGCAAAGCACTGTCCTGGTGTCATGTAATGAGCTCAGCCCACTGGGAGGGAGAATGAGGAGGGGATGACTATATTGAAATAAATGAAGACAGAGGGGAGGGCCACAGATCGGGTCATTCAGAGCCAGGACAGGAGTGAGGACTTCCTCATAATTCATCACCTTGTGCAGCCTGCCCTGCTAATGGAGCCACCTGGCAACAGGAACGTGTGTGCTTCAGTGCACTGCCATCCCTGGGGGCTGAGCCGTGCACACTCTGCTGCCCATCTGTCTCGACCTACATCTGAAAGGTGTAGCTTTRCCCTGAGCAGAGCAGATCCAAGTCTGCCAAGTTCAGTGATGCCTTGGCCAAGCTGTATTTGATCCCTCTTTCAGGGTAGTACTTCCTGGATAGATCTTGAACACTTACTTCTTATTCACTGTCTATATGATGCCTTCTCCCTTTCCTGCGTTAGCWGTGACCACAAGGTCCTAGCAAGGAGGTAAGGGCTGGYAGTATCATTACTCATTGGCTTTCTTTCCAGTATACACAATTCCAGCATTTTCCCCRCCTTCCATCCAGTTCCATTCTGCTGGCTTCAGTGCTGCCCTAAGTATCCCATAACCAAGGGAAACAGCCCTACCCACCAGCCTCGCCCTTCTCCTGGGAAAAGGAAAGTCCCAAATGACCAGCAGCTTCAGCACCAGGGACACTTAGTCACTCACCAGTCTGACAGCAAGAAGAAAAATGCTAATAGCAACAGTCCTGGGCAGTGCAGAGYTCTCAGCCTGGCTATGTCTCAAATAGCCATGCTTGGAAGGGAAAGGCAAACACCAAGGGAATTGATGTTCTACTGCATGCAATGCTGTTTAGGGTACAATGGCAACGAAAAATATTTTTTCTGAGGAGCTTTGTCATGTGTGCTAGCAACAGCATGATACAAACTAAAGGCATCCACCCTGAAAGCCTCTAAAAGGGAGGCATTTCAAATATTTGCTATAATACTCCCCACTGGTGATGTTTGCTTATATTCTGTATTTCACTCTGCCTGGGAGGGTGAAAGTGCACTGGTTAGTTTTGACTTTCCAGTTCACCTCCATTACAGCTGCTCTGCCARCCTGCCTGATTTTATCACAGTCTCACTAAACACATACTGTTCCACTGAAATGATCATTCTCTTACAGGCACACTGTTCTGCACTTCCTCTTCAAAGCAACAGAAAAATGAGCAGACAATCTGCACAGTTCTCATTTTTATTTCTAGAAATAGTGAAGCCATGAACCTAATTCTTCTGACCTGAAAGCAGCATGCAAATAAAAGGTCAAGATTATATTTTRGGTTTGAGAAAACCAAACCATTTGGTACTAAGGGGGAGAGGGACTGTCTCCAYGATTAGGATTGGAAATACTGATATATTTTGCAGTTTCAGAACTGGAAGAGCAAAAAAAAAAAGTAGCAAAAAGAATAAGATTAAATGGCTGCAGAGATAGAAAGAGCTATGCTTTTTTTTTTCTAGTCCTATTAACATTCAGCAGGCATTTGGTTTGTGTTACTAAACAAGTCTGGTTTTTAGGACAGCTGTGCAGCTTGTCCATTTGTTGTGTAGTGTGCACTCCAGAAATATTCTAAGTATCTGTTGCATTGAGGGAAGATGGTCATGCCATCAGCATCTCATCARTTTGCATTATTTATGCCCATCATGCATTCTTTCAGCATCCTGAGCAACAATGGAGAAGGAATGTGTTTCCTGGTCACTGGGGGAGCTATCAGTTACTGGAGGCCATTTCAGGCCAGCTTTTCAAGCATGATTTCTCCTGAAATTTAAAGTATGAATACAGGAGAATTAAGTTTGTGTTTGGATATTATAGTAAAAAAACTTCCTTGGAATCCCAGCTACACATCAACACTGCTATGCACTGACTTCTCTGGAAAACTTGGCCACTATTCAGGTGCCTTCTGAGGTCTCAAAATCTGGCTGGAAACTGTTTTTAGAATTGGCCCAAGTATCAGGTAATGCTCAGGCCCATCTGTCACAAGTGGCAAAGATAAAAACTTGTAGATGGGACAAGTTCTGACTGTGTACACAGGAGCTAAACAGGCTRTTATAGGCAAACTTTGCTSTGGACAATGCTCTCCTCAGTTTTGCTCCTCCTGATTTGAATGTGCCTGGTGAGGCTTCGTTCATGTCCCAGTGAMAAAGCAAGAGCCCCACCAGGCTCCCAGTGTCTTCCTCACCCTGAAGCCCTTGCAGTAAACAACATGAAAGCAAAAGGCCACACAGTCTGGCACTCCAGGTACTGCTTAATGTAAATGTTAGTATTATTGCTAGCTGAGAACAGAGATCTGCTGTGCTTTGTGCCTTTGCTTTGGAAACCTTAAAGCCTCCAAAACATATTTAATATTTCCATTAGTTCTTGGTACAGAGGAGGAAACGTGGAGCACTGGCAGGAGGACRTAGCACCCAGTGCTCTGAATCAGCAGCTCCAGGACAGATTATTTCTGTATAGGCACAGGCAGAAGTGATTGGCAAGCTGGGGCCTGCTCTAGAAGTTAGGGCATGTGACATTYAAAGAAATCTTTTCATCCCAAAGGCCTTCTGTGTACTTCCCAACACACCCACAGATATGCATTACAGGAATCTCTTTATATTCCCTTGGAAGGGGGAATACTTCCAGAGAGGAGTATGGCAGCTTTTTACGAAGGTGTTTTAGGATGAGCTRCAGTGAGGTACCCATCCCTTGCTTTTCATCGTCCCTTCTGTCCTCTACTTGCTGGCACCACCAGCTCCTCATCTCAAGAGAAACTTGCTCAAATCACTGTTCTTCCACCCAGTCCCAKCTGTTTCCTCTCTGATACTCTTACCCAGCACCCTTCTCTCTTTAGGACACCATTACTCTTTCTGTCTTAGCCACCCATCCCAGCTTCCCATTCACTTTGTGTGTCCTCAAGGGGATGTGTCACTTCCCCCTCCCTCCCCTCATTTTCTTCTGACCTTCCTTCTCCTTTGCTCACAGCCATCTGTCACATTTGGGTAACACCTGCCCCTCCTGGCACATTCTCCCCCTYCAGTGTGGGCTGCCTGCTTGTTTTGCAATCACATAAGTCTTCTTCCCTAGGCTTTGAAGGGCTTCCAGGCAGGACAGTGACCAGTTARACTAAGCCTCAAAACCCTCTTATTCAGTTATAAAAAAATTAAGTCATAAGCTCCCTGGAATCAGCATTCATTTMATTTCATCTCCCCAGAACTGTTCCCTCTCTAGTCAGTGTTCAGTGTCAGCTGTCCCATCTTGGGATRTTGTCCTCAGACAGTCAGAGCCAGTCTCCCACTTGACAAATAGGGATGCTGCCACAGAACTCTGTCTTATAGAGTGGCACAATCTGGTAAATCTTTCATCTTTACATAACACGATCTTTAGAAAGATGAGAAGGAAGCTTCYAGTGACTAAAATTCAGCAGGAAAGAGGTGAATTGCTAAAAGCAGCAGCACAATTTACAGCAGCAGTAACAGCAAGCTGTGAGGTATCTGGTGCAAAGCAGCAGCTKTGGGGTTTTCAGCACCTCTTGATCTGTTTCCAGTCAACCCCAGCTGAACTCCACCACCACCGGWCTTGTGGCTATGGTTCCACAAGACAGGAGTAGTATGCTTGCTACCTGTCAAAAAACCCGCACAAACAAACCTAAACCAACAACCAGTGTCACTACGTAGTGAGAAATGCTGAACTCCTTGCTGGTTTAAATTGGCTTTAAAATCTTACAGCCAGGCAGATTTTATGCTGGGTCAGGTATCATCCATCTTCCACAGTCAGCATGAAAACTGTATCATGCCTAATCTGACTTGGCAGAATGTGATTGCATAATCCTGCCAGATCTTGGTGCAATGCATAGCGCCAGATATTCCAATGGCGCACAGACAAGAATTCATTAGACCAGCCTGCCTTATGGAGTCTGGGTGGCAGGGTGTCTGCAAGAAGATCATTTTCTCCACAGGCTGAACCTACTGACAGCCCTACTGACTTGTCAGCTTTGTGTTAACTCTGTTGAGTCCTTTTCATGCTGTCAGAAGGAAACCTGTCCCATGGRAAAAAAAAAAACATCTGATGGAATAAAATTGTTATTGTGTTCATCTTGTCCTCCTAGTACTGTATAATTTAGATTCATTTTCTCTTCACATTGACTTTATTTGGAGGTTGTGAAAGAAACTGCATCACTGACGTTAGAGAATGTTTAAATATGCAGCATGTTTTTCAACAGGGATGCAAGTATAACAGACAGGAATTACTGAACAGCAAATTCTTCCCTTTACAGTTCTGTCTGAACATCCCTGTAATAATGGTTTTGCATTAATGCAGCTTTGGCAAGCAGATGGCTTCCCTACCGCCCTGTAAGTTCACAGTAGAACTGTGCTGGGTTCTGTGGACAGCTTCACTCATCCCTGAAGCACTACCAAAGCAGAGATAGTGACTGCCTGCTTTTGTGAGAGGCCTTAGCAGCACCCTACAMYATAGAGAGGTGTAGGGAGACATAATGCATTTGCAGTGGAATGAGCTAAGGACACCAGGAAAACTCCTAATTTGRCTGCAGATGAAGATCAGTTCTTGGTCTAAGCTCACACAGTAATAAACTGCCAGAAGAAAGAGGCAGGCCCAGTGCRTCTGTGAAATAAAAAGGGAAGAAAAGCAAGGCTACAATACTTAAATTTAGTTACAGAATAAGCCTTCTGTTTTCAGTTGTTGAACACCTTCAGCTCTGGCCGGAGCCAGGCAAAATGCCCTGAGTTCTCTGTGCCATTGAAGGGCCCTTCAAAAATGAAAGCTCCAAACTAAATATCAAAATATTAATCTAAGACCTTCTTTTTAAACACCTTTATTAATAGCTTGCCCTCAGCCATTTACACTGGCATCCTGTTATCCAAATGCTTTAGTAGCAATCTACTCTATTATACACTAAAAGCAAGACTAAAAAGTCAACCTTATGAATCAGATGTGTAGCAATTCTGTAGGCAGTGTGTGTGAAAACACCACCACAGTCAGTGATTCTGAGTAGATAACTGTAAACAGAGCTCTCTCCCATGTCATGCTGTGTGTTAGGGAACTTTACAGCACTCAGGATAAATTTTCCCTCTTTCCCTCTATAGTATTCCATCACTTAAGAACAGAATACATACACTTGCACCTTGTTTTTCCTGCCAAGAACCTCCATACAGAGGAATGCAGCTGTGGTCAGTAGCGCTGCACACACAAAGCTTGTTTCTTGCTCGGCTGGGCACCAACAGGAGAGGTTCCCCAGAGCCAGAGCAAGTGGGACATACAAGGGGAGGGTGTGGGTTGGGCTTCTGTCCCAGTATGGGATGTAAATGAGTCCGTGGTGATGTGTCAGAGCAGTCAACAGCAAGTGTTACTCTCCAGGGCTTTGTTCTCTCTTTAATGGAGATATGCAGGACAGCTGTCCGGAGAATATCTCTGAACAAGCAAAGAAGCCAGGAAAGAAACTCTGCTAATCAATCTAGACATTTAATGAAGTCCACAGGGACATTCAAGACTCATTGTATGTTACTATAACAGCTGGGAATACACAAAGGGTCTGAGCAGATATTAATATCCTTTTCTTGCTGGRTAGAGCAAGATTTATTTTTGTTAATAGGAAAGAGGCTCAGGAAATAGATACCTTCTAAGTGCTACTCTGGATACAGGCTTGATRCAATATAAAAATCACGAGGTAAGCACCTGAAGGTAGTTTTGGACACACCTT
Organism: Alauda arvensis; assembly: GCA_902810485.1. Lineage (NCBI taxonomy): Eukaryota > Metazoa > Chordata > Aves > Passeriformes > Alaudidae > Alauda > Alauda arvensis. The sequence goes on along the minus strand of CADDXX010000050.1, from coordinate 2,702,369 downwards.
GAGACCCAGGCTAAGGTCAGTCTTGCAAGTCCTCAGTTAATACCAAAACTACAATTACACTTTTTTCCTACACCTCCCTTCTTTTAAGTAATCAGTTCCCACTTCTACTAAATTCCTGCAAGATGGACTGARTGTCAGATGGAGACACCTTGCCCAACTTGTCCCAGCCCCTATTAATACAACAAAGAGCTTAAYAGTGAGTGTTCCTCTACTGTCAGAAGGAAATCACCCACAAGATCTGTGACATCTCTGTAGCATTGTCAAGATAGTCAAGAGAGCATGACTCTTTTCCACTTGAGATTCTCCCAAGAAAAAGACTGGACAAAGTAGCTATGGTACAATTCAAACATGTGCCAGCTTGACAAGAAAACATCCCAGTCCATGAGATTTGACAAAGTTAAATGCACAAACATCTCYAAATAAAGTCACCCTGACTCACTGCTTCCATGATGAAAAAGCAAGCTGTGTAGCTCTGCATATGAAGAACAAACCGTCCTGCCATGCCAGATGACTTCCAGCCCTGGCAGAAGTGAAYATAAAGTCTGTGTTTCCACTGTTTAGCAAAGTTTGCAGGGGCAGGGGAGGGCCCTGTTTGCACATCCATTGATCTGCTTGCAGAGAGACAGCTGACAGCCTGAACCCAGGCCAAGTAAAGTGAGATGTCAGCATCRACTTTGTCCTGCTGCCACTGCCCCCAGCACAGGTTAAGAAGAAGTCAGCACACTGACCTTTGCAGCAGATTTGCAATTGGAGCAGTGGAGTAGAGCTCCCTGCAGCAAGAACACCTGAGGTTAAGGATCTGAGGTTAGCACCTAAGTTTAAAAAAGGCTGTTAATATATGAAAGGATTAAGTTTATTTTAAYTTTAAAAAACTGACTTGTGGCTGTGTTTGAGGTCAGACACATGGACTGAGCAAGATACACAACTATCAATATAATATATTGAATGGTCAGCAGGTCTTTGTCAAAGCTTATACTGATTCTGAATTCCCAGAAGTTTTCAGCATCAAACGTAGCTGAGCAAAGAGCCAGGGMCCAGCATTGCTTGCTCTTGTTAGAGTAGACACTCATGTCCTCGTGAGCAGAAAGACASTGGTGGGACAAACATCTGTCTTTCATTTCAGGTTTCTGCAGGTCCCATGGAAGAGAGCAGGGCAAAGTGTCCACATCCCAGAACACACATTTCACACAGCCACACTCAGCCACCCACTTTTCCTGTAAGGAGCAAACTGTAATTGTCCAAAGCAGAACACTGCCCAGTAATAATACTTTGAAGTAAGTTCTCAGTGGCAAAAAGTAAATACCAATTTATCCAGCTGAAGAGAAGGTTCACACAGACTCAACTGACATGAGAGCCAGGATTTCACTCCACTTTGCTTAGTCACGGAAGAAAAGGCCAGCATGCAAAAGCAAGATCAGAGCTCAGCTATCCTCCCTTCTGTAGCTCCAGTCTAATGATAGGGATGCACTGGTTGCCCTCTAGGTTTTAGAGGAGACAAAAGGAAAAAAAGGAAGAAAAAGAAAGAAGAGCAGGAGGGAAAAGCACCGAACTAATTATCATGCATTTATTAATGAAAGCCAAGATTAGAATAGTATATTAAAGGATTTGAATGCAAATAGCATTTGTTCTGTCCAGGTTTCCTGTAACAAAGTGCAGCAGTGCCGTGACTCAGATAACCCCAAATGTTGCACAGCATAGGAGAACCTGACAGAGCAGGGGGAGAGAACCAACCAATCTCTCACCAAGACTTTAAAGAAGGATGAAAAAACACCACAGTGCCAGAAAAAAYGGTGATTTTGTTGCTGTCATTACTATTGTTTTAGGGACTTTTCCACACACTATCTATCATGCCCTGTACAACTTAAAGGTGGACCCAGTCTGACACTGAATTAATTATCTTTAGTCCTGAGGCATGTGAAATTTGAACCCACTGTTCCTGGCCTGCGTCTGCCTCTGGTGTTCACAGCAATGCTGTCTGCTAAGCCTCAAGCTCTTGGCTAAGTAAACGCAAATAATTTGGCTTTGTGCACATGCAGCAGGTATGACAGGATGATTACTCTGGTAAGGAAGGTTATTTGCATACTGGGTTTTGAATTGGATGGGACAAAGGTAGTCTTGTACAACTAGACARCACCTGAGATTTGTTAAGCAGTGGAGATACACATCTCAGACCAGTCTGGGTGCAATATTGGCATTACCCAGCTTCCTACAGCCTTTCTAGGCTATGCTGATGGTTAGTCATTCACAAACTAGACCACTCTTGTTGCCACATACAAGACTTCTGCAGTAGGTGTTTGAATACAGCAATTGCTCCTTGATGTGCATTTGAATGCAGATCTGGAGCACAAGTTCAGGACTTCTTTGGGTGATCTCTTAATGTGGAGAGGACAAGAGCTGTCCTTAAGTGTGTGCTGTGATATTTCCACGTGAAGGGCAGTGCCTCCTCTCCTTGTCAAGCTACCCGCTCTACTGGGAAAGCCACTTCCTTGCAAGCTTACCTTCAGTTAGGTACAGATACAGTTTGAGTACAGCAAGTGGGCTCTCCATTCCCATGTTTGCTGCATCTCTGCTCTTCCTCCCCCCTCCCCATGCAGGTTATGACTTCGCTGCTGTACTGGAGTGGTTCGCAGAGCGGGTTGACCGCATCATTCTCCTCTTTGATGCCCACAAGCTGGACATCTCTGATGAATTTTCTGAGGTCATCAAGGCCCTGAAGAACCATGAGGACAAGATGAGAGTTGTTCTCAACAAGGCCGACCAGATCGAGACCCAGCAGCTGATGAGGGTGTACGGTGCCCTCATGTGGTCCCTGGGAAAGATCGTCAACACTCCTGAGGTCATCAGAGTCTACATTGGCTCCTTCTGGTCCCATCCATTGCTCATCCCTGACAACCGCAAGTTGTTCGAGGCAGAGGAGCAGGACCTGTTCAGGGATATCCAGAGCCTGCCCCGCAAYGCAGCCCTGAGGAAACTGAATGACCTCATCAAGCGAGCACGGCTGGCCAAGGTAGGTGTTGGCATGGAAGCCCCAAGCATTCAGTTTGGGCTGTCTGCAGCTTGCAGCCTATGGAGAAGTGGTTTTGGCCAGTTCTGCTTGCAGAGCTGGTGGATCCTACTCTCTCTCCATCCCATTTAACTCAGGCCCAGCGTGTGAGCCCTGTGCCAGTATGGGAAGAAAACAACAACTTTGTTTGGTGTGTCAATCATGGCAGGTCAGAATGAGGAAGGTAACTACAGATCAAAGCAGGTAGCACTTGAAGGGATCTGGAAAGCAGTTGCTCTGTGGTAGCAACTTGAGAATTAGGACCAATTCTGTATATCAGTATCATAAATCAAGGGAATTAGTAAGCTCTAGGTCTTTTGCTTTAAACTTTCTCAGCCAAGAGAGATATCTTGCTTAGATGCATGCAGAGGAGGTGGAGACTCACACAAACCATAAACAAGCCTATAGTATCCCTGAATATTTGAAATAAATGGAAAGAAGCCCCTAAAAATACAGGAAAGATCCCCACATCAATTGAGAAAAGAGATCAAAAKATCCTTTAAAAATTTTCAGTGCAAGGGTCTTCATTTCAAGAAGAAATACTTGGTTCACCATAAAAAAAAAAAACCCAGAATGTTGCATAAGTTAAGGACTGGTATTCATACTAAAACATTGAACCTGTATGGTTGGACTGGAAAGGGACTGTTCCCTTGAAGGCCATGCCCAGTGGAAGAAAAAAAAACCCCACCACTCCCTCCAGAAAGTTCACATGAATRTCACTGTCTGTATGCTCAGGACTACACCTTGCTTTTGCCTTGTCTCAGCACAGCCAGAGCATTTAGCACTGGAATAACAATCCAGGCAAGCTGAGGAGTTGAGTTTGCTCTTCAGGGTGGGACAAGATGGAGTTGAGTCCTAGGCACAGTCACTCTGCTGTGAAGTTGTTTCTGATGTACTGTTTAACATTTGCCTTCATTCCAAATTAATTCCCTTCAGGTCCATGCCTACATCATCAGTTCCCTAAAGAAGGAAATGCCCTCCATGTTTGGGAAAGACAATAAAAAGAAAGAGCTYGTTAACAACTTGGGAGATATTTATGCCCGGATTGAACGGGAGCATCAGATCTCACCAGGAGACTTCCCTAATCTGAGAAAGATGCAGGTAAGCAGTGGCATCCTGGCAAACATCCAAGGAAAGAGGATTAGAGTAACTGCAGGGAATACAACAGAGCCGTGCAGACATTGATAGTTGCCACCTGTGGGAAAAGCCTGCTGTAATGTTGAAATGTACCTTAAAATGTGCAGGCTGTATTTGGCTATGAGCACTTCTTACACATAGAGCTCATGTGAAACATTACAGTTTCACATTCATTTCTCATATCTTTGCCTGAGTAACACTTTACACGGAATGATTTCTTCTGTTTTTCTTTATTTTTAATCTAGGTTCCATTTGCAGATTTTTCAGGCCTGAGCATGCTATTAATTTATAATAAAAGGAAAGCTATGTCCTGAAAAGGCTACATATGCCGCATTCCTCAAGAGCTATATTTGTCTTGTACTTTGCTCCTTGTTTCTAGAAAGAGAGACAGGAAGGTGTGAAAACTCAAAGCCCCTTTTCTATTTTAAACAGAGAAACAGGTTTTCTGTTCTGCAGACCWGAGACCTGGCCCAGTGTTCATGCAAGTCAAAAACTTCAAAGGACCTTGGATYAGAGCCTTGTATTGTACATTCAAGCAATGCTGGCCACTGCTGCATTGCTGCATGGCTTCAGTCCAAGCAGAAACCTGTTCTGAGTTCTAGCTGTTGAGGTTGCTACTAGTTACCAATGGAAAACAACCTTTTTTTTTCTTTTTTTTTAATATATTTTCCCTGAATTGTTGGGAATGARATCTGTGGGGTATATCCTATAGGAGATCTCATTCATTGCTTGTTAAATTGTGTATTTTAAAAAAATGTCAATCCAGTAGGAGTGAATAGCGTGGAGTTAATGAGTAGAGGGTGAAGGATAAAGCTGTAGGTCTTTTCTGCAGCTGGAAGAGAGCTCTCTGCAGGCTCTACTCAAAGCCCGTTTGCTTTCAGCTGTGAAATTACAGAATCTGAGGCATGCTGTAAAGACATGCTCACCACCTCTTTTAGATGTGCTACTGTCTTGATGGCATCTGAAAGATGCACTGCATGGTGATGAGTATAATGGTCTTTTGCCCGGTGGCATCTCCTTCCCAGAGTGCAGCAGGGGGAGGGAATGTAGAGCATTGGCTGGAGGATGTAGCAAGAGCACACAACCRGTTTGCCTTGAGCTATTTGGTTGTTTTCTGTAGGACTTAAGAGGAGATGAAAGTAAGAGCAAGGTGGGCCAGGGAGATCCCATCCCATGCTGAAAGCAGGGCTGTCAGAGGAAGGAATGCCAAGCTCCCCACTCCTCTGCAGTAGCAGGGCTTTGTGAGCCAAGCAGCAGGCAGGCATCCCACTGTAAACCGTTACTCCACCACACACAGCCATGTCGCTCACCTCTTGCTCTGTTGTCCCATTTTAAGGATCAGTTGCAAGCCCAGGATTTTAGCAAGTTCCAGCCTCTGAAGAGCAAGCTGCTGGAGACAGTGGAAGACATGCTGGCCAACGACATCGCTCAGCTCATGGTGCTCGTCCGCCAGGAAGAGTCCCAGCGGCCCACCCAGATGGTGAAGGGAGGAGCCTTCGAGGGCACCTTGCACGGTCCCTTTGGCCACGGCTACGGAGAAGGTGCCGGAGAAGGGATCGATGATGCCGAGTGGGTGGTGGCCAGGGACAAGCCTATGTACGACGAGATCTTCTACACCCTCTCGCCTGTCGACGGTAAAATAACTGGTGCCAATGCCAAGAAGGAGATGGTAAGGTCTAAACTGCCCAACACCGTGCTGGGCAAGATCTGGAAACTGGCTGACATCGACAAAGATGGCATGCTGGATGATGAGGAGTTTGCCTTGGCGAATCATCTCATTAAAGTCAAGTTGGAGGGTCATGAGCTGCCAAATGAGCTCCCTTCCCATCTCCTCCCTCCATCCAAAAGGAAAATAACAGAGTGAAAGGAAGGTTACAGAGGAGAGGGAARGGGAAGGGGAAAATAAAAGATCTAGAAAAACATGTTTACTTAAATTATACCTTTAGATGTGAGATCACGTTTGGATTTATACCTACTTTGCTGTATGAAGAACAAAATCTAAAGCAGAACAAAAAAGTCCAATCCTTCATGATAATATGCAATTAACTCTTTCAGTGTACTGTCCCTGCTTTCTAATGTGTAGTCTGTAAACATGAAGGTAAAGAAAGGATGTTGCAAACTAGGAGACTCGGTTAAGCAAGARTAGAAGAAAACCTGAAGTGGGCTGCATTTTTGGAGAGTGGAATAGGCACTAATAGAAGTCTGCTAACTGCCAGTATCACTCCTGAGCTTTGGCTGCACCTTCTGCCTTTTAATGGGTCTTGCAAAATTCAGGAGACTAAGAGAAACCACAAGGTCTTCAAGCTATTGCCCAAAATAAAGAGCATTTCCTAATTAAYGTAAGCCCACACTAAAATACTAAACCCCAGAGTTAAGAACTTTAGGAACCTTGACTCACTGTTAAGATGCAAATTTTACCAACGTTCCCCTGTCCTTAAGGAAAAGTACATCAATAAAATCTGAAAGAGCTCTGAACAGGGCAGCTGGAGTTCCTCATTGTTCACTGTGGGACAGGCACTCAGAGTTCCCAATCATCACTACCTCCCATTCAGTCCCCAGGGGAGATTTGTTCTGCAGGCATTGCCAAGAGAACCACACCCCARGGGAAGCAGAGGGAGGGGGCCCTAGAGGTGGACATCAGGTGGGTTGGAAGGGAGGAACACCGCTTCCAGGCTCACCCAGCATTTCTCAGCCAGTGGGTAGTGTTTSCTCCTTGAACGGTTGTGGTGTCTGTGATTCCTGTGAAGTGATGTGTTTGCTCTCATTGTGCACAGCGAAAGCTACGAGGCCCCGTTCTCACTGTACAGATACAAACCCCACACTGTCAGGGGGAGCCATCTCAAGGGCAGAACAGAGGGGCACTGGGCAGAGCTTGCTCAGCTCTGTGCCTCCACAAACCTAGCCAAGATGTCAGCCTTCACACACTCTCCTCTCCACACAGTAACACTTGATCCCCTCCAGAACTTCTGCCCTGAGCCAAGAGACCTTCCCCACTTCTTTCATGCTCTGTGAAATTTTTGTTTTCAAGACCCGATTTTAGCAGAAATCCCTCGATTTCCTATTTCATTGCCTAAACACACACGTGCGCGCACACTCTTCTGGTTTTTGTTGTTGCTTTGGAGCAATGTGTTGTTCCAGTCCTGTTGTCACTTTATATAAGCTGAGCTCCTACTGTGATGAAAAACCAAGATAAGTATAACTTATTTTATATCTCTTGTGTTCAAATTATATAGAGAATTATATTCTGTGTATGTAGGATGTGCTTATTGCAGTACATTTATCACTTGTCTTAAAAATTAATGCATTAACCTCTTTTGTACCCTGGTCCTAAGACATTATTAAAAAAGAAAGGCCAGATCTGTCTACTTCTTTATATAGCAAAATGAAATGCAGCTGAAAAAAAAAAAAAAAAAAAGCTTATTTCTAAGTGCAGCAAAGGGAGGAGATTACCCTTATGCACATTTCCAAATATGCATGTACGGATCAGCCCAGCTGGACTCGGGTGTGCACTGCTGAATGACTGGTTGACATCTGCAGCATCTTTCTCTCTTGGCAGTCTAATCACAACCTCCATACTTGCCAAAGCAAGAGGATTTGTACCCGTGATTCATCTTATTCAGTGCAGAGGAGAGGTAACAACCACATTTCAGTAGAAAAAAGAATATATAGAAAGTGTTTCTTCCTACAGTCACAGATGAGAGCACTATGTATTTATCAAGATCTGGAAAGGATGCAAAAAACCTCAGTCTTAAATCTTATTGGCTAGTTCTACTTCTATCTTCATTCTTTCTTTTCTGTAGATGTTCCTGACAGTTACCCCCCAGAGTGGGACAGTGAGGAGGCATGGAGTACGACAGGGAGACCAGTTAGGGTACTGGGGAAGCACTTGGAGAGAGGGTGTGAGCTGTAGTCATTGGCAGTTTCCATTTAGCATCTGTACAGGATGAGAGGGGTGAGAAGAAATCACAGGGTGGAGAGCAAAAGCAATAAATGCAAATTGAGGGAAAAGCCTGTGTCATTCCAGTTCAGCTGCCCACTAAACCCAGCATCACAGTACACCTCTGGTAAGGCTGTCCAGGTCTTCCTGAGGAATTTGCATCCATCTCACTCCAGCTGAAGCTGAGCAGAGCACTGTGAATCAACCCTGCCCCTGTGTGGGCACAAATGTCTGATGGCTTCTCATACAGCACATTGTTTGTGTCAATCATGTCATGCTGAAATTCTTAGAAAGCAGAACATTACTGGTTCTCTCAAAGGGAGAAGGTGGTCTGGTAGTCTTTTCTTCCCTGTGCATTCCAACAGTGTGCTCAGGCAAAAATTCTTGGTGACAGCAAACAAACAGCTTTCAGGGCACGTTTGTGCCTGATAGTTTGTGCATATAGGTTCACAAGCCAGACCACTTGGCCTGTTGTAGGTAGCAGGTCAGTTATCAGTGCCTGACTGCAGTTGTGCTTTAGACTAATCTCAAAGAAGGGCTCACTGGTAGACAGGAAACAGATTTCCTGTGTTGCTGGTAGCAGCAGTTACCCCTACACCATGGCTGTGGCATGCCAGCACATTCCACAGCTCCTGCCTGCTCCGTATGCTGTGCTCCTCTCATCCCTGTGCCAGCCTGTCCAGGATGTTCCCGCAGGATTCGCCCAGAAGGGCCAGCAGAACAGTGGCACAGAGAGTTCTGCCCATACAGGTCAAGTGCCGGGTGGGGGTTTGAAAAGCACCCCTCAGGAACCACTTGGCACTGTCAGAGTGCAGCTTCCCCACTCGTAATGGGGAGAGAGGGAAAAACAGCACCAGCACTCCACTGACAAACACACCCTCACTTAATAGGATTGCACTGGGGCCTGCCAGCAGGGCAGGAGATGAAGCAACCCTGCTGCAGAGAGAACAGGACAGCTGCTAGGGAGGCAGGTTATGAACAGTCGTCTTTAGTCAGGTAACTTTATCCAGCACAGATCACTTTTGCTAGGTTCTTCAGGAAATTAAACAAAAAACAATCAAACAAAACCCCACTAAAACACCAAAAACGCACATCAAACCTTAAATACCCTGACATTTTCTATCTATATAAAGATACATGGAATCCTGTCTCTCCAATTTGGCCATGGGAGGGTGCATGTATTGATCCATCCCCTTCTCAGACAGCAGCTGCAAATGCACACGCCCCCCCTTTTTTTCCTTTTCCTTTCTGAGTTACGACTCCCTGGGCAATCTCAGCCACCTGTATTGTTTCCCACATCTGTGGGAGGATGTGATGTCCCAAGCCCACCAGGACTCCGGGCACTGCACACAGGCCTCCACGCAGTGCATGTTCCTGCCAGTTCACAGAGCCACACTCCAAAGGCAGTTATCTGTGTCCCACAGTGCTTCCTTTCTCCAAGAGCAGTTCTCAATTACCGAACAAGATTTCCCCAGGAGGTTATACAGAGGAACCGATTCATTTGCTCTGTCTGTGGGTGGGGGACTTAATCATGTGAACATACCACTACCACTCACTTCTCTGATCCTCTTGCGTCCTTCTCTACCCATCCTCACACAGAAGAGCTTCCACAAGGTCAAAAGAACAAAAAGGTGGGGTTTTTTTGGTTTGTTTTTTTGTTGTTTTTTGGGTGGATTTTTGGTTGGTTGGTTGGTTTTGGGGGGTTTTTTTTGGTTTTTTTTAACCCCTCTAAGCAGGAACTGCATTTGTTCTCTCTGGGAAGGATCTAGAGCAGAAACACCTGTACCTACGTGCTGAATGGGCTAATATATGAGTTTTTGGAAAATTAAATTCCCTCTACTGTGGAACATGAGAGGCAGATTAGATCAACAGTGCTATACAACCATTTATTTGAAGGGAAGGATAATAATTACACTAAGTTCCCTGAATAAGGAGGTGTGTAGCTTAACAAAAGGCAATTACTTCTGGGGGCTGGAATTTAGCCAGCATTCTGAAGTTCAAATGGATTTTTAATCAAACAGAAAAGGTTAGAATCAGTTTTTCCATCACCTTAAGTTCCAATACAAACTTCATACAACAATGAAATTCAGATTTAAGTCTGGAAACTGTTCTTTTAAGTTGCTCTCCTTATTATGCCTTAATGCTTTGTCCATATGACAGCAGCCTTTGGTTAGTGAGCAAAAGTTAYGGGTTGTTTGACCTTACAGAGAGGGACAATGTTCCCACAAAYACAGCTGGAATCATGGACAAGCTCCTTTAGAAGATCACCTCAGATCACACTACACCTCTTACATCATTGATAGTTTCCACCTCTACTATTGTTCAACTCCTGTTTCTTTTATTATAGAGAGAAGCTGTGGCTCCACATTCAGGCTTTGGCAAATTAGGGGACACAACAGACTATTTAAACCCTTCCTAAATGCAGAAGCCCTAAGTCCTTCAAAGCCTGACAGATGGGTGGGAACACTCATGGAGAACAGCACTGAATTAACTACTCCAGTGGAACAGCTTGACTGGTAACTTCCAAATTATTTTTGTGGAGTTTTCATAACATGGCACAGCATTTATTATTTTCTGGTCTTTCCCTTTCCTTCCTTGTTCCTATGAGCCTTTCCCTYCTCTTCCTTGTCTGTCCAAGGGTGGGGGGAAAACAAGGCTTAGTTTGGAATCTCAACATGGTAAGAAGTTCAAGGCTAGTGCAGGCAAGTCAATGGCTGYGCAGCTTTCCAGCTCCTCTAGGCACTGTTGATAGAGTAACAAATCCAGCATTTAAAGCAGGCCTTTAAAACAATTCCTCAGGGCCTGAAGGGAGAGAAATCCCTGCTGAGCACAGCACACGTCCTCCACGGCATGCCCKCTCCACTGAGCCCTTCGCTGTCAAACACTGCACGAGTTGCTAGGTTTAAAGTGGGCTCCTCTCCAGCTGCTTACATGTCCTGTAAACAGCTGTCAGCGAGGCCTCCATTAATGCCTGCAGAAGACGTGGATGTGGGAGGTATTTATAGGCCTTGGATTAGATCGCCCTCCTGGCCTGGGTCATTGCGCAAAGAAAGGGCGTGTGCACGGAATTCCTCTCCTTACGCCACACAAGTTCCCTGCAGGCAAATGCCAGCTCTCTCTGAACAGCCTTCACCCACCACCCTACACATTTATTAGCAAGATGAGGATCACAGAAGCTCCTTATAAGGAGATGGCAGCACACAGRCCAGCAGGAARCACAGCTCCCAGGGAAAGCTCTCCRGCCATTTTCTGCCCTCCTTCAACCATGAGTTTTCAGGCACAGTTTCAGTTTTTCCTAAAAGCAGTGGAAAGTTATCAAAATGAAGAGTTTGCTGCCTGTCTGCCTACCTGCATTTAAGCCATTCACAACACAGGCTATGAGGAATTTCCTGCATCCTACCATCTTGAATGCTTCCATGTCCCACAGCACAGGCATCTCCAGTTGTATCAGAACTGCAGTGTAGCTGCAGTCCCAGGGAGCAGCTCAGAGGTATGTGAAGTTTTCAGAAGCAGAATTGCTCCCCAGTTAGGATTTCAATATCCAATCCCTCACTAAAGAATTCCTKTATATGCACAGTTGGGAATTTCAATTCTTCTGCATGCACTGAAAGGTAATAAGCAGCTTAAGCTTCCATTACCAACTAACTAGCACCCCTCAATCCAGTTCCAGCATGGAAAAACTCTTTGCAAACTAGAGAACTTGCACCATTTGCCACCAAGGGAGATTAGTTCTCTAATTAATATCATCTTTGATGACTCATCATGCCAAAGGGATGAAAACAGACCAACAATCATCTCTGCCAAGAAATTACAGCTTGCAAACTAAACTATAAAAAGAAGTGATGAAATTTTTCCCAGGTCCCACCAGCAGCCACCAACATAAAATAGCAAAGCACACCCAAAGCTCTTTTTCCTTCTCAGCTAAGCAAGGCTTCACTCTTCCTCATGAAATTAAGCAGTCTTGGAAGGGGAAAAGAGGTGATCTACTGGTTGCCATTTAATGCTAGTCTAGAGCTTTATAGGCTGCTCAGGAGCAATAGAAAATCCAGTGATTGGAAGAACAATCAATCAAGAAAGTTTTACTGCCCAGAGACATCTCACATGTAGAGGAGCAGAGATCTTCACCAAAAAAGAGTCATGCAAGCAGTGAATCTCTACCCCAAGTGTCACAAGAAGCATTACTCAAAAAAACCCATGTGGTTCAAGTACTGATGACACATCAGTACCTGGTTTTTAAGGCCCAGTTCAATCCTGCCTCAGCCCAGAGCAGGCAGTACGTGGCATACCCAGCAGTCAGCTCTCCAGATGGACACTGCCTTAGGTACAGCAATGCCATGCAATACAAGGGGCTGAAGACCTCAAACACCCAGGCCCACAGCAACCAAACCGTAGTCCATGGATCTGAGAGTCCCACAGGTGTAAACACGTGACCTTTATGGTGGTGAGGTTTTTGCAGGGAGTTGGGGTTTTTCTCCCATAAACACTTCACAGGAATAGAGACTGATGAGGCAGTGAGGTATGGCAGCAATACTTTCCTTCAAGCTCTGCTGATTGAATTGCTCCAGCCCTTTCCCTGCAGTATTTTCCCAGCCTCAGGAGCTCTGTTCCCCGTATCTGAGAGGACTCTGCCAATCTTCAAGCACAGCGTTTCAGCAGAACAGCTCAGAAAATAGACCACATGCTGCCTATGAAATGGCAGAGCTGAGGCTTGAACAGCTTTTTCCTCCCCCTCCATCCTCTACACAGCTGAGTCAAACCCCAGAAGCACCAAATCTCAGGCTTGGTAGCATTTCAGTGCAGACCCAGGGGCAGTTTCACATCTCTCTTGACAACCTGGAACGGACAGTTTTGGGCTTAGGTTGTGGCTTTTCTCACACATTTTGCTTCTCAAGGCCACTCTCTGTCCTTCCTCTCCCACAAGGGCTTTGGGGAAGTGCAAATCTTCATCCAACCTGAACCGTGGGAGAGGGGAAGAAAAGTGCTTATGATGACATCCCAAAAGCCTTCCTAGATGGGCAAGAATGTTGCTGCTTGTTTAGTACCCTCTGGAAAAAGCCAGTTCCATGCAAGGCCCCAGCAGCACAGCAGAGATGACTTCCCAGCACAGCCCTCAACAGAAGCTGACAAAGGCACAAAGAGGGTCCCAAGGGTTGAGAGGTGAGACTGGAAAACATGGGAACCCTGCTAGAAGCTAGCACTGTGTCCATACAGCCAGGGCAGGCTGGTGTAACCAGAGCTTGTGGAAAGCAGGCTGTGCCTCTGTGAAGGGCCTGTCCAGCCCTCCTGGAGAAGCTACTCTCCCACAGCAAGAAACATGGATGTCTCCTTCACAAGGGAGACAAATAAGCCTAGCAGAGYATGGATGACAAACTGCTAATGGGACAGAGGAGGACACAATGTCCTTTCCGCCAGCTCCTCTCCCAGCCCTGGAGAGATCACTTAAGGTCACTAATATTTCTAATGATCTGCTTCCGATGGRTCGCCTCACTCATTTCACTCCATTTCACAGAAATAAAGGCAGCCTGGCTGCCTTTCACCACTTCCTTTCAGGAGGACAGAGGGGAACAAAAGCCCTACCCAGAGCCGTGGGCCATCGTCACAGCCCAAGAGGCACGCACCAACTCCAGCCCTTTCCCTTGTCCCTGAAGGGAATTCACTCAGCCAGCTTCTCACTGCAGATGTGAATGTCAGAACTGTGAATTACATGGAAAGGCTGCCAAAGTTGGGACAGTACAGGGCTGGTGGGCTCACCTTGGCCACTGAGAGACCCCCTGGGCAAAGAGGAAGTTCGGACGATCTTCCTGCCTGGCTTCCCACCATCTCCAGAGCTGGTCAGAAGCAGCCCATTTTCCCCCCTCTAGCTAAGGAAATGCCTTTCAAGGACCCTACCACCCTGGTCTGAGGTTTGCAATTCTGCCACACGACATGTTAATGAGCATACAGCACTAATTAGTCTTGAGGCACCTCAAGGCATTAGATGCAACCTCATTGCCGCTCCAAAGTCCCTCGCTGGAAGGATGAGGGAGGCAAGCACCTCCTGGCCCTGCAAGGAGCTGCTGACTCCAGCAGGAGTGAGCAGCCAAGAGGATCTTTCCAGAGAGACGGGCTGCTGTTATCAGCTCCCCAGAGATGACTGTGCAAAATACCTGGCATATCATACTCCTTGGATCATTTGTATTCAACTGTATATCCAAGAGGGAAGGGGTGGGGGGAAAGAGGCTCTTGACTTTTGTCCAGGAAGAGGAGATAAGGTACAAGGAGAGGAAGAGTGATTTTTACAGCCCCAGCAAATAGCTATTTATTTCCTAATGAAGTGCTAGTGCAAACACTGAATGTAGTCCAATGAGTAAGAAAGGCCACTGGTTACTGGGTTTCAGAGAAATGTTTTCCAAAGCCCTATTAGAAAGATAAATGCATATTAAAGGAGAAAAACGGGTTCATACACCACTGCAGTCAGGATGCTGTGCTTTTGTGTATCAACAATGCTTGGCCAAAGACTTCAAGCAATCATGGAACAGCCTTATTTCCCAGAAGAATGGGACACAGAGTGCTCTGCATTTAAGACCATCATTTAAAAACTGGAGGGTGAAAAAACAAAAAGGGTGAATCTTAGTCTTTAAAAGATCTGTTTAAGAGAGGGATATCAGCTCAAAAACCAATGGGCACAGCCAAGTTTCAAAGTGTACTCACTGTCTGTGATGAGATGGAAGCATGGAGATAATTCACCTGCCTGATGTTGGTTTCACAGGGACTCCTCCAGCCACAAGACAGCCCAAGATACGCCGAGAAATGCATTACTCCCCCCAAAAAGCATCAGTCCCCATAATCCCAAAGCCTGGTCATACCATGATGTGTTTCTAAAAGCAAGGCCAGAGCCCATTGGAAATAAGCTCTGCATCACTGGTGGTGCACAGTGAACTCATTCAGGACATATCCCAGCTCTTCTGCACAGTCCTGCTGCCAAAATGCCGTTAATAATTTGGTCATAGGTTATGCGCTCAGAAACCATCTTTGCTCTTCATGGCCCAGAAGCCCAGTTTTCCAGACAAAAGTTTAATGCTTATTTTTAAGCAAAAACTAAGAGATAAAAAGCACTTCAGTCAGCAGTCAATGTGACAAACATGATAACCTGGCAGCAGCATTGCACTTTCTTCTCCTCATCATGCCTACTCCATACACCTTGGGGACACAAAATGCCTCTGGTGGAAAGATCCCCATTGTGTTGGGTGACTACAGGAGTGACAGCAATCCATAATGCACTAAAATAGACACATCAGGGCACAAAAAGGCAAAATAAAAAGAAACACTGGGCCAGGAGTGAGAACTGTTCAACACAACTACCTGGCAGCTCCTGATCTCTCTACATAAAGTGCACACACACAGAGTTCTCAGATACATCTTAATACATTGCACAATACTCTTTTCTTTATTTTTGAATCTAAAGACACCTTGCAGGAACACTGTTTTTAAAAATACTATTCTGGAGATGGACAAGTGCTCTGTGTTTGAGATGGGCACACCAAAACTGGGATACAAGAGAACCAAACAACCCCCTCTGACAGGCTTTAATAGGTTTTAGACAAATCTTTATATGATTTGCACAAAGACATCTGCACATATTTAGAATTCAAGGACACAGAAYTCCATAAGGCAATAATTTAGAAATTCCACTGCCAAGAAGTTACGTATTATCCCAAGTCCCTCGATTACTTCTGCTGAATAACAGTCACTGAACACTAAGCCTGTGCATTTTTTGAAGACACAGGTTTGCTTTTTCCTGATCCAAATACAGAACAAAAACAGGATCATAATTTACCATAGAAGACAATGAAAATCTTATCATTGTAAATATATGTAGTGAGATAAYACAAATCCTGTTCCTTGGTATTTCCCCTCCACCCTCTATTCCTACCACTACTCCTTCCAGCTTTAGGGCCTCTCCCCTGCTTGCATGGAAGATTGACGCCCATCTCAAAGCCATAAATTACTCACAAACAGCTACTGAAAGTAGCAATGACCGTAGGGTAACACTTCCACAAAGCAATAGAGCTTCCTGGCAAGCTGATAAGAGTTTCCTGTTTTGAGTCTTGGRTTGGGTTTTTTTCCCTCTGATAAAAATTTGACTCTCAAAACATCTCAGAAAGGAAGGACTGAAAGATTTCCCCCCCACCTCCTCCCCTAAACATGTTGTGTTGCGAAATTTGTTCTCTTGCTGAATGTGAAATGAGGACCAGGTTCAAGAAACTCAAGTGCACCAGCTGAGACAGCAGGTGAGAGAAGTACACGGAGTCCTTCCCCGCCTCAGGATGATGGACTGGCCTTGGAGCCCACCTTTAGTCCTGCCCTGCTCTCTCACTTCTCAAATTCTGCATTTTGCACGGTGGCAACAGTCACAGTTTCTATCACAGGAAAAAAAAACAAACCCAAATCTCCAGGGACACAAGCTCTGCATTTACCCTCTTACCCAGCCCCTGTCACCTCTGGGCACCTGTGCATGCCTGAGGAGAGTGACCAGAGGGGCAGCTCCTTCTGCTTAGGGCCAACCTGCTCTGTGTCACATGAGGGACCTGGCACACAGGTCTGCATCTGAAGCCCCAAAGTCCCCAGCAAGCTCTCCTGACACATTGCATTGGTAGCAGCCTGTGTTTGCAGCAGCCCAGGGGTCCTGGAGGCCTCCATGGGAAGCCCACTTGTTTCCTCACCTCAGGGCACCTCCTAGATGTGCTGTTCCCAATTTCTGGGGTGAGACCATAAGTTCAATATCTGGGACTAACAGACTGTATCAAATAAAGGGAAACATCTCTTTTACCCCTTCCCTATAGGTGCTGTCCTTACTCAGGAAGCCTCTTATTCAAGGGGTTTTGTCAGAGGATTTACTCACATAGCCCTCCCCATCCTAACCAAAAGGTATTCACAAGTATCTTTTTTTCACTGGCCCCACATGCCTCTCTTTTTCAGAGGTAAGAGAAAAATCATTGCACAGGCTTGACACAACATCAAATACTGATACACAATATCCCCTGGGAGCACCAGAGTACCACACAGGATTTGAACATTTAATCCCCCCTCCTTAAAAGAGGAACAGCCAGTAAACACAGTCCACTGCAGAAAATGAAATTAAAATAACTTAAAATGCTCTGTTTGTCCTCTAGTATGTAGCCCCTACTACCAGGAAGGACCAGGGCCAGGCTAGAGATCCCCCAGCCTCTCCATCACAGGAGCAGCCTGGACAGTTTTTACAGTGATTGCAAAGGAGCAAGACAGCCAGGTGATGTTTTACAGCATAAAACTTTTAAAGAACAAGCAAGATAATTTTACATGGTGAAGTTCAAACTAGATTGCACCCTGTGGAGAAAGAGCAGCCAGTGTTTTCTTCCAAATCAGACTGGGCACCATTTCACATCACTTCTCCTTTAAGCCAAATTTCATCACTTCACCTTACAGTAAATGGCAGAAGTGGGAAGCACTTACACAACGGAGCAGAGATCACAGACCTGCATTCCCTTTCCACTGCATGTAAACCATGTGCATTCATTCACACACAGGGCTGCCCAAAAAAATTTAATTGCCTGCCCACATTAGCTGGCAAGGCTGAGAGGGGCTCTCCACATATACCCCTTTCAGCACATGAGAAGAAAAGCAAACAATGCTGCAACATTAAATTTCAAGACATTCAACTGCCCAGGCCAGCCACAAACAAGAGCAGTGGTGAATGCTGCAACTCTACCTTCTCCCAAACCCAAAAAGCCATCTTCTAAAAATGACACATCTGAGACAACCCAGACAGCTCCCTCTAGCCCCAGATACTCAAGAGTATCCAAAACCATTGCTTACCAAATGCCTTCTCTTCATTCACCCTCCTTCTCTTTCCCCAGTTTTCCTACCTGTTCTCCAGGTAGGAGGGAACATTCCCTCTAGACAGCCTGGCTCTTAGCARTGACCCAACACCATCATTCTCTACCCACCCTTTCAAACTTTCCTCTAATTTCACTAAGTAAGAGAAAACCAGCTAAGGTGAAAGAAATTCTGCTCTCAAACTCACATGCACCTGAGAAGCCAACTCCCTRCTAAAGCATTTGCAGTGGTCTGGCTAATTCAGGCTGCTCTGCTCAATATTTGCTGGGATTTGCTCTCCTGGTGGAGGTTGAAAATGCCCTTAAATACTTATTCCAAGCAAACARTGCATTTTACAATGTATTTTGCAGCCAAAGGCTCAGAGTGAACCTTTGTTACAGAAAGAAAGCAGACAGGAGGTAGGTTGAACACATACACACATACATAGAATATCAGTGGGGTCAGCCAAGAGATCTGCACCTCATGCTTCGTTTTACCCAGTGATTTTTCTAGATCCAGTTTAATTGCTCTTTGGAAGCCAAGCAAAAAGCCTTTTGGTCCAAGGTCCAACACAGGAAACTCTGAAATGAGTTGCCTTACAGAAATGTTGACCAAGTGCCATCAGGGCCACCTTCACTGTCCCTGTGGTGAAGCTGGTGCAGCCCAGAGGAAAGCCCTGAGCATGGCTCCAGCTGGCAAAGACCTGAGATGTCAAAGAACAAAAGCATGGCTGCAAATGGGCTGCATTTGTTGTACAAATCACAGTGGTAATGAAAACACACAACCACAGCGCTGTTTTTGGCAGTCACTGTTCAGTGTGGGACTGCAGGAAAGGAAGAAGTTTGGGGATTGTGGCTTAGGGCTTGTTTCATTACTAGAGATCCCAGAGAATTTTGTAAAGCAATGCTCAAATCCAGACCAGATGGGCCAGTTCATCCCCTGTAAGAGAGCAGACCAAAAGCTGGAAATCCTCATGATGCATCAGTACATCGTGTGGTACCACCTGGGTGCAGAAATTTTGGTCAGAAAAAGGCCTGGGCTGGGCACAGGGCAGTGAAGCTGACAGGGCAGTCAGAAACTGAAGGATTTGGCTCAGAAATGTTAAGGAGCCACATGAAGAAGAGGCAAAGGAACCTCTTCCCACTTGCCCAGGGCACAGGCCTTGGCCACAGCACTGACCAAGGTGATTGATTTATTTAAGCCACACTCACAGAGCTCACTGAGAGGAGAAAAGCTCTACAGAGCAGATCCCACTGGGAGCAGCCAGGGACAGCAGGATCCTTCTTGTTCACCATCAGATTCTCAATCCAGGGAGCAGCTGGAGCCAGCCATCAGAGGAGAAGCTCAAGGTTTAATTTTAGCCTGTACCCACAGAGCATATATTTCCCTTTTATTTTTATTCTAAACTTCATGTAAAAATAGGATTTCCTGCTGCCCGATAAGGGATTCCTGTTTTTGCGGCAGGTCCGCCTTCTTGGGAAGCTGGTGCCTACGGGGTTATGGATGGGCACTTCAAAGCGCAGCAGCCCAGCTCAGGGGGTAGCTTGTAAAACACTCGGGATTTACATTGTTCCCACTCGCCTTCAAGGAAAAAAAAAAAATATAAAGCGGCTATGCCCCCCTTCCTTCGATGAATCACCACCAAGTTTAACATTCCATAACTCTGTTTTGGAAAATCTCTATTTGCCTGCATATTTTTAGTAAGGGGGGTTTGGGTTTGCATCCTTCCCAGGTAGATTTTTGTCAGTTTGCCGGGCTCCGGGAAGGCGTATCCTGCTTTGTGAGCATGGTCATCAACCGGGAGATAAAGATAAGCACAGAACAGTCATTCCTCCCACCCTTCCCACTCCCCTATGACACAGCTCCCACATTCCCCAGCACACCCACGCTCCCCAACAGCCCCTGGAGCTGCAGGGAGGATCGGCACCTGTGGACCTGCCTCGAGGGGCCGCTCCCCACCTCTGCCTGCGCTCTGCAGGACACGGGAGTGTCACAATTTCAGGGCAGGCTGTTCCGAGCCCGAATGCCAGTAATTGTCAGTCTCCTGTAATGCAAAGACATCATTCTTCTCAGCTATATCTGCCCTGGGGGGACACCCACACACCAAGAACTTAGTCCAAAGCCACCAGGGTCACTAGGAAAGCAAGAGCTCTGTCAAGGGCTCTGCTGCCCACCGGCTCTTATTTTCTCCTTGCCTGCTTTTCTCTGTGACCAGGGAAAAAGTCCTCAAGTGCTAAAAGGAGATGTGCCAGGAGGAACATGAAAAGGAATTCATGCATTTGCCTGGTGCTGAGCAGAAGTTTCCCTCAATCCCCGGCAAGCAGTTCTTGTTGGCAAGCAAGCAAAAGGGAGTGAGAGTTTTCCTTGCTAAGAGGAAAAAGTGCATGTTTTTTTCCTTWTAAGAATAAATCTTGATTCTCTCAGTGGGGCAGTGGATGTCAAATATGTGGCTGTCAGGACTGAAAGCWGTTCTGGCTGCAGCCCATCCCCAAGACACCCTTTAATGTTGCAGGGAGCTGTCAGAGGCACAGGCTGGAGAGGCTTCCCTCCTCCTCTCACGGGTTTGGATCCAACAGGGCTGTTCCCAGGGACTTGACCTCACCATGCAAAAAGATTCAGAAAATCAGTGTGGGCAAGGGCAGCCCAGTAATGTCCCTTTTGGTCAGCCTGAGAAATGGCACTGCTGCTGTTGCCCAGGGCAGGAGGCAAGAGCTGYCCGCACTGGGGAAACTCGAGTCTTCAGAATGGAAGGATGTGTTCTGCAACCATGGCAAGCTTCATACTGACTCCTCCATAAAACAGGGRAAGTGCAGCCACAGGTCTGACCCACACATGGACATCTCAGCCCAGCTCCCAGGCTCACTGCCACAGAGCTGCAGCACTTTGGCATGCATGCAGGCCTTCRTTGGCTTTCTAAAAATTATTTGTCCTGGTACAAAAGTTGAAATATCTGACTTACATAAGACTAAGGGAATGGAAATGTCAAAGTACCAGAGAACCACCACTGCATCACTGTTATTGATCAATGGAAAAGAGAAATGTAAGCTTTCTAAMAAGGCAGTAGGAACTGTTTCTCTTGTGGCAGTGCTCTACAGCCCGTGAGTTTCCAGCCTGGCACCCTGCAATGGGATCAGAGGCAGGACTGAGCCTGCCAGGGACAGAGCTCTCTGAATTTATACCAGGGGTATTTATAGAAGCAGCTGGCACTGGCAGCTCTCTGGGGACACCAGCATGGCCTTCTGCAAAGGGTCTCCTGGAGATGCAGTAAGAGARTGGGCATGTGCTGGAGCAACACCAAACACCAGACAAGACTCCAAAAAAAGCCTCAGTAGTACCCAAGAGTCAGGTCCCAGGGGCATTTCAGTGCTCTGCTCCATTGGGCTGGGGCACCGCTCTCACACTGATCCCAGCACTCAGCAGCTGGTGAAATTGCTGTTGAATCATCTGCATTGGGAAAGACGTCTAAGATCATCGAGTCCAACAATTACTCTGCCACTGCCAAGGTCACCACTAAGCCATGTCTCTGAGGGTCACATCCACATGGCATGGATTCTACAGAACCTTCCCACCTCTTCCCTGCTGGCTTGCCCTCCCTCAGAGGCTGAAGTCGTCTTTGTCTCCTTCTTTATCTTCATCAGGATGATGAAGCTGAGGATGCTCAACCAGAATGCAACAACCACTTGGGGTCAGAGGCTTCCAAAGGCAAAACCTGCTGCCAGGTCTTTAAGTGTTAGCAACAGCGCATCTGAAATCTGTTTCCAAGAGCTCCCAAAATGCAATTTSTTCCCACACCTTGCATTCACAGGAAATAGGTGTAGGGGAAGATGAAGGCTCATAGAGTCAGAAGGCTGCTGGGGTGAAAGAGGTGTTCACCCCTCCTGGGTCCTTCCTTCAGGCACAGAAGTCCCTGGTCCTCTATTGATGGCTTTCCTGGCCTGCCAGCTTGGAGTTTCATTGCCTGCTTTTGAATTCAGCGCTCAGGACAGGTGGAGCACCAGAGCATGACTTTTAACAGCTGCTGCATTTTAAGCCCTAGACTAAGAAGCAGAGCTGAAATCCTTTGGGCTTTTTCAGACCAAAACTGACTCTCAGATCTGCTGCTTCTTTAATTGTGGCTGTGTATGAAATTATGGTGATTTGCTCATTTGCCAATTTTCTCTTCTCAAGTGGTTTTTCAGCGTTTCCAGGCCTTTTCATTCATTACATCATGTTTTTGTTCTGCAGAAATGCGGTGCTGCGGGTGACAAGAAGGTGCTTCTCTTGTCTCTAGTCTGTTTGGAAATATTTGAATAAACCCCAGCATGTATGGGGAAAAAACATCAGAGAGGAGAGGCTGGGGACTGGTTATTTCCACAGAATGAAAATACATGCAGAAATACCCAATTTACAGACAGGCTGGATTTACTAATAGAAGTAAAATAACTGGAGGAGGAGGCAAGTTTTGGCTGCATTTGCCAACTTTGAATGAAGGAGGAAAGCCACTTCCCCTCTTACTCCTTCCAAAAGCTCTCGGGAAAGAAAAAAACAATAGGAAAAGAAGTTTCTCTTCTCTTCACTTTTAGGTAAAAATAACCCTGAGGAAATTAAAAAAAAATAATCTGACCAAATTTGACATCAAGAAAGGGGGTGTTGGACCCAGCTGGAGTTACAGACTGCAGTGGAGCTGTGAGTTCCTGGCACTTTCTCACAGCACCTGCCCCAGGGTGAAGCCAGCAGAGCCTCCCCAGGAGTAGCCAAGGCTCTGACAGCCAAGAAAATTCCTCTTGCCTGGCCTGTTGCAGGGCCACAGTGCCTTGAATTCACTTACTCTTCCCGCTGCCTGACCTCTCCCAGTGGGACAAGCAGGTGGTGTTTCCTGCGAGTGATTTAACAAATAAATCAAAAAAGAAGGAAATTGTTTTGGGGTAGTTTTTGGAACCTTCATGTTGTGATTTGCCATGATGGGCTGCTCAGCTCCTGTGAGAACACCTCAAGTATGTGTTTGGTTTGCAGGAGAGGGTTGGAACAGTGGAGATGAGGGCAGAACATCCCTCAGCTCTGTGCATGTGGACAACAGCAGGAAGCTTCAAAATCCATCAGACCTGGCCTCAGGACAAGGGGAACATGTGTGTGGTGTACCCCAGATGAATCCTGCTCTCACTTGTTCTCAGACAAGGCTGAGGCAGGGGACTCTGCCAGTCCCAGGATGGGGCTGGACACTGATGCTCCCTGGCTCTGTCCAGGAGTTGCTGTCAGTCCAGTTTGCAGCTGCTAAATTCCCTTCATTGCAGGAAGGTGTGAAAGAGCCAGAACAGATGGGGGGACACAGGCACAACCAGCTGGGTGTCCCTGGCGGGGTCAGGCAGCTGATGCCCTGGTTAGGGGTGGTGGGAGCTGAGCAGAGCCAGCCCAAAGCCCCAAAGACACTGCATGTCTTTTCCCCATGCAGTGCTGTGGCCGGAGGGGCTGAGCTTCTGGGAAAACCACAAGACAACAGAATTTCAGTTTGTGATTCACATCCCACAGACTCCAAAAACAGCTTGTTGGATGGGAAGTTTGATGAGGCTACCTCCAAGTGTCCACAGCCCTACATCCCTGTGGGAGAGAAGGAGCCAGCAATGTGGGGCTGGCACTGGGGTCCAAGCTCTGCCCTCCCTGTGCATCTGRCCCCAAAATAATGTCACCAACAGAGAAAAACCAGGCATTTGTACCCCTGCCATGCCCTCCTCATTCRGACCACAGTGCCAACACCATCCCACACATTCCAGAAGTGGCATCAAGAGGCTTCTGGCAGCACACCAGGAGTCGATTTGTCCCACCCCATTTCTCCCCAGGAGAAGTAGTAGATGTGTCATTTTCCTTTCACAGGACACGAGCAGCCTTAACCAAATATAAACAACCTGGAAGTATTTGCCGGCTTATTGTCTGGACAAAAAAGTAAAACAAACAGACCTTAAACCCTTTTCCCCCTGCCACTTCTGGTTTGGATTCAGGGCTGTAGGCTCCAGAGTTCCCGAAAACATSGCTCATCAGAAATAGCATCCTACTAAACCAGGTGTGGAGGTGGCCCCAGCGAGCTGTGCCGCCACCTCCTCCTCCACAAGTCACTGAAAAACCAGTCAAGAGATCTCTGAATATTTAAAGAGTTGCTGTATGAATAATGGAAACAACCAGCAACCAAGAAAATGTGATAGCCTGCAGTGTCATGAGGCAGCACTCCCTTGGGAGAGTCCAGGAACAGCGGGCTGATGTCTGGGTGCACCCTCAGACAAGTTCAGCTTTCAGGAGCATCAGCAGAAGCCAGTCCCTGCGTCAAAAGCTGCCTGAGAATCCATTCCCCCATGTCCAGCAACAGACATGGGTGAGAGCTTTCCTCACATGGCCAGGCAGCAGCACAAAAAATGAGACAAAAAGGGGGAAATACTGCTGTAAACAAAGCAAAAGTGCTTCTCTCCCCCGCAAAGAACCAGGACAGGTATAGGGTGTGAAGCCTGGGGAAGCCAATTTGCAGTGAGACAGTTGTGGCTCAGGAAAAGAGGACCCATGGGAAACACAATCCCAAATCCCAGGAGATCCCCTCTTGCTTTGTCCATCTCCTCGAGCCCACACCTCCCATTCCCATCAGGGACTGCAGCAGGAGATCAAAGTCTGGTTCCAAGCAAGTGATGTTTTACAACAGAGGTTTTCTTCCCACCATCCTGTTTTTCACTACCACCAGCTCTTTTTCAGGAGATTTTGAGATGTTTCAGACCCCAATCACCTCTGTGCTGCCCCCAGCAATGCCACTGTAGCCACCCAAGTGAAAACTCTCCCACCTCTGTGAAGCTGGGGGCCAAGCAGRGGCTTTGTCCCCATGCTGGTGGGGTGGATAAATGGCTCCTGAGGGCTCTTTCAGGATCCCTCTCTTACTCGGGTCCCAAAGGGATGAATGGTCCAAAGAGCAGAGCTGTTTGCATGAAATAAAATTCACATTAAAAAAGAAATGAGAAAGAAAAGCTGAAGGACTAGATTTCCCAAATTACCACACATGCACAGGCACTGCCGGGTTTGTCTGGGAGCACTTTGGGTTTCTCCCATGCAGTGCCAAAGAGAGAGGAAGGCCAGGAGGAGCTTGGGTCACAAAGGAAGACTGAGATCTGGTTGGAGAAACACTCAATGAAAAAAGATCCTGTGCTGTTCAGGTGGCACCACAAAGCTCCAYGAGGAGATGCTGGGATGGAGGCAATGGCTGCTGGTCCCATGGSAGGTGATGGGATGGATGTGATGACCCATGAGCATCCTTCCCTTGCATACGTAGATCCAGACACAGGGTATTTTTTCCCATGGGATTCCCATCTGCTACTGMAGGGAGATAATGGCTGCAATCCCCCTATTTTTTAAAATGTTGAGTCTTGTTGAGCCCCTTGGTTCCCCCTTCCCGGAAAATGCCCTTATCCTCAATAAAGCAGGGAGAGGGGGGTCCTCTGGGTGGGCACATGGCAGAGGCTGCATGGCTGCCTAATCCTTTCTCCAGCATTATTAGGTGCTCTGGTTGATGTGGGCCTGGCTGAGACARTGCAAAATTTAACATCTTATGGAGTAATTAAGCAAAGCCTCTCAATACAGCATCACTAATTAGATGAATCCTCCCTAAATTACCAGCAGTTCATGGCACCCTGTAAAATCCTTGTGTAAAAGCCTTAGAAAACAACGACACTCAGCGCTGGCATTCAGCCACACAGCTCGATCGCAATTGGAAAGCACTTCAGATGCTCATGAGTCTTTAAAAAAATAAAAAAAAAGAAATCTAAAATGTACATTTCCCCCAATGACTCTGCTCTGGGGTGTATTAAAAGCAGTACCTTGACTCAGCCTGCCACATAAACATCCTGCTGCCCCTGTACAGCCCGATACTGTCTTCCTCCCAGGATGAGGAGCTGAATAAGAAGTGACAATCACAGCTCCTGCCCGCGGGAAAACAGGAAGCACCAGAGCTGCACAACCACTCCAAACATTGTCCTACCTGCTCCACTCCTTGGGTGCAATGGGAACTTGCTTTCCCTTCCTTTCCACATTGCATAACTATTTCTGGTCCAGTGCTGCTCAGTCCCAGGATGCTGCCCTGGGGGACAGTCCCTGCAGCCTTTGGCATCTCCCTGCCTGCCCCAAGCCAGCCTGGTGCTCCCAGTCCAATGCACAAGGACAAATGTCCACCTTCCCAATCCACTGCTAACAGTGACAGTGCTGAATGCAAGCACTGCAGGAGATGGACTCACGGTGCTGGGCAGATTGGCTCACCCACATCTGGCAGGAGCTAGAGTGGARAAAATCCCAAATCCCACCAGAGAGCAGCTGAGTTGGCCAAATTTGGAAATTACTGTAAGACTGAAGGAGCTGATGCTTACACATAGGCTCCAGCTCATGCACTGAAGTGTTAAACCTCATCCCTGAGAATAAGATAGCCCTGTGGGTGTGTGATGGGGTGTGTGTCCCACCCTCAAAGCATGCTGAGCAGCCAAGGTTCTCCACAGGCACAGAGAGGAGCTCTGGGAATCCAGAAATATGATGGAAAAGAGGCCACTTGCAGAACCACCAATTTATTCACAAATACCCACTTCCACCCCTGAATTTTTTGTTTGATTTCAAGGAATTTCAAGTCCACTCAGTGCAATGCATCCCAGCAGCAGCCTGCGCTCAGGACCATCCTCCCCAAAGACCAGACTTTCCATGTTAAATGATGCTCTGGGAGCAGGGAATTTTGTTCCTCCTCCAACTGCTCCCAGATTTCTGCTGAGAGATGRGCTCAATTTGTTTGCAAAACAGATGTCATATGCAAGTTTCCAAACAAGAAGAGGGATAAGGTTTCCTCCCTGCTCTTCCTTTCCTTGCAGTGTAAAAACATCCCTCTCCAAATGAGGCAGTGTTTGCCATCACTTTGCAAAGTTCACATTCCCACAAGGCAGGCATGAGGAGGAACAAGGGGGGGAACCATCACACCAGTGCCCACAGGTCATGGTCACACRAGACAATACTTTGCAAAATTTGGAAGTGGGAGGAATGTGGGAAGGCTRAAGAGGAGGATGTTTATTAACCTATAAGAATATCTCCAAAGGGTTTGCCTCCTGTGAGGAGAAAAAGGGAGCCCAAGGCCATGTTGTTCAAGATATTGGTGGGAAAAAAAATCTGGAAATCCTTATTCAGACAAGCCTACTGCTGGTGCAAAGAAAAACAGGGTTTTTCTCACATGCATGCCAGCAAGAGTTTTTCTAAATTATGGGAAGCTTCATATTAATTCCCCAACTAATTCCCCTGTGCAGTTACATTAAATAGTAGGATGTGAAWGCATTTCCACACCTGACTCAGCCTCTGTGCCCAGAAAGGCTGCTGGCTCCCTACAAGTGCATAGCAGGAAGCCTTTCAGTCCAAGAACTGCAGTCTCAGCCTTGCTGGCTGTTGCTAWGTGGTGAATGGAAGGCAAACAGAGGAAGCCCAGCAGTAAGTTTCAGTGAGTGTCTACAGACACTTGAGAAAACTTTTTGGCACCAAAAAAAAAAAAAAAAAATCCCAGGGGGCAAGAAAAAAACCACCAAACCTTAAAAATCACTATTTAAATGGCAGATACAATTTAGACGGAGGAGAGCTAAAACCCTGATGTAACTTGGGAAGTTCCGTTTACTTGCAACGCAAAGCAAAAGGGGGTTTTCCACTATGTCTCTCTGCTTTCACTTTATGACTGTGAAATAAAAATCAGCTGCATTTCTCCCTACCCRTTGCAGCTGCGCTTCGGCCGGCTGGGGTTGTGGTTGGGACAGTCCCTGCTGAAACGTACAAGCAAATTATGGCCATTCACTTCTGCCCTCAAATATCCCCAGCTCCGCCTGTGCCGGCATTCTCACAGATTCGGGGGGAAGGGACACATGTAGCAGGGTCTAGCCACCGGAGGGAAACACCTCCTGCTCGCTGTAGAATGGCTTTGAAAGGTGCCAATGTGCCCAGAGCAGCTGCGAAGCCGATSCCCTGAGCCGCAGCGGGGAAGGGCTGGCAGAGCCCGCCTCCCTGGCCTCCAGCWGCGGTGGGCAGGGCTCGCTCGGGCACAGAGCACCCTCTGCTGGGAAAGCCACGGCYGTCCTGGGAGAGCAAAGCCGTGGCACAGCCCTCAGGAGCGCCTGCGGTGCCATCGCACGGGGCGCCTCCTTAGCGCAAGGAAGGAGCAGCACTTCRGTCTGCCCGCATGGGAGCCCACCCCCCTTTTTTCTTTGTATAATGAGGCCTCTGCACTGCCCGGGCACAGATTTTAAACAGCAAAAGGACACAAACAGCAGTTCGGCACTTGCAGTCCGTGGCTCATCGCGGAGCTGCCTCATGACCCTGGCTGTGCCCTGTCACCTTCCCCTGCCACGGCTCCCAGCCTGAAGGACCCCCGGCCCCACAGGGGCAGGACCCGCGGCCCAGCACTCGCTTGCCCAGGCCCAGTCGCTCCCCCAGCAGTGCCTCAGCGCCAAAAGCAGCGGAAAACAGGAGCATGAGGGGCCCAGGGACACCCTTGCCCACGTGGCTCTGCAGRACCCGGCACAGAAGTGGGGACGTAGGGCCTGTTCCTCACAGCGCTGTCATGGCACAGACACGGCATTAAAAGGCAGATTCTGCCTCCAAATCTCAGGCTGYAAACGCAGGCGGGAGGCACCCGCTGTGCCTCAGGCTGTTTCCCTGGCCCGAGCCGRGCTGCTGCCCAAACAGTACTTTAACCCAGCGCTGCCTGGGTGTGTTTAAACAAACACAGGAGGCTCCCCAGCACCCTTCCCTCGGGTCCCGAGCTGCTCACCGGCACTCGGCACCCAGCACACCCCAGAAATGCGATTCCTTCCCCGCCTCGGCCTCTCGGCCGCCCTGGCCATCGCCGCCTTCCTCAGCTGGAGGCTGCTGCTCCAGACCCCGGCCCGCRGCCACGCAGGTAAGGCCTGGCCACCACCGCGGTTCTGCCGTTCTGTGCCATGCGGGAAGAGGCCTGGAGCTTCTTCCAGGGGGTCTAGCTGGGCAAATTGCCTACAGGACACAAAATGCTCTTGGCACGATGTTTGTGGAGAAAGCCCTCGCTGTGGGGCCCTGCAGCTTTATGTCCTTAGTGGGGTCCTTGATCTCAGGTGTGCTGGGGAAAAGAGGTGTCCGGCTGCTGGAGGTAACTCCCAAAACTTTTGTTAGGAAAACTTCTGTTGTTTTGTTGTGAAATGATTATTGCATTTCTTGCCTAAAAAATGCATCCTTCCACTCCAGTTCCCATCATTCCGGAGCAAAGTCATCACTAGATTTTGCAGACACTGTCATTCTGGGGCTGCATGAGTCAAAGAGCAGCTCGGGATAGCTTCAGGCACCACTGTGTTTATTCCTGTGTTCCTGATGTCCTTTGCCTAATTTTAACTGTGCTTCTCYGCTTTTAACTGTGCTGCTCTGTACAAGAGCCTCCCCAAATATTTCATTTCCTGAGGGCCCAGAACAAACYATCAAACTGTCTGCCCAGGGCTGCCAGATGCCTGTACAGAGCAGATGAGGCAGATGTGCTGCTGCTAAAGAAAATAAACTAACAAGGCAGTCATTAATCTTCCACATTCAAACCCACTCTGGCCTTTTCACATGGAAAASAAGAAGACAAAAAGAAAAAAGCAAAGCTGAAATTTGAGAAATTCTCTCTCATAGAGTCTTTGTATTTACTTTTGCCTTTTATATTTGCTTTGTTGTCATCTCACTTCTCTTTGCTTTTTACTTTTTATTTGCTTTTGCCTTCCTATCTACAAGAGGAAAGATTTACATGTGGGAGTGATGCAAGAAATGATGTCATTTGGGTCCCTAAATCACCCCAAGCCATTAAGAATAATCCCTTACTTTCACATATACTTGATAGTTGATGTTAACCYACTAACAGATGCAAAAGGGTTTGCAGGACCTCACGTATTTATAGCTACAAACCAATTTACTACTGCTCTCTCTAAATATTTTTGGCACTTTGGTAAACTCACCTCTGTGATGTTCAGCTGCAAGCAAGGAGTTAAATGCAAAAATGATGATTTAGTGGTGAACTGGGCCTGTGAAATAAATCTGTGGTTGAGATCACTCCTCAGACATGGTGATTTGAGGAAAGGGGGTCTGGGTGTCCATAATCTCACATGTTCATGGGGACAAAAACCCATYTCCCTGCAAAGCCAAGCTCTTTGCCAGGAGAAGGCTGGTCTCCCCTCTCCTAGCYCTCTCTGTCCACACTGAATCCTTTCCACACTGGAATAACTGGAGAAGAGCCTGCAACAGCACTGTGTGCTCGGGGTCTGACTTGAGGCACTGTGTTCTTTCCTCACTCCTGTCTCCAAATGCTGTTTCCCAGGTGACYTGGCCCTCAGGGCAGAGGAAGGCTTCACTTTGACACTGGACACCTTCCTKCACGTCCAGCAGCTCAGGAAGAGGAGACTGGGAGCTTTCTGCCRCCGAGCAGGCAAATTCATCACGCTGCCAAACAGCCAGGATGAGAAAGCCTCCCTGCTCCCGAGTCTGAGGGTGAACACCAAGCTGGACCTCCTGTACTGCCAAGTGCCATCAACAGGGGTGGAGGAATGGCATCAGCTCTTGGAGAAGCTAGAGGAGGAGAATGTGACGCTGCCAGTGCCGCTCCCCTACCGCCGGCTGCATGCTCGGGAGACACGGCTGAGYGAGTTCAACCAGACGGAGATAAAGGCCATGCTGGGGTCTTACACCAAAGTGCTCTTTGTCAGGGACCCTTTCCACAGGCTGATCGCCACCTTCCTGCAAGGCATGGGCCTCAGCTCGTCCTTCAGCAGCTTCGTCCAGGAAGTCCTGGACAGTGGAATGCACAATGGCAGCGTGGCTTGGAAACCACTGGTCAGCCTGTGCCGGCCCTGCCTCATCCAGTATGACTACGTGGTGATGTTCGGCTTCCTCCGGCAGGAGCTGGGCCACCTGCTGCGCCGGGCTGGGCTGCCTGCGGGCGGCCTCCTYCCCGAGCTCACCGACAGCCAGGTGCAGTGGACCTACAGGTGGCTGTCAGAGCAGATGTTCAGCGAGCTGTCTGCCCAACAGAAGAAGGAGCTGTCTCATTTCTACCGCTGGGACCTTGCTGCTTTCCCATTTTCTAGCAGTTTCCTGTCAGACCGCACTAGCACTGCGGAGATTTGGGAGAAATAGCCCTCACAGAGGAACTGTTTCAGGGAGTGTTAATCCAAAGGCAAGTGCTTCAAGATACTGACAGGCCTGTGCTTTGCAGCTGCTTGCAGTGAGGCGTTCCATGCCACAGTCCAAAAGACTTGTCAGAGAGCTGAGACAGACCACTGCCAGGGATGGGGGATCAGTGCAGCTGAATTGTGTTTAAACATGACAAGAGCAAGCACTAGGGAAACTTGTGGCTGTGGGACTTGGRAAACTGCATGAACTGAACTGTGATGGGATAAACCCAGCAGTTTGGGGTAGGGTGGGTAGGACCTGCTGCAAACCACAGCAGCATCACACTTGCTGTGCCCACACTGACATTTCCTTTTCTGGGCTCCATGTTGGAATGGCTTTTTCATGGCAAATCTTCCCACACAGATACAAGAAGTGCTCCCAAAGGAGCATGTCACCTGGAGACTGAGATATGACACAKGTGGCAGACCCTGCTGGGGAACCATTGGCAATGTTCACAACCTTTTCATGCACAGGGAGGGTCAAGCCTGGCCCATCCTTTGGTCTTTTCTGTTCTGTGTGAACTGTTCCTGTTTTACAACCTCATCTCCTATGGGTGTGGGCTCAAGTGGGCCCTGGGGGTGGGACCCAATGCTTGCTCCATTCACAGGTGTTGAGTTTGGGTCCCCTCCTTCCAGGGCTGACTCCAAGGGCCAAGGCTAGCATTCAGCTTGGTGCTCTAGCCCTGAGACAAGGAAGTGTCAGTGTGCACCAGGTACCGGCTACAGCACCAGACAGACTGCCTCCCACCTTCTSTCAGCAGCTGGTGGCTAGAAGCATCAGAGGGCATCACTGTGCTGCTATGGAAAACAGGATGTGGCTACTACAAGCTCCCGCTGGCAGAGAAGCACGAGGACTGACTCTCCTTTCTTTTGGACTTGGCTGCCAGCGTGGCCAGACAGAGGCCCAGTCTCTCCAGCTGGCTCATGGCTTCATCCAGCTGGGCAGGCAGGAGCAATCACCCACCCTCTCCCAGCTTTGGTCACTGAGCTGATCTGACTCACAGCCCCTGGGAAGGGTCCATCTTTGTCAAACAAACACCAAGGATGAGCTGAAGTTGTCTAGATTCCAAATCCTGACAGACGGACCATAGCATACTTGTTTCCAGAGTATTTAGCAGATTTATTTTGCAATGTTGTGACATTCACAGAAAATTCCATGTACATTCATGATACCAATTTGACAGTGCTCATTAAAGAATGTTAGTGAAAACTGTTGATTAGAACGGACCTAAAACAATTACCRAAATCTTGGCCTCCCTCTCTCACAGAAGACCTTGCAATCAATAGCATTAAAACATGAGATCAGCTGGGCTCCTTTCACACTCCCACAAACTCTCCAGCTGCAGTAATTACTATTTAAGTGCCCTTATTGTGCGCAGTACTTTACAGTCTAGCAAGATGGCATAGTTCCTCTTCTGAGGATAGACTTCTGGAAGCAGAAAAGCAGCAAATTTCCAATTACATGCCATTAAATTAGAGTCTTGCATCCATGCTCTATTTCACTGGAAAGTAATGGAAAAGTAACATTTTTCTCTTCATGAGTAGCTTTCCCTCCAGTGACAGCGAGCTGGGACCCCGCACAGTGAGATGTGGTGTGAGGAGGTGATGGGACACAGCACCTGGCAGGGGACAATGCTGTGCACTCAGGGCAGGAGAGCTGCTCCCCCACAGCTTTGTAGTGCAGAGCACACCCCAAGTCAGGGCTCTTCCTGCCAGCCCTCCCCAGTGGGTCCCAGTCTTTCCCTAAGGTGCTTAGCATTTAGTTCTGCGGGAAAGCAATGTATGAAATGTTCAGACATTGAGAGGTGACATGAAAACCTCAGCTTCATGTTCCTTAGAGTCCCACAGCACAGGCAGGGGGTACAGTGATCTTCCTGTTAATTCCTATTAGCTTTCAAGCTTCCCTTTTCCTGACACCCTCACAATCAGTTGCTATCATTTCTTTGCAACCCTGATTTTATACCACTGCCCTCCCCAGGTRTTCAATAACATTTACATTCAATTCCAGTGCACCCCAGAAGGGTAGTGTTTCCTCCTTCCATCTGCTGGGCAAGGGCATCAAGAGGGCCCCATGCTGGGATGGGCACAAGGGCAAGGGCTGCTGCCTGGGGAAGGGTGGCTCACTGATGCTGCAGCAAAACTGGCTCCACAGGTCTGCTCTGAACAGCCTGCTCYGACCACTGCATGTACACAGAACTTGGCAAATGCACTACCAATTAACTCACAAAGCAAACAGCAAAACAGAGACTTCRTATTTTTAAAAGGAGACTTGATAATTTAAAAAAATTTCACCTGACCAGACAGTCACTGTGACTGACGTGAGACGCAAACCCATCCTGAAATGATCAAAAGTCCAAAACYAGGGGGAGAAAGAGCACTTACTCATTTTGCTGGTGTCATCCCAGCAACTCCCAGGACCATCACAGGTAGCAGGCTTATTGTGAACACTGGCAACTTTCCCCTGGGAGGACATTGGGAGCTCCTTGATGTCCTGTTCTGCCTGTGTCTCCATGCTCTGCTTTAACACATTACTTTTGTATTCTTTCTCATCCTGGTCTGAATGAGCATGTCCAGCAATCCCACAAGCTGATACCAGTTCTACAGATTTTTTTTTTTTTTTTTTTACAGTCTAACTTACAGACTTTTTTTTGTGCATCCCTCCCTGGACACCCAAGAATGTGGACACACAGGCTGCAGTAGTTGTTCTTGTGCATGAATTGTCATGTTTTCTTCTCTAAGAGGTATTTTACATATTACCAGCTTTCAGAAGAAAACAAAAATGTGTTCTTGCCCAGYACCTCAGAGCTGAAGAAACACCAATATCATAGTTCAATTAATAGAACAATTACATAGCAAGCTCTACAGGCAGAAAGTATGTCCTGAAATTCATCTATACAAATCCCCTTCTTCTAGATGGTAGATCCATAATACTTCAAGTTGAGAAAKAAATCTACACATTTCCAAGCAATATAACCTGGAGTGCTTAAAAAAATATTTCACACTGAGCATGCATTGTCCAGTCCTAAGATGAAGGCAAATTTTAAGAAGTTTGTACGCGAGCAAAATCTTATATAAAGAGTTATATCCCCTTGCACTATATGTTTTTGATGGCCCTGGGAGTGCAAAAAGAGAAAAAGGACATTTTCATAAAGCAGTAGGCCAGAAAAACAGATAAAAGTTTGCAAATGATAAGGAGGCACAGTATGTGGCTGACATCATCTAGAGATAGCATGGTGGTCCAGTGTTGAATCTGACAGTGACAAAACCTGTCAGGAGGGATGCCCAGCACTAAATAGAACATGAAAAATATATTCAATCCGGATGACAGCAGGTCACCACATAGTCAGCACATTTTTTTAAACAAGCTGTCCCTGTAGCTAAATGTACCCAATCTCCTACATTCAGCAAAATTAAGAATTCTCTTGAGAAGAAGGCAAGGCCATGGCAGCTACAGGCTGGCCCTAGAGGGCACCCAGAGCCAGCTAATCCCCATCTGTGCCCAGCCTCCTCACGCCCCTTGCTTAGGCTGGTATAAATTGCCTTAGGAACACTGATGAGCAAATTTCTCTGTTACTCCAAGGTCCCTGATGTCCTTTCCTATTTAAAGGATGGGAAGAGATGTGGAGGTGTGGGATGAGAAAAGTCTGTGTAAAACAAAGCATCTTGCTGAAAATACTCTTGGTATATTTAGTTTTTATCTTTAATCAGAGAAGACAAGGTAGCACTTGAACTAAAATCTCAATAAAGCCCAGGTGCAGACAAAATGACAGTCATTGAACTTGGGGTGAATCAGTTATTGGTCACATTTTAGCCTTTTCCTCTGAAACACTTCTGTTACACAGGTAAGACCATCTTCATTAGTCAACATCAAAAGTCCTGCTTATCTCCCTCTAGGATATAGCTGACTTTGTGTGCAAAGGGTCCAGCCCTCAGCACCTCTCACACCTTCCCCATCTCAGCTAGAGGACTCTGTGTCTCGGCTCAACACATTTAAGTCCTTCTTGGCACAGCATCACAAGGTGATACATCTTTTCCCCATAGCATGAAAAAGAAGAAATAACCACCCTGCTATTTCACATTGGCTGGTAAGAAGCATCCTTGCAGCAATTTTATATGAAACCTGTATGATTTTTCAA
Organism: Alauda arvensis; assembly: GCA_902810485.1. Taxonomy (NCBI): domain Eukaryota; kingdom Metazoa; phylum Chordata; class Aves; order Passeriformes; family Alaudidae; genus Alauda; species Alauda arvensis. The sequence goes on along the minus strand of CADDXX010000050.1, from coordinate 2,667,104 downwards.
TTACACCTGGATAACATCACCTTCAACTTACTCTTCATTTGAATTTACATCACAGCTATAATCTGGCAGCAGTTCCCTCTCGTAGAGAAAACAATTATTGGAAAATTAAATGTGAAAGCTCCATGAATCAGTGAGTAAGCCACATGAACACRGGTTGGTTTTTTCCTCTCCATTATAGTCCTACTGCCTTGTGGTTCCTCTGGTGTAAGCTCAGTTTCAGCAGAGTTTGCTCCTCAAAATTTCCTCCTACACACGCACACACCATGGCTTAAAGGTCCCTGGCTCAGCAGAAGGGCACTATAAAGAGRAAAAAAAATTGAATTAGCAACAAATGAGGGCCCTGTCTAGGGTTCAGCATGTCCCACCATACTGCTTTTCAGGTGGGGCACTTTGTACATGTGAAGAAAGGGAGCTCCTATCCCAGTTTTTCCAAACACAGAAATGTCTGTCTCATGGCACTTCTGTTAGAGGCCTGATGGTTGACTGCTACAGAGCCCTGTGACAGCACTATGACAGAGCAACCCATGAGAAGCCACAGACAGGGATAACTCCTGCACTCCTTCAGATCAAGTCCAGAGCTGTAAGGAGACTCCTGTGGCCATAACATCCAGAAGAAGGGAATATTTGAAGGAACACTTTTCTCCCCCTCCCTTGCTGAGGGACACCACTAAATCACACTGTGGCCCTCACCATATGTGATGATTCTCTGAGAGATAGTTAGGAACATCAGGATGAGCAGTCAGTGCCTTTGTTTCACACACAGCACTTGGAGAATTGAATGGACTGAACTTCAGAGATACTGTACAGCAGCCCTTCCTGCAGTGGGAGCCCCTAGGAGTGCTGGGCTGTGGATTTGGCTTTCATCCGATGGCACATTAAATGAAGGATAACACCCATGAAGCAAAACCCATCTACTGGAGCAGGGACACAGCCTCCCCATCCTGCCCTAATCCCAGCCCTGGGCCCCTGTGACTTCCAGGCATGCTCCCCACGGGGCAGGCTGGCCAGGGAGCAGGCTGGCCAGGGAGCAGGTGAGACATGGGGCTGTTACCATTTTGGTGAAGATGTCCACACAAGCATTGCGGATCCTCTCCGGGGTGGCAGGGCTGTCCAGCCTGAATGCCTCCGTCAGGCCAGAGTCCTTCCTCGCTGAGTAGATGGCATCTTTGATGGCATAAAACACTGAGGCAGACAGGAACAGAGGTGGCTCTCCCACAGCCTAGACAGAGCACAAGCAGGAGTGAGGCTTTGCCTTCAGATGGGAACCTGAATCTACCAGATGTTCTCAGCAAGGAAACATGATGCTAAAACAGCCTTCAGTGTGCCATGTGTGATCAGTGAGGAATGACAGAGCTAAATCAACCCTCCGTCCACTTAAGGAAGAGACAGGAGGACAACACAAGCTTTCTCACACAGCAAAGCCACTTCAGTTCTGTACAATGGACAGTCAGGGCAGTAGTGTGCAGGTGATTTCAGTTCTTCCTAACTAGGATGGACAGTTTTCTGGACAGGACACATTTCTGATAAGAAACAGAAAAACATCCTGATCTGAGAGTAACCACAGCATAATGAGATTGTTTAGACACACAGGATCATGGCTTTATCCCATTCAGAGTGTTATGGGGCAGTAAGAGGCCCACAGACCTCACAGGCATACCTTGGATGAGTAAACTGCCTTGCTGTTGGGGCAGTCACGGAGAAGGGACACGTAGAATTCTGTTGGGATGTCTCCAAATGCTGGGATTTTGTACATGCCAGGCCCTCGAGTGTACAAGTTCCCTTCAGGAGAGTAACGCAGCTCCTCCATGGTGAAGAGCCCAATGCCTTGGACAAAGGCTCCTTCTATCTACAAACACATCCAAACAAGGTTACATTCTCTTTGTTGTTGTTCTTCCCTGCACATGGACAAACAGTGACGACATCCACCACGGTTTTCAACCCTCCCCACCTGACACAGACCTTTCATCCGCTTTTTATCTCTGAACCCTTGTCCCTTCTGCTGGGTACAATCTTTGCACAATTCCTGTGCTCCCACATAAATGGGGCTGCATTTCCCTGGCAGGTGAAGCAATTTACAAATACACACAAAGAGATTTTCTGTAAACACTCAGTAGGAATTTTCTGATGAAGCAACAGAAAAGAGAAAATCAATGATAAAATATTGATTCTTCCCAGTCAGGTTAACACTGAATGAGTTGAACTTGCTGATATATCAAAGGACAAGTAGACTAAAAGGACTAAAGATGAAACATCTAAAGACAAACTATTTTATGCTTTCTATTTCAGAGAAATGCTTTCCTAAGTGCTGTGTTATCAGGTCAGCAGCACAGACACCTGCAAAAACACTCCCATATCCATTTAAGTACTAAAAGACTTCTTTGCGTATTTTTTCTATTGTAAATTTTAGAGGAAAAAGATCATGAGAGGAAGATGTGTTTGAACAACACTGCACAAAGCAGCTGTGCTCTCTGTGCCCACTGAGGTATCTGACAGCCAGAGCAGTCAAAGATTTGGCACAAGCATTCATTGACCCATCTCTGTGTATTTGTAGTCCTGCACTCTTGCCACATCCTTTCTTGCCTGCRTCCCCAGATCCTCTGCAGCAGTTCATGGAAGGACACAGGAACTGAAGACAGGCTCCATTTAGCCTATCTCTTAACTCCCAAACCTAACATGAAAGGCTGCAAAGACAGAAAATCTCTTTCACCCCTTGGACACTTCCAATAATAATCCATTTCAGAAAAAATGTCATTTTCAAGGAAATTCCATTTTAGCTATAGCAGAGCTTTGCAACTTATGCTCTCCTGTCATCCCAAATCTTGCAGCAGTTTCACTGGAGCTACACCATATCAACATCTAGAGTTAGCCAGCAAGCTAAGATGGCTAGATAAGCATCTGTCTAACAATTCATCTCTTGGCCTGTCAAACAACCGTGTGTTTATTGCCTTTACCTGCTAAGAGATACTGTGATTATTACTGCACAACATTTTGAAGTAATCTTCTGCCTGTCCAAGGACTTTGCAAGATAAGTGACTGGCCCAACTTCCTATTGAGAATGCTACACAGCAGCAGCTGGAGGACAGAATCTACCACCCTGACTCTTTAGTAACAGGAGAATTTTCACTAAATTWAATAAAGTTAATATTGACAGACAGGTATATAAATACCAGGTGTGGGATTTAGCCTGAAGAACATCAATGGGGTGGTAACTACAGGACAATATCCTGTAGTCTTATTATCCAAGTCAAAACTCCCCAAACCCTAATAGAATATTTCCCTATGTAATTCTGTGCCAAGTTAAAAAGCTGGTGTTTGCAAAGGCACAACCTGGAGAGGGATAATAAATAGAAAAGCCTGAGAGCAGTGGGACTGCTTTGACATGATGGAAATAGCAATACTTTTTCACTTACCTGTCCTATATCTATGGCTGGGTTCAGACTGGTACCAACATCCATAACAATGTCTGTGCGAATGTTCTGAAAAACAGGAATAAAGGGTAAATCAGCACTGATCTCTGGAGCTGGTCCACCATGGTCTTGTGTGAGGAAGAGTATCCAAACACTATCCCATATAATCTTATCTCAGCTGAACTGCTCATACTGATTTTTAATCTGAGTTCACCCCAACAGTAATTCAAAGGAACTCACTGCAGTTTTCCCCAGAGGTCCAATGGACCCAATTAATATTAATTCCAAGATGCTGGTATCAGTGGTTTGTAGCTGAGCATAACCAACTAGGTCAGATCCTGATTAAAGTTTTTTCTTCTTTTCCTTTTCTTTCTTTCCTTCCAGAAGTCTTCAGTATTATTTTAATGATTAACTCAGTTCCAGGATGCTTCCGTACTTTTGTGCCAACACAGCGCTGCTATCTCTTACTCAAGGAAATCCAATAACTTTTGCAATCATTCATTAAGCCCCAGATCTCTGCAGGGTAGATAATTATTGCTTTATTACACTTTACGGATTGCTGCACTGTGGAACAGAGGAGTTAAGAAATTTGCTGAAGGTCACACCAGACCAATGACAGAGCCAGGAATGGGCTGACACCCAGTATTTGCTCTAACTCCCTGTCAATGTTCTCATCACCAAAACACAGAGAGCTGTTCCGCTGCTGACCCCTCACCTTGTGGTCACCTGTCAGGCAATCTATCTCAACCTCAGAGCAGGCAACTCCATAACTGAAGTAGGAGAATGGTTTCCCTTCATTTGTTTCAAAGTTGTAGCCAACATCAGGAATTCTTGATACAAAGAGAAACAAAACCACATTTTATTCTGCGAAAAAACAACATACAACTACATTGCTACTTGTCAAAATCCTTACTCACTTTTGTTTAATTCCTTCTGTCAAGCCCATGCAGAAAATAAAAGTGTAAACAACTATAAATAGAAATCTGCTAAATCTGCTTTGTATTCYAAAACTGGATTGAAATTATCAAATTGCATAGGCCATTATTACTTGCCCAAAAATCTCAGGGCTTGTGATGACTATTATCTACCAATCCAGTGGAAAAATCCTTTGCTTTTAGAGGGCAGGTGAATATTTCTTTAAGGCAAATAAATTTCAGAACACAGTCAAGCTCAAGCAGAAACTCTATTAAGCTTAGAACTGATTTTAAGCACAGTTCACGGCAAATTATGTGTCTGACTACTTATACTTTATCTGAAAACTGATTTATTAAAATACTGACAAGTCACTTGATTAAGAGGGGAAAAAAAGTTTCAGAGATGCAAAAGAAATTAACACATARTGTATTTTAGTCCTAAATAATTAGTCCTAATTTAGTCCTAAATATTTATTCTCAGCACTGTGTTTATTTATTAATGCCAGCCCTTCTGCCTTAAAGGTGATGGATCTCTGCTTTCCTCTAGCAGTAAAGCCGACAAAGAGAAGTGCCTCATTTCAGAACTACACAGAGTCCAGCAAGAGTCTGAAGTGGGAGAACAATGCTGGAAACACTGGTGTCTGCTCATTTCCTCAAGGACAATCCTTGTCCCCTCTTATCCCCCATGGCAGTTCTAGTGTCAAACTAAGTCACAAGGCTGACACACAGCAGAGCCCAGGCAAAGCTCTGATTTCATTTATGCTTCTTCAGAACAAGATCAGCTGAAATGAAGTCAGATCCACTCCAGATTTACTTGTTCTCAGAGCTGTGCTCCATCAGGAATGGATTCTCCCCATGGAGAATGGTTAACAGTCTCCTGTTAACCTCAGTTTACCACTTGGAGGTAGGAAAGGGAATGCAGCTTTAGTTTAGAGTAGTGGCAGAGGGCGGGGGGCTGGTAAATCTTCCCAGAATTTCCCTGGATGCAATCCATGCAACCAAGTCAGTGCCTCTGCAGTGTGAATTTTCACTCACCTATAAAACCCCGTGGCTGACAGGCTGACACAGCTCTCGTAGGCGGTTTTAATCTGGCAACRTGAACAAGAGTTTGAAAACAGTAAAATGTACAACCAGGCCCTTCAAAATAACTGCACAAAAACACTTGCAGGAGGCTTCAAGTAGAAAATGTCCAGTGACAGACAGCTGTCACACTCCCCAACTCCAGCACTGCCAAACATYGTGATTGCAGCTGCTTCCCCAAATAGCCTGGTCAGCAGCTACAAAGGCAGAACTTGAACCATTGGCAGAGGATGAAACCTGCTTTTGTTTGTTTGTTTCTCAGCTACAGTTAGACATTTAGCCTCAGAGACAAAGGTTAAATTGACAGGTCATCTTGACTYTAGTGAGGGAAATTCCACCCAGACTTCCAAATCACAAAGTCAAAACTCCTTGGATGAAGAGCAGAGCTTGGATCTGAAGAGATCCATTMATCTCTTCTCATTGAGGGGACACAGATATTGCAGACAAGGAGCACTACAGGGGCTGAATGGCTCAACAAGAGCTGTCTATGCTATAGAATCCCTTCACTAAAAATCAGGTTTCCTTCTGCCCAAGACTGTAGCCTGACTACAAAGATATATGTAACCTCTCAAGGCTTTTGTTTGATGAAGTTTGTTGTAGGCAGGCCCCAAAATTTGGCAAAATCTMAGGATTAATGATAACTGATGTCTTGGGACCACTTGCAAGCTTTAATTATTTGGAAATTTATGCCAGGTTTGTGTTTCACTGTCTTTGCTCAAATCTGTGCTAGTAAAATGCAGAAGGCCTGGAGGACACACCTGCACACCTRGTTTGCCAGTTAAAACAATCTCTGACAATGTCTATCTGTCATGAGACAATCTGTCATTGTCTCATGACAGATAGAAACAGCTTACCCAGTCTTCCCAGGATCCTTTGGGATTAGACTGTTTGATTGGCTCAAGTCTTTTCAGGATAGTCTGACAYGCGTTCTAGAAACAAAGAGAGAAGAAATATTTTAAGATTTGAATAGCCAGCTTATGGTATTAAGAACCCTATGAGAGTTTCAAAGAACCATCTATTTAAATCAGTATTGCCTTTAGGACTTTGGCAAATCATAAAAAGGAACAAAGTTCACTAGCATGAACGTCTTGTTACATTGGAAGAAATATTGCTTGAAAAGGATTTTAAAGGAGATTGGCTGTGCTGACAGCTGAAAGGAATCCCAAAATCAGCACAGAACTTTCTGGACCATGACACAAAATATAAGAAGTCCACTCATTTATACATTATCTGTACCCCATCTATACAGGACAGCTCAGCATAGCTTGCAAGATGATCCTTTAACACTGAAAGAACAAAAAATTTCTTCCCAAAATTCAACCTACTCTGATAAACTGCGCAGAGAATAAAACCAGCCTGATGATTTTACTTTGCAGGTTTCACTTCCCCTTTGCTTTTAAACTGAGAATGGCCAGTCCTAAAATTCTTCTTTAAAAATGGAAAAATTGCAGAGACAGCAAATATATTAGTAAGTCCACCATGGCAGATCATACCCATGCCATTGCTACAGCCAAATGTTTGTTCGGAGCTGATCAACACAGATCTTGTAGAGCACAGCTCTTAAACCATTTGCTATTAACACATGCAGCAAAATACATTTGTTATAGGTAATTAATTTCTTAGAACCTGGCTATTTAAATGGATGCTCTGTTCTGCTCGTTTTAAGCAACCTCAAATATTCTATTTTTAGAACTACCAAAGGACTGAAGGGAGAATTTCAAATAACATGAAAAAATAGAGTCATTCACAATCTAATGCCACTGGTGGCTGTACCAGGTAAAGTTATGAGGCATCCTTAGACTGGAACTGCCTTTTGATGGTTGTTTTCCTTAAGCAACAGATAAATACAGGTCAACTTTTCATGCCCTGTAACCCACTCCTTTAAATCACTCAGCTTTCATACATGGACGGCCATTCCATTGATGTCCGCRCTGACTGAAGCAGCTGTCGGGGAGGTATTTGGGACAGTGTTTGTGCTGGTCTCACTGATGTAAATTTTGGAGGTGGGGACTCCCAGGGCCCTGCTAGCAACCTGTGGAGTAAAGGTAAACAATTGKTAAACAGCACTTCTTATCCATGAGYGTTGTCAGYCATTGCWTGCTCTGCCAGGACCCACATTGCAACCTCTACCTTCTCCCACSATAAACTTCATTTTTCCTGCAGACTGAATTGTTCCAGTGACTGAGAACTASCCAGAACATTGTTATATTTGCATTTCACAGACTGTATGTGTGTGAACACATAGACTTTTGCCACAATAACATTCACTTCACTATTATGAGACTAAATTCTTTTCTCAACAGTTAAAAGAATCAGAGGATCAAAAGCCCTATGAGATTTTCCTTTCATTTTCCTGCCAAAGGAATGTTGCYCCCTTAAGCCTTTTTAACTACAAAGGCACTTGCATATGCAGATACATATGCTTGCAATACAATTACATTTTGTATAAAATTGATGTAAACTCTACCTTTACGGGGTGAACTGAAATTGCCAGAGAAGTTAAACTGTAAGCATCACCTGCATTATTTACATAATGAGATTTAAGATGTTGAAGAATATAATTCTAATGCTCAGTTGYGATAATACTCTGGAAATCTAGCACTGCTGCTCAAACAATGAAGAGGAATTAATCCTGATTTGTTACTCTCTGCATGCACACAGAAGAAGTGTCAAGGTGCCTGAGGCAATATTGTAGTGAGCATGTAATTGTCTTGAAAAGATGTCTCACTCAGTTAAGCCCAAACTCATTATTACCTGGATCATTTTGGTGTGAAGTCCTTGACCCATCTCAGTCCCCCCATGTGTAAGTAGCACAGAGCCATCTGTATACACATGCACCAGAGCTCCAGCCTACAACAGGGAACATTAATCATCATAAATTAACCAGTGGAGCACTTAGCAGACTACAGAGAGAATTCATTCAGAACTAGACTAAGGTTGTTCTTCGGTGCAACTAAAGCCACTTGTTTACACTTGAGGTGAGTTTGGTTTAATCTCACCAACTCACTGGAAGTTCCAATGACATAACAAACCCCAGTCGGTATTTTCAGCTCAGAAAGCAGGTGAAATAACCCAATCCTGCCCCTGTGAAACATAGATGCACCCTTCACCTCAACTTTCCAACACCACTGACAGTCCATCAAATCAGCTCAAATCCAGGAGCAGTGTTTCTACTATTGAGAAAGGCAGGGAAATCAACCTAACATAGCACCATGGAAATGTAGCTATGTTGTGGTATCTTTTGGACAGTACATACTGGTAGCTGTTGTGGTGCTCATTTTGGCTTGAAAAAATRTGTGCTCTTTCTTAACTAGTTTACTAGTTTTTCCAGAAGCTCCAGTTTGGTACATGTAGAGGAGGGCCTGGGGGAGGCAGCATAAATCCAGCTTCRCTAGTGAAAGGGCAAATGACATTTACAGACCTGGTTCAGAAATGGGACAGTGAAACTGATGCCAAATTTGGTAGGAATGATGCTCATCCCTCTCTTTTTCCAGCGGTTCTGCCTGCAAAGAAAGAGCATTATTTGTATACCCATGAGCCCTTTACATAAATCAACACAGTGCTTCCCTCTGACTGTGCATCAAATGGAAATTAAGTACCTGACTTGATTTAGACTGAGTTAATCACTAATTTGTGTTAAAGAARTACAATTTCTTTGTGTCTTCCAACAAGAAGAAATTCCAACTGAAGATGCTTTGCCCAGGCATTATAGAAGCAGTTATCCATACTATTAACTATTGAGTTGCATAGACAAGCCAGCTACAAAAGTCTGTAAGGCAGAGGAAAGCATAAAYAGATTGCCTTGACAGTCATGTGAAAATCCTAGCTGGACTTAACAGACTCCCTCTTCTTTGATACCTTTCACTTACAAAATCACATCATGCTAAGTCTGATTCTGGCCTTATTTATGCTACCAGCTCACTGATAGACTTTTCCTCTGTCAGTGAGCATGAAGGGATTTCAAAAAAAAGAAATATTTAGAAGTCAGTCTGCAAATAGAAGGTGTGATTTCACACCACTTGAGTTGCTAAGAGAACTTCAGAAGTTGGTAGGCAACAGGTGCACCCAGTGACAAGACAACTCCGGAACACCCACTTGTTGAATTCTTCAATCAGTTTCTTCCKGGCGTGATAGCTGGAGCTGGACAAACACTCATCCCAGCATCTTCGYAGAGTAAATCCCTCCAGCTTTTGGTTAAAATGAGTTGTGTCTCCTTCGTGGTAGAGATTGAGCTTCCGCACCTTCCCAAAGAGACAGAGAAAGGACAGGCAGAGTTTAATGCTTCGGACAAAGAGGGATAAGATCTAAAGTGTTCTGGTTCCTGATTTTACTCCTTTGCTCTTTCTACAAAGAGCCAAGGAACAAAACAATTAACAAGCATATATCTGTTTATGGGAAAACATGAACTAAGACATTAGGGCTGGAAATTTTCTGAAATTGGGACTTACAGCACATTGTCAGTAAGATTAAGGTACCTAGTGCCTTTGGACTTTCTTCTTTTTAATATCTATCCTTAARGCAGATGTTACAAAATTGAGGCTACCAGGGAATTTAATTAAACAGAAGATAATCCATGCTGGAATGTATCCATCACACAAGTTTGAGATCCTGCTAGGAGCTCAGCAAAAATGAAGCAGAAGTTCCTATGCTTAAAGATTTCATGTGGCTGATGCAATTCTCAGAGCTTGTTCAAAGGCAGCACCCCCCTGGAAGGTGTCAGTGGGTCTGTACCTCCTCAGGTGGCAGGCCACACTTCCGAGCAAGGTCRCTCATCCAGCACTCAGCAATCATCATTCCCTGGGGCCCTCCAAAGCCACGGAAAGCTGTGTTGGAAGGCAAGTTGGTCTTGCAAACAATGCCCACACTGCTGACATTGGGAATGTTGTAGGAGTTATCCAAGTGTAACAGGGCTCTGTCCATTACCTGGCAAAGAAAAGGAATGGAGTTTTTACATGAATTGGACGTCAGACCTCATCAGGGCCAAAACCAGACTGGAAGCTCTAGAGCTCATTTACAACCATCAGCACTTTCTCTTGCATCCTGCAGTGCTGCAGTCAACACWGCTGGATGAGCACTGAAGTGCTGCCAAAGCTGCCTCCCATGTGCARTGGAATGTCAAGTGGTGTCCTCCTGAAGGACAGGACAATAAGCACACYTCTCTGTTGACACTTATGGCTCTGGGACAGATTGAGCTTCAAAGTCCTTTTTTGGCCCTGGGCTCATGCTGAGTCAAACTGTTAGTAAATCCCATTACCTGTCTGGAAGAAACWGAATTTTCTTTTCATTATGTTGCATAATCTGTTACTGGAAAAGAAGTCTTGCTGATATCAAGTGACTCAGCACTGGGCTATGGCAGTAAGGGCAGACATATGAAATAAAGATTTTCAGTAACTACTGAACTGCAAGATTTGAGATCTTTGTCCACTTATTGTCCACATCGGGAAAGGGCCRGAGCTGCTTCCTGGCTCGTGTTTCCAGATTTCCCTTCCAGCAGCAGCACAGAGAGGACATTACACACAACCCAACCTTATTTCTAGACAGAGCACTTTCCAGTCCCCTGATTCAGACACAGTCAGAAAGACAATTTCATAGATGGACTCTCAACCAGGCCCTCAGCTTATGCAAAGACACTTGTCTGTCTTTCTGCTCTGCCCAGAACCAGCCACCAAATGTGGTTCTGGTAGAGAACCCTTCCAGTTCTTTCCTATCAGAAAGGATCCATTTTTGCAGAAAATTATTCAAGACTCGGTGGACTGCAGAAAGTGAGCTAGAATAAACTTGAGTGACACTAGGCTATTGAGTTGGTCACTCACATGACACAAAAGGAGAGTTTTTTACCCATCAGTGCAAAACTTCTTGGAGACAAACTCAGAACTTGGGCTCTTTTTTTGTCCTTACTGCTTGTGAGCACAGTGTTTGCTTTAGGCACTCCTTCACCAGCTTGTTGATTTAGACGTCCTGCCCTGATCAGCCTAATGACTGGGGTGCTTCTTTTTCCAAGGAACTATCTTTCCCCAGCATTGGGGATCTATCAGTCACCTTGCATTGTGCAACAGCTTTTCCATCACAGCCCTCTGTAATGCAAAGCAAACATTCTTGACCCCTTTGCTCAATCTGAGTTATTACAGCATCCGGAAGAATTATGTGGCACATGCCAAGGCAGGTCAGCTGGCTCACAGAGCATTTATAGAGGCTCAAAAAGCCATTCAAAATCTGTTTTCAGATTTTTTGACATCATGTCAAAGATCTGCATGTGCAAGCAGTGCTGTAGGCAACAGCTCTCTGAAGGCAGAGCAGAAGGTTGCACAGAAGCACACCTTCTGCCTAATCAGTCATCAGAAAATTTTACTTACACCGTGAGAGAGGTCTACAGAGTTGCCCCCATTGCTGTAGTATGACACCTCCAGACTCTTGACTTTCCCATTCTTCATGAAACCAACCTGTCAAGAGAGTGTCTCCTCAGTAACCAGTTTTTTACAAAATGTTCTGGTTTGTGCTTGCCTCCAAAAAGTGAATGGATCTCACACAGGCAGAGAGGGCTGACTGTCCCCAGTGCAGCATAGGGCAGGCACAGGCAGCAGCTGAGGAGTTCCCCAGTAAAGGATTTGTGCATGTGTCAATCTTGCTCCAGGGAACTTTTCAAAATGAAGTGCTGGCCACTTATCACAGCCACAATTTCCTTAACAGGTTTTTGCTTTCAAAAGCAGCAGCATTTGGTGRGGGGGACTGAAGCAGAAAGGAAATTAACAAAGCACATTGCCATGTAGAAGATGCTCTAAAGGAATGGCAAGCCTCTAAAAGCAATATGATTGTCAGCAGGGCCAAAGTCTTGGTTGCAAGGAAGACAGAATTATTTATGCTGGAACCATCCAAGCCAAAATAACTTCTGCAGCACTTTAAGAGGGTAAATGCTACAGCCCATCTGACCTGGCCCATTTGCAGCGGGTGAGACCAGCAGTGAAATGTTTTTTCACAGTATCTTACTGCTCTCTGATGTCTCAGGGGATAGCAGTGAGACCACATGGGTTCTTCTCATGTGTGTGCATACCTTGTACCTCCCCAGGAAGGGGTGCCTGCCACCACTTATCAGCATGTCCTCATCTCGATCCAGCATGCACCTCACGGCACGGCCAGTTCTGTTAAAGAACATGGGGTTTTAGGCAAAGCCTGAAGTGCACAACACAGAACAAGACTCTTCTCTTTGTCTTTCCAGGACAGTTAAGGGTAAATTGCTTGGTTTGTATATCTTACTCTTAAGAAAATGGCAAGACTGAGTAAAAAACAAAAAAAAAAATCATCTCCAAAGTTGGGACCTGTTTGTGAAAATTCTTGTAAAGACTCTTGTATTACAGACAAAAAAAAAGTAAAAAGGATAATTTCTCATAGATACAGGTGCTAATAACTGGGCAATCACTTTTCCCAGACTGTTTCTCAAGGCCTTCTTTTGGCTTTGGAAGTGACAATGCCATYGGAATTATATAATAATAAAAATAAATTACTAACTAGCCTTCAATTTGACCTTGGTTTTTATTTGCTTATTTATTATCAAGGAGGAAAATGAGGGAGAATAGGAGTTGCTYGTAATTTTCTAACAATTTTGCCTTCTGAGTGCCTGTCTTGAGGTTGTACAAGTACCTAGTGAATGTCATAGATGTTATTTTGCAACCTCCAGGATGTCAAACAGTGGTTTGTCTGGCAGAGATAAAAAGAAAAGAATGCAAATGTATTATTGATTAATTAGAGAGAGYGGGTTGTTTGCTCAGAACAGAAAAAAATAAAGTCAATTTAAAACTTTCAYTTTGGCTGTTCTCATCCAAAGGCAYTGTATCAAACTGCTGCTGTGTTGCAAGATCCCTCTTGCAGTGCCAGCAAGGCAGTACTGGGAAGGGCAGGGYACAGGCAGGGCAGAAATGTCATCTCAGAGGCCATGCTCAGTTAACCTGCACAGTTAAACATGAGCCCACTGCAAAACTCCAGAAACCAGGAGCACCTTTCCAAACTACTCTTCACAAGTGGTTGCAATCTAGGTTCATTTCCTGAGCTTTCAGGGGTTTGAAGAGTGTGGGTTCCAAGGCCTGCCACCACCCCTAGGGAAAAACCCAAAGAGGGATTTGTCTGCAGAAGAGCAGACAAATAATGATGCAAGACTGGTGTAGTAGAGTTKTGAACRAGAAAGAGATTCTCAGACCTCTATCAAACAAAAAGCCAAACATAGCTGGTGCTGGRTTTTGAAATGSTTTGGGATGAAGTGAGGGGGAGAGGCAAATAATTTGAGATACAGGAGCTTTCAGAGAGCACCAAAAGAGTAAAGAATAAGGAGGCTTTCCCCGCTTTTCTATTAAAAACTGACATTTCCGCATAAACTTAGTCCCTCTGGACAGTTCAATCCCCCTTATCAGCTAAGAATCCATTAGCCACCTCCTTTGGAAAATCCTTGCTATGAGTAGTACAGTAAGAAGACATGGAAAGTATTGAAAATKCTCCAGCACAAATGGTGCTCCAGAAAGAGGCAGCCTGGGACAATCTGAAGGAAAATATTCCTTTCCTCACACCCAAACTTACTTGAAGGCTGCAACAGCCACCACAGATGTCAAAATAGTACTCCTAGTCTCTTTTCCTCCAAATCCTCCTCCCATTCTTTTCACTCGAACCACAACCCGATTTGAAGGCACTCCCAGTGCATTAGCAGCAAACTCCTAAAGAAAAACAAAACAGCAACACATGTAGGGAGCTCTTGCCTTCCTGAAACCATTTCAACAGTAGGTTTCAATCATTTCAGCAGCAAATACTGGATTTGATGCAATTGGAGCCAATARGCCCAGCATTTGATCTCTGAGGGGAAAAGGCACAGTGCTGCAGGGCCAGAATCAAGAAAAGACTGACACAAGATGAGGTTACYAAGACACAGATCTCATTTAGCACAGGGTTTGACATCCATACCACYCTCACTTCATTGGGAGATCTTTGGACAGTCTTGGTAAGCCATTAAAMAGGCCAAGGACAGCCCATGGTGCCAGTAGCCTATCTCATGGGATGGGAGAGTTGGTGCACAGTCAGTGGTTTCACCACCTCTCTTTCTGATGTCTCATTCAAGCATCGTGTCTCCTGAGCAGCTGGGACCCTCTCCAGAAAGGGCTAAGCATGCCATCCCCCTTAACAAAGATGTGCTGCCAACAGAAATATCTCTGTCACCTGCAAGGAGATTCAGGACTCCAGCAGGATGGATAAGGACTTCAGATCCCATACCCAACTCTAAGCCTATGTGGTTTTTTTTTAACTGAAGAATGAAATAATAGYAACTATGAAACAACCATTCATCTAGTCTGAAACTGAGAAACAAATGCCTTTTAGGCACCAGGTTAATGGGAAGTACCTGTGTCTTCATTGGGTTTTGGGTCGACACAAAGATTTCCATCTCACCATCTTCTCCCTTTGGCACWGCCAAAGTACAGTGAGTTTCCAGATAAAAGTGCTCCTGGCCACCAAKGTACATTTCTCCTAGAAAAATGGAAAGAAATGTCCTTTAAAAAGAACGTCCCTGGTGTCRTAAGGTGACACCATCACATGTTGTCTTCAATCTACTGCCTTTTGTACGTGTTAACGGACAACCCTTTGCTTTGCCCAGCAAAGGATATCACTGTCTCTAAAACTGACACTTCTGAGTCAATCTTTTAAAAACAACAAAAAATAAACTCAAAASAAAACAACAAAACACAATAAAAAATCCAGACATGCTTCCTTTGCACTTTCTAGAAATCTTCACTCCAAAAYACAAATGGCTGGTATTTCAAAAGTCAGCCTGCACACCATGCCATTGATCCAGCATCCCTTAAGGTGCAGTATTTGGTGCCTTTCAAGACTGCCTCARTAACACCACTGAGATAAGAATAAAAATAAATCAAGTGTAGTCCAGCTGACTAGATGAAATACAAGTTTATAGACTTTGAAACAGGAGAACAAAAATAGAAACCCAAAATGCCTGGGAACCAACTCTCTATCACTCCATGTGGCTCTTTCCCAGGACATCTTACCTGGCAGTGCTGAGGGTACAATTTCCTGTCATGCTGCACACAATTAAATGTCAGAAACAAGCTCCCTTCTCAGTCATGGCCCTGATCTGCTCATTGTATCCCATTTGCCCAAGACACAGCCATACACCAGATTAAAGGAAARTGGCTATCTGTAAGATTTAGACTACACTATGTCTGGACAGGGAAAAATTTCAGGAAAGGAAAAAAACCCAATTTTTTTGCTTTGAATATTTGCTAAAGAAAAATTCCTTTCATTGAAAAGAGAGTGTTTTCTGGATGCTGGGAGCATCGAGACTTGTTTGAAACAATAAAATTTATATGCCAGTCTGAAACTTAAATGAAATTAATTTAGTCCTGGAAGCCTTTCTCTGATTTTCAYATGGATAAAAAGGAGGCTGACAGATTGACTTCTTTTGTCACAAACTATACCATTTCCAAAGAATTATTGRTACTTATTCTCACCTTCCAAAATGTGATCAGATTCTTCAAATCCTTTCTTCACATCTCCCTTATTAATCCTCTTTATATCCTTAAAGAAAGAYTTTTTCTCAATGGCTTCCTAGGAAACAGAACAACACAATGACATTTTTGTGTAAGTGGAATGAAATCAAACCTCMCTCTAACTGAAGAAGAAATATCCAAGATAAAAAGCTCAGGAACTTATCAGAAATTTTCTATGGTAGTAGCCAAGGGGGTCGGCTAAAAGTGATACAAAATAACCTTTGGCAACAAAGCAGTTTCATGACTAACACCATAACTGGGCAATCTTGAGGTACTCCTTGTGACTCATTTTACATTGTGGACCCAGAACCTCAAGGTCTGTAACCACCAGAGCTAGAACTTACAACTTACATTAACTCTTGTCTGTAGCYCATAGGGTGGGAGAAAGGAAAATTTAAATTTTTTAAAAAGAAAAAGAAAAAAGAAAAAAAAATGAGAGAGAGAAAAAGAGAGAGCAAGAGAAAACAACATCTCTCAGATAAGAAGTGCAGAAGTAGTTCACTTCTGAGCTAATATACAATCAAMTGTACAATCATCTTTCTAAGGGAAGTTTAACAAAGGCATTTTCCTTTTGCCAAAACTGAATCTTTCCATAATGGAAAAATCCCCCACAGAATATCAAACAGCAAAAACCAAAAAAATACAGCACGTTTTTGGCTGCACTCTTATGTCCTCTGGTTGAATAAACAATTAGAAGCCTCAGAAAAGGCAAAGGTCTCACACATTGTTTGTTAATCCACAAATCAYGCAAACAACCCAAAATCTCTGTCCTCAGATGACTGTACCAGTGTGTGTAGGAGACAGTGCACAAACTCCTTCTATTTGCATTAACAGAATTCACATTACGAAATACATGGTACAAAATACTGACTATTAAGAACATTTCATTAGAATCCTGTGTTTCTAATATCTCCACTAAAAACAGCTTCATACATTTTTCTTTCTCATTTCTAGAAATGGATGCTTTGTAGATATTGCCATTTGCTTTTACTGTCTCGTAAGAAAATCTTGTCAACAAATTTTCTAGTTAAAAAAAGCATGAAATGAACACACATTGTTGACATGAATTTCTTCAGCTTTGAGAAAAGCCACTTAGACTGTGTCCATACTGTTCACAGCAGGGAGTGAACTCCTGAAAATTAATTTTATCCAGCTTAGAAACTAGACAAGTGGTCTGCAGAAATCTCAGAGAAGCAGTGCAGTGACAGAGCTAGAAAAGACATTTTCACACCTTATTATTGCTTGTTATAAATGAGAGAATGCAGAGGGAATGAATATCAATGAAGCCAGCAGGGTCACACCAGAGAACATTAAAAGCAAGCCTCTGTGGATAATGTAACTCACAGTAACCTTGTTCATTTAAACAAATTTTTGTTGAGAACAATATTATCTCTGCAAGCTTGGTTTATTTGTTTCAGCTTTAAATAGCACAGAAAAAGTTAATGTACTCTAAATCAGAGGGCACCAAAGATGTGCCTTCTTTATATTTAAATACACAAACTATTCTTTCTATCCATATCCTGTTGCAGGCACAAACAAAACGTGGGGTTAAGTAACCCCACACGTGAGAACATAACTAGACATCAGGGGCTCCCAAGCCAGCTGCAGATGAGCCTTCTTACCTGAATTGTGACAATAGGTTTAAGCTCTTCRTACTTAATCTTCACAGCTTTAGCTGCTCTCCTGGAATGTTCCTGTGTGTCTGCAAGGACTGCACCGATGATATGACCCACGCAGGTGACCTATGGGCAAGATTGGGACCCACCATCATTTGGGGTGTGTGTTTGCAGTGACCAGAGACTATTCCTGTTATGCAGTTTGTTCAGACCAGTCTATTAAAAACCAGCCAAGAGAAAATAATCACAAACAAACTTGGACAGCAACTGAGTGAGTCTGTCCCAGGGGGCTGCAGCATAGAGAAGGATCATGGAGATAACACAGAGGAGAGGGGCACAGGGCAAAGGGACTGGGCCTTATTGAATTTGGCACCAAGATTTCTATTGACCCCAGTGCAAGTTAGAATTATCTCTGTTTAAGGTGGAGGACTTGACTGGAGAGTATGAGAAATGCTATCTCCCAAGCAGCATGATTKAAAAGGGCCATTTCTAGCACATACCACATCCTCAGCAAAGACAGTCTCATCATTAGCGATGCCAGTGATGTTACTGCCAGGAACATCCTTGGCAGAGATGAAACACACAAACCCAGGAACGCTCTGAGCTTCAGATGCATCTACAGAACTAAGGAAAGAAGGAGAGACAGTGTTATTTCTCATTTTTCCTTTGTGTAAGCAATTTTGAGATGCCAGTACAAATTCAGGCCTGATTTCCTCAAGTTTGGCTATGCCACACAAATATCATGTGAGACTGTGACAGAAAGCATAACATATGAGACTAAATAATTTAGGATGTATATGAAAATGTTGATCCTGATTGTGAGGCTGATCACCAGCCTGCTTCTTTGGGCTATGTCATACATCTTTTCCCTAAGACATGTCTGAACTTGATCCAATTGCCACAGGTACTAAAGATTCTTTGGTGACAAGTTGGTGTTAGTGATGCTGTACCTCCACTGTCTTCTTATCTGCCACGATTCTTGCCACAAAGGTAAGAATTCTCTGTCTACTGATAAATATGAACTTTTAGTGCAGATGTATGGTATCATCTGCCATGGGTGAATCAGGGAGAAATTCTTGAGGATCAATCATAAGGAAACTTCAGGGTTTTTAAGAGGATGSAAAAGAAGTGGTGCTCAAAACGACCAAAACTTTCTTGAAAGGCTTTCTTTGGTAATCAGCAAAAGAGGTATTTAACCAAAATGCTTGTCTGCTTCCATCGTATATAGATTTAAAACTCAGTGACAAAGTAACTAAAAAAGGGCAGTTTAATTTAATTTTTATGTAGAAAATTTAGTAGAAATATATTACAAAAGACTCAGTTTCCTTTTGCAATATTCTGTACATTGGYTTTACAGAGAAACAGTTGTGAATARAAGAGCTGTGGCTTTGATTTTGCTGACTGAATGATTTATTGCCTTCTGTAAATTGCTGCAATTTTTTCAGCAACTTGTTTAAGATTCCYGAAACTTTGATATAAACTGTGCCTGAAAGCAGCTGTTACTATATCCCAGTGAGACACAGACTCCTTAAAAAAGACATTAAATGTATGAATGAACTTTCCCACATGAACCCTTAGACAGCAGGAACTCAAAATGYTATTTTTCTTTGGAAAGTTCTCTTTCCTGTGTTTCTGCAGCAGTACCTCAGAAACAATCCCCTAACACTCTCCCTTAGCTACAAATTGAGAGGCAGATAGTCTGATTTACGCTTGGTGCTCAAAATCTGACTAGGATGAAGTTTTCAGAGTCAGTATTTTGACTGCCAAAATCATAGGTTGAGATACTTTTGTCCCCTGATTAAATRTTCTACTACTTYCTCTATATTCAGGCTCCCAGCTTGAAATCTGTGTGTACAATGTAAATGCAAGAAAATGTGTACAGCAACTTCCAGAAAACACTGCATGTTGTGGTCACAAGCATGGATGTGATGCCTTCTCTATCTCCCCATCTGCCCTGGGGTAGTAACAACACTTAAGTGTCTGCATTGCACATTGCCACACCTAAAAATTGACTATGATGACAGAGCAGTTTCTTTCATAACCTGGGAGTCAACTACTGCATCTGTGCATCCATGACCATCATGCTGCCCATGCCACRATGGGAAAGCTCTGGACAGGAAGCCTAACTAGGCAGGAAGTATTGCCTAAGGAATGAAGAGCACATTGCAAGCCTGTTGAGGACAACACGAGCCAATGTAACAGAGTGTCCCACATCAAAGCAGCTGAGGGCAGATGAGAGCCTGCAGAGCCACCAACCACATAAACAAAATTAGGATTTGTAGGTGTAGCCAGTCCTGCAATATGACAGCATTGAAATTCATATGAGAATGTAGATGGCATTRCCTGCCAGGATTGGCCTTCAGGAGTTGGTTATTCACTATTGCTATAAATTGGGTACCAGTCATGCCCTGGGATGGACAAGATGTTATCTGAGGCAGCTGCACTTCCAAATACTRACCTGTCCACCCTACTACAGCCAAGCACAAACAGGGCTACACCTCATAGCTGAAGCCAATTCACAMATGACTTTTGTGCAGAGGGCTTGATGACAGTCAGTGCACACGAGCACTGTGCAAGGCAAAACCCAGTGCAAACAGCTGACTCACCTGCAGGAGAGCTGGTAGAAYTCCATCTTACAACCTAATTTTTCAGGCAGATCAAAAGAGAACCTTCAAGCTACATGCTTCAGTGAGTGACTGAAATGACATCACAGCCCTTGTGGTGCTCTCCTACCCTGCTCTTTTTAATCCTGCATGCCTGAGTATAAGAGATGGGAAATGCAAAAACTTTGGCCTAGGCTGAAAGCTTTTGTGCTTCAGCAAAGCCCAAAGTTTGGTGTTGGTTCCCTCACATTCCCACTGACGCAGACCTGCGAGGCAGCTGTCACACACACACAGYTCGCCTCCATGTAACAATGTGCAAGGAACTGGAGTTCCCACCTAAGCAAAASCCTTTCCCTCACCCACACTCTGACAGATTGATGTTTCCTAARCCACCAGGCACTGGATGCTTCCAACATTTGGAACTCAGAAGCAACACTTACAGGATCTTGGCGTGGGCCTTAGTGCTGGTCACCAGCGTTAGGTACAGCTCGTTCTCATAATGAGGGATGTCATCGCAGTACACAGCTTCTCCRCTGGCTTGTTTGGCTGCTGAAACGTGCACCAGAGGCCTGCCCACCATGTCTTCCATGGCCTGCCCCTTGGGCACTTCCTGGAGTAAAACACATGGCTGACTACTACTGGCTTGTGTGGAAGGGGATGGAATCATTGATGGGAGAGCAAAAGACACTGTGAGACATTCTAGTGAGTGGGGAGTGGGATGGGGGCTCAGTCCTGGGTGCAAGGAAGGTAAACAAGATGCCACAAGAYGTGGCTACACAGAGAAATGAAGTGAAAGGAGTTTGGGTTTTGAAACTGCTRTGGAAAGGAAGGGTTTGATTTCACATCTTGCATAAGAAGGTTCAAGTTCTGAAATTCAAGTTCTGGATTCTACTCTCAAAGCTGAAGAGTATRGGTCACTAACAAAGAAATAAGAAAGAAGATACATCCTGAGTGTGAAGCCTGAGAGATGCCAAGAAAGGCAGACTGTAACTGGGGAAAACAGAAGGGGAATTTCAGTTTCGATACAGAGCTGGCTACAGGAGGAAAAGCAACTTTTATAAAGCTCTCAGCAACARTCTTGGGCAATGATAGGAAAGAATAGTATCCTAAAGTGAGGAAAGGATTGAGACCAAATACAAGCTTCACACACGGCATTATAAAAGTTTATGTGATGACCAYACTCAGGGACACAAGAAGATAAGGAGCACAGTTTGAACTACAGAAAAGCCTGCATCTATATCATGCTGACACTGCTACTTACTTGGGAAAGCTGCTACTTACTTGGAAGAGCTGGGCGTTTGCAATGGGATCTTTGTGAAACAGCTCAGTAGCACTGAKGTAGTTTGAAGGGACGGGCTCACACGTAGTTTTCTGCCAGAGACATATTCAAGAAAATCACCTTCCCTTCCAATTCCTTTCTCACTTTCCCTAGTAGTTCAGGATATTTTCCATTCTCCATCTCCCACTTAAGATAATCCATAACCTACTGAGTTAAAGGCAAGCGAGGCTCAGGCTCTGTGCCGAGAGTACCCACAGAGCCACTTGTAATGCAGCAAATGGGAGAAGTCCAGAAATCATCCTGTGAACCCACCCTTCCACCACGAGGTGGGGATGCCAGGAGGAAGCAAGTCAAGGGAAGATACATGAGTCTCTGTTATGCAAGCAGTAGAGTAGCTCTGGCAGCTGTTGCAGCCTGAATTTTGTCATCAGGTGGGACTCTGCTCAAATCCGAACCCTCCCCATGTCATCCCCGCAAAGGCAGCACAAAGAGGTTCTCCTTCCCCAAATCTGCCTTCCCAAGGAGCACTCACAGTGCCACTCTTGCTCAGTTTCTGAAGGACTGTCAGGTAGAACTTGAAGAAGAAGCTGAGGGTGAGYGTGCGCCGGAAATCCACCATTCCCCCAGGAGCAGAAGGAGACAGATCCATCTCACCCGACAGTAAGCGGCAAGCATCCTGCAGCAGCTTCTCATTCCAGTCYCTGCAAGGGAACAAAGGGGACACAGAGACCTTGTTCAGACCTAAATTCACCAGGACAGACTAACTCTTGTGAGACAGAATCACAGAACATGCTGAACTGGAAGGGGCCCATCAGGATCATTGAGTCCAKCTCCCAGCCCTACACAGAACACCCCAAGGTAACTCCATGTGCCTGAGAGCATTGTCCAAATGCTTCTTGAGCTCTGTCAGGCTTGGTGCTGTGACCACTGCCCTGGGGAGCCTGTTCCAGTGCCCAGCCACCCTCTGGGTGAAAAGCTTTTTCCTGATATCCAACCCAAACCTCCCCTGACACAGCTTCATGCTTCTCCCACMAGCTGTCAAGCAGTAGCCATCAGTTCTATCTGTTCACAGCTCATGTGCTTTGCTGTCATCTTGGGCTCATGTTACCTTCCCTAAAAATATGGCAAAGCTATTGTATGATAAAAGCACTGATTTTCCATCCAATTTAACCTTAAATTAACCCAGTTTTGTAGGTCATGARCACATCCAGCTTCTGTCCACTTCAACTGATGAGTGAATTTGGCAAGAAAATGGCTCTCTGAATGTGAGAATGACATGGATCTTTAAGGGTAAGGCATTACTTTGCTGCAGAAGCATAACTATACTTCTTCCCCTTTCTCCTTTKATGTACTTTTAGAGAGGATTTAAGATGTTTTAGATATTTAAACTGCTCCTGTRAAAATCAGGACAGCTCCATTGGACAGTCTTTTTATCACAGAAAAATTCCTACCTGCCAGTGAGTTCCTTRGAAGTTTTTAGTGCCAGGACAGTGGTAGGAGCCATTCCTCCATAGCTTAGTTTCATCTCCTCCACTCTGCTTGTGCCATCTTGGAAGAGGACTCTCATCCCACAGGTCACAATGGCAATGTCATCCTCACGACGGGAAGCCTGCTTRAAAGCTGAGAAGTATTCACCCTGGAAGACAGGAAAATATTTATTTATTTTTTATTTGGGCATGCTTTGGAATGTAAATGTGGACAAGCTGTTTACCTATCTCTATGTGTATGAGCTATTACAGGGAACAGTGCCTGGTTGATTCATTGGCCTGCAGGGCCAAGCAGGACATGT
This sequence comes from Alauda arvensis, assembly GCA_902810485.1. Classification (NCBI taxonomy): domain Eukaryota; kingdom Metazoa; phylum Chordata; class Aves; order Passeriformes; family Alaudidae; genus Alauda; species Alauda arvensis. Next base: position 2,643,884 of record CADDXX010000050.1, on the reverse strand, counting down.
TTGTTCAGGCAGCACTGTTTATTTTCACATAATTCTGTGATTAATTCTAATGTATCAGTTCAGTGGTTGTTACCAAGCTTGGGACTGTGGGGGAAACAAGCTTTGACAGAGATCTGCTCGTACCTGTCACATTTTTCCRTATCTCAAGAGGAAGAACCAAGACAGATTGTTTGTGCATAAACAAAATTACAGTTTCTCAGCAAGTTTTTCTTCCTCCCAGGCTGCTAAGATGAAAGTCTAATCAGTAAAACCCATATCCTAAACGCCTTCCCTTCAGAAGGCTTTGAATCTGCAAGAGCTGAAACCAGTATTCACAAATGTTTCTCAGTTTCAGAGTAGACCAGACTAACTGATAAAAGAAAATTTAATCTGTTAGAGGAAACAGAATTCTCAGATCCTATCCTGGTCTCCACAGAGCGAGGAAATTCTTGTAAATGCACCAGCAACTACAATGCACAAAACTCAGCAGCTCTCTTATGAAGAGTGGCTGTAAATATGAGATTAACACTCCACCAGGATGCACCATGTCATGGTGACACCCTGGAGTCACAGCACGGCCAGTCTTCTTGCCTGGGCTGCAGGTGAGGACAAATTGCTGCTCAGGCACCCTGCAGACTAGGAGAGGAATCAGATCTGATGCCTTTGCGCTGCCCTTCTGGAGAGTTTTCTCACAAATTTCTTCCCTAATAGCTCAGCCAAGTGACTCCACACAGCACAGCAGTCTGCTTCATTAATTACTTCTAATCTGAAGTGGACAGCAATTCTTTCATTATTGGATAGAACAATTTCTCTCCTGTTGACAATGACAACAGTTTCACAAGAGGTGCCTTTTGTGCATCAAGGACTTGCTGCTGGAGATATAACTGAAGGGTATGCTTCATTTCCTGAATTCAAATAATTACTCAGCAGCCAGCAGATAATAGCAGAGGAGCAGCAATAGCATCCTTCCAGTGAGGACATTCTGCTTGTTAAAATAATTAGCCTTCAAAGAGGAGAAAAAGCAGCCTCCTATCTTACTGTGTAATCAAGAGATTTCTGATAACATGATTGCAACAATATGGCAAGATCGCCTCCACTCCTCACAAGACACCTTAATTTTCTTCMTTCAGAGTCCTGTGGGAGGAAAGGCACTCTTGACCTTTCCTCACTAGGAGTGTAGGTAAATGAACCATCACATCACACGCTTGCTTGGGTGTCTTGGCAAACAACAGAGCATGTTAATTCTTTCTGTTGTCTGGCTAGCTCTACCCTCGGTGTCACAAGTTACACGAATGCAGGCATAACATCAATTTCCAACAAAAATAARCCAAAAAAATCTATCTAGCTGTGTGCTGAAACAGCCCTGCTTTCATTCATGAGGAAATCACAGTTGCAGAAAACTTTGCCTGCTACATGCCAACACCTTCAGACATGCCCTGAAGACCTTCAGCCTCCTTATTTGTGAGCAAAGATCRGCCAAGAAACGATGAAGTTGAGAGTTCAAAAGTTGTTTTAGTTTTTCAGATCAATGAGCTGCATATAACCCAGGGCTGAAGCCACTGACCCTGCTTGTAAATATTTGTTTGTTATGTGAAATTGCCATGAGACTGTCATACAGATGGAGGAATGCAGTGTTTTCCACTGGCAACCTCAAGCATGTTTCTCATTTTGGCAAAAAAGTGATGCTTTTATCACAAGACCAAAGAAGGATCACTCAGACAGAAAAACCACCATAAATAAAATAATTGYGTTCCTTTAGTAGTTAAATAGAAAAAAATGAGAGGATAGACAAGGGATATATTAGTCCTTTTGCATAATTCAGTGGCTCTTCAAGTAAATCAGTGTTTTCCATTTATAAAGAAAATGCRTCCTGGYATGCTATGACTTRGAGCCACAAGCCCTAAGAAGGTAARTAGCTTCACAAGCATAAAACTAGTTCTCAGCCCTAAAGAAAAAAGCAGAATTTTACTTCTTAGACACTAAATCAGTTGTGGTTTATGCTGCTACAGCAGAGAAGAGCTCATTTTCGAAGAATCCTTATTTGAAGTTGGAAGTCCACATAGCCAAAATGCCCTAATAGTCCTTGTGGATTACATTTTGCAASACAAGAATACAGAAACTGAGCTTCCCTTTTATCCATACAGACTTTTCCCCATTTCTTTTCCCWTTTCAGCTCACAGAAATTAAGCAGGAATCTTTGGCACATTAGCTTCACTCTACATCAGAAATTGCTATAATCTTTTCTGTTCTACTTTTCAAGCAGAACTTMTACCTCTGGGAACATCACTTTGACACTTTTCGTCATTACCAAATGCACTCAAAAAGCTTCAGATAATAAAGTGAAATTTCTCTTCCTTGCACTGGAAAAATTCTTGGGCTTACCATACTTTGTCATACAGCCCTGCTCCCTTTACTTGTGAAAAATAGCATGCTGCTGGATTTTCTCCATAGAATTCACTTGCTTCTTGGTTCTCTTGGGAGTACATRAGCATTTAGGGGTTGGTCAGGAAAAAGGTGTCTAACTTTGAAAACAACACTCAAATAACAGCATTTTAGCTCCACAGCCAGTGAAGTTTTCCTTGCAAGCTTACCTTTTTGCTGTAGGGTATTTCAACAGAGAGAAGTATTTCTTCAGGCTTAACTATTGTCTTTCTGTAGCCAGTGAAAAACTTCTCATCCATCGTGACAGTCCTTTTGCCCTCTGTAAAGCAAAGGGACATCAATGATGTGAATAAATGAAGAATGGCAAGAATATGTGTGGAAAAGCCCTCAAACCAYACAAATCACTCTTGATATGATATCTGATTTCATTTTTCCACTCTCTTTCACCAAATCAGGAAAATCCCTCTCAGAWTTACTTTGGTATTTATGGAATCTATGACAGCTTCTGCCTACATACTGAATTTTCTTTGCACAGGAACTGATCAAAGAGACCTTCTTCCTTCTTTATCTAATTAAGCTTAGCTTCCATGTGAGCCAGTTTCCAACACTCTAATGAAATCCCCCTCTTTCTCCTTTCCATAACCTGCACACACAAATCAGCACTCTGTCCACTGATCAGACAGTCCACTTACTTCAAGGATCCTGTTTTAAAAAAATGTTAAGAACTGAGATAAATAAAAACTGAGATGCTTGGCTTTCTTCTTAGAAAAAAGAAACAAGTTTCAGTCTTTATCTGAGTCAACCAGAAGGATTAAAGTATGATAGTGACAGAAACTRTTTCATGCCTATTATTTTTCATTAGTATACATCTTAACCCAGCTCCTCACAAGGACATGTCTCTGAGTATGTACACAGTACCAGAGATTCCATCTGGCACAGAAGTTCAGAATTCTTTAGGAAGTCAACCTTAGGTCTAGCTTTAGGACTTYAGCCTCAGAAAGTGTGAAAACACTGAAGACTCAGACTAATAATGCTAATTTCTACTTTCAAGTTCTGGCCTAACCTAATGACCCACTGCTGACTATCCCAGTCTGCTCAGTGCCACAGGGAAATATTAGTAACTTACCTCTTGATACCAAAGTCAGTTTGCTCCCACTTGCCATTAACACAGGATTTAAGTCAGAAATTGGGCTTGCTGTCATTATGTTCCCTCCAATAGCCTAGAGTTAAAATAATGCATCAGGTAAATAYTAAAAATCTAAGCAATTTTTGACTTTTAATTAATTGGGAAAACCCAAACCCCACAAAATCAGATTGTGTCTGAGACAATATTAACGTTTGCCTGAAAGAGATTTAGAACAGTGTTTTGTTAATGCATTAAGACTACCTTATGCTCARACCTCATATGCACAACCATGCCAAAATTCAATCACTCTACCTGCTATTAAGGGATGATCCATGAAACTAAAAAGGGTATTTTCAGTAACAATCAAGAACTAAAGTTTTGGCTCCAAAACAAACATATGTACAGTGTCTCATGGAAAAAATGTTCTTGTTGGGTAAGTTGGTTTAACTACTTGCTTGATATTTTTTTCTTAGAGCACACACACTTTCTCCTTTAAAACTAGAGGAGAATTTGCCAGATCTGRCACATTCACACTATGACTGCCCTAGCTGTCATGGCAATAATACACACACTTGCTTCTTTAAAGTTTGTCCAGCACTCCAAATGCCTTTTTCGTTAAATTAGTCGAACCTCACTAGAGTTCCCCCCACTTGGTGATAACAGCAAGAGAAGTCCTGGACAACTGCCATGTTTCCTTTGTTTGCTAGATGTGTCACATCAGTGCAGCACAGACAACAGCTGAGACCCCACCACATTCTGGGGTTGATTTTTGTGTGCTGGCTTCTTCCCCAAGGTTTGCAAACGTTCTCCTGTGAGATGCACAGGGCACACCAGGACTGCATGAGGGCAGCTCCTCAGACTGAGCTTTCAACTACAGCCCCTGGTGCTCCAGAGTCACTTACAGCAACATTCCTGATCTGTGGCCCTGCAAACCACCGCAGCTGTTCCAGGACAGCCTGGAAGATCTCTGTTTTGTATGGAGGAAGGTCTGCCACTGCTTTTCTCATCACCTCCTCTACTGACTTCAGGGTACAGGCAGCGCCGATGGTGACCCCTGTAAACAAAGGAAAAGAATGGTTGTTGAGAAGTGAACTCCAACTCCTTTCCAGTTTCCACACTTTAAATATCCTAGCAGATAYTGGACCACATGCACTAAATTGTCCGAGGTACTTCTATTCGTAAGATTGACCCATTTCCATCACAAAGTCAAAGGCAGTAGAATTACAGAATTTTTAAGGTTGGAAAAGACCTCCAAAGATCMCAAAGTCCAGCCTCTGACTGAACACCACCACATCAGCTAAACCACAGCACTAAAAGTCACATCCAGTCATTTCTTGAATTCTTCCAGGGGTGGTGACTCCACTACCYCCCTGGGCAGCCCAGTCCAGTGCTAGACCATGCTTTCAAGTGAAGAAATTCTTCCTGAGGTCAATCTGAACATCTCCTGGCACAGCTTGAGGCAGTTTCCTTTTGTTCTGTCACTTGTTACCTGGGAGAAGTGACTGATCCCCACCTTGCTACACCCTCCTTTCAGGGAGTTGTAGAAGGTGATAAGGTCACCCCTGAACATCCTTTTCTCCAGGCTAAACATCCCCAGCTCGCTTTCTTTACAAATCATTCACTTGATTTCCTGCATGGGAAAGGTATAATGCATACCTTTCATCACAACCATCTTTGATCAGGGAATTTTCCTTCACACCCTCTTTGTTATTCCATGAAGTCCCCACACACCTTGCAGGTGTTCTGCCTCTTTTTTGCTCACCTGTTTCAGTGTGCTGAACAGCATTCATTTCAGGGATCCATGCTGGTGCTATTATCACTGGATACAGCAGGTTCTTCAACCTCATCTCAATACCTTAAGAAAAAGACASTGTTTGGTACTTGTGTGACATGGCTACTATTGCACATAATCCTTCAGGAAAGAAAAATTAATACAATAAAGCCCACAACATTTAGTAATTATTTCATTAACCAATTGCTCAAGACAGCAGAATTACTAAATAGGTCTGAATTCTCCTCAGCACTTATGTTTGGTGTTCACTTACGTGTGGTGTGAGAAGGCAGTAAGATTTCAACTCAAGTGAGAGTTTTCTCACCGAAAATTCTTTCAAAATTCAGCTTTCACAACTGAATTCATTTGTTTATGGGGATATTTTCTGCTGTGTCACTGCCCTCTTCTCAAAATTCCACAAAATAGCACAAAGGCTCGGAGASCTGGATTAGCATTTATTTCACCTGACACAGCAAAGAATGGAGAAAAGCACTCACTGTGAGATTAATCTACCTGAAAAGAAAATCTGTTCCTACATACAACCTGAAAATAAACAGCTTCTTAAAAGCAATGAAATGAAAGAGGTTTCCATTTGCACTGTTCTCACGAATACTTAATGGAAGGTTTTCCAACTTTTTATAATAAGCATCAGCTCTTTCTCTTACCCACTTCTGTGTTCCCCACAACGAGTTTGGCATTGGGGTACTGGGATTTGAGAGCCACCAGTTCACTGAGAGTTGTGGGCTGGATCCACATCACACGCTCGCCTTTGAAACACATCTGCTTCTGCTGCTTGTTACTTTGAGTCTGCAGAAGGGAATTCAGAYAGAGCTCAGCCCCCACGTCAAGCCAAGAATCCCTGCTCACATGCTGCCCATGCCTGTGCCACACTGGGCTCCATCTCAGCCAAGTTACTGACAGGGGGCTGGGATATCCACGCTGTTGTTGGCAGTTTGCCATTCCCCATCCTTCTGCTAGCAGTGATGAAAGTCATTCTCATGCTGACAAAAGCTGTCCCTTCCTGATACTGCCAGGTGCATCCTGCTGCCACATTTCCCTTGCAAGATCTGTGCCAGAAAGCTGCATCTGACCAAGGTTCTGCCACATGACCATTGCTTCAGTTACTTCAGAGGGTTTTCCATTCTCATCTCAATCCAAAAATGTCAATCTTTRGCACTAATGAATTGCAATTACCTGCTAGCCCAGGTTCTGATTCCCTTTTTAACTACTTCATCCAGTGACTGAAGAAAACATGAGATAAATCCTCCGGCAGGAGAACATCTTGGAGAAGAAACAGAGGAGCCCTATCTCAAGCTGAATATATCTTATRCTATGGTCCAGGAGAACCTACTCATGCTATAGCTCATGACACATTTAAGCTGGGTACAGCACCAGAATTAATGATTGAATTTTAGTTGTTAAATGTGAAGGAAGCTGTAAATGCATCATGTGCTAGATTAGATTCCTGGCTGGGACACATTGCTTGTGGGGGGAGGATCCCCAAAAAAGACAGGAATGAAACATGGAGAGAAACTACTTTCACCTAACTTTTAAATGTCATTGTGAGCCACCCAACTTTTACCCTRCTATGGTGAGGGAAGTTTTTTGAAAAGACAACTATTTGAGATACGTATTCTGCACATATATACATCCTGTAGTTCCTACTTCTCTTCCTACACTATGAAGAGAACACAGGGAGACAAGCTCAGATATATCTGTATTTGATTTTGAAGCTCACATCTCACCTAGTAAATTGACATTTGGATTTTAGCTACTGTTCCACCCCCAGACAGGCAGTGACTGGAAAGGAAGGCAACCCAAGAGCAGAGACACATATGGTGAAAACCAGAAAGAAAGGCAGACAGCTGGGGCAGGCACCTGGCCAGCATATTTCTTTTAAACCACCCTGGCTGAAACACCTTCTGTTTTGTGAAACAGGGAAGGATTCATGCCCATGCATTTTGTTTCATTAGCAGCCATTTTTGCCCCGCCATTTCCTAAGAACAGAGTCACTCAAACCTTATACAGAATAACTAAACCGACAAATCACTGCTATTTCTTTCTGAATGAATTTACCATTAACTCTGGTGGGAAKATTGGCTCCTGTGTGGGATCCAATGGCTGGAACTCAGAAGARTTGAACAGGCTGGAGGATGTCATTGTCTATGACAAAGAAAATGCAAATGGCTAGTGACTGAAGAGAAAGCCCTCCACATATAACCATAACTCATCCCTCTTTCTACTCATATCCCTGTTACTATTTCATAGAGAAAATATGGCAAACACAGCAAAATGATGCCACCTGATTCAGCATTTAAGGTTCTTCAGTTATATTTTCCTGATTCCCCKGCATGTCTTGTCAGAACCCTCAACCCTGAACACACTAATACAGTTTTGTCAACCAAAAGTGACATCCCTTTCACACTGGCATGTTAAATCATGTCAAACATACCTTTTTTGAGGTATGCTCCTTTGACCATAAAATATAAATTAGTCTAAATTGCTTTGCATAAATATTGCTAAAATAAAAGCATTGGGCTTGGGCATACAACAAGCCAGATCTAGGACTTTAAAACATCAGAAATAAAGGAAAAACTATTGCTTGAGAGGCAGCTTACCACACTGTCTTCTTTTCCATTCATGCAGCAGCCTGGGCCRTTGGCTTTTCCTCCACAGCAGCCYGAACCATTGGCTTTTCCWCCACAGCAGCCCCCATTCTGAAGAAGAAACAAGCACACTCCAGCTAGTCTAAACAAAGCCAGAACATTGCAACTTTTACGGAATATAGTCCTCCCCTTTCATCAATCCCTGGATTTCAGAAATTTGCAGCAACATTTTTCATGCTTGAAAGAAAGGACTCCAAGCAGTCTTAATTGTTGGAGAATTCCATGCAATGCTGGATGCTTCCTAAAAAACAATCCACAGAAATTCCCTGGAAATTTCTGTTAATGAATTTTATTATGTTCTCTGTTTCCTAAATTAATTTTGTACTCACACTGCCTTATGTGCCAATTTCTTCTTTCCATTCCTTCATTTGTTTTGCACCTAGACTGGTACATACAATGCGATTAACTTTGTTCCCTTCAGCTATTCCAAAAGACTGCAATTGTACCGTTTTGGAACAGAGAGGAAATTTATTCATCCATCACTGGACAGCAAAGTTTGGGAAAGGTCACAGTGGGGAATTTGAACCTGCTGTCACAGAAAGATGTGCCACTCCGATGCACCAGGGGCTGGTGACACATTGCTCACAGTGTCACCATGCTATTTCACAGAAGAGTTGCACCTTGCAGACTCAGAAAGAACATCACTCTTTTCAAACCCACGTCACGATGGCCATTCATGCTAATCAAGGCATACACAGTCCCAGCATTTTACAACAGATGGACAACCAAAACAGCTCAGAGAGCTCTGAGTATCTGCAATACAGCAGAGCCAGAGAGGTGACTAACACATCAAAGCTCTAACACTATGCTGAAAATTGAGGTTACRGATTTTAAAAGTCATCTTACCATGGTATTTTCCCTCCCACTACGACAGCATCCAGTGCCATTGGCAACTCTGCCACAGCAATTCATGTCCTGTGGGAACAAAAACTGTTCTGAGAAAAAATGTGCAGATTCCGAGAAAATGAAGTAGGTTTGACCCCCTTTTGAGGGAAATATCCAAAGCAGAAGGAAGGTGCCAACCAAGTAGGCGTTTCTCTTGCCAATGGAAGGCAATATCCTGCAGTGTCATGCCCACTGCACTGATAAACCTTGTTCTGGTTTGGAATTATTCTGACCATTCAACCATTATCTCTGGAGCTGTGATGAGACACCCAGAGAAGACTGAAAGRGACAAGCACATCCAATACCAGTACTCTACCACCAGGCAGACCATATGCCTTTGTTTTCAATCTGATTCCTATTAGTTTCATTTCTCCAAATGCTCTTTAACTGGGAGAGGCAGGAAATAGCAGATGCCTGTTCGCATTCCACCTGCTAATGTCAATTWTATTGATCTCTATCAGAGGTCAACAGAAACCACTGTATGTGCTCTGTAGAGTCCCTTCCTCTCCCTGGCATCTATTTTTCAGGCTGAGGTGCMCTCARTGCTTCCCTGGATGGAAGTCAGATTGCCACAGACATGATCCTTGTTCCAGTTCTCTGARTCTTCTTCTATTCTGCTATACCCTRTGGGARATGAGAGGAGCAGAACTGCACAGTGTACTCAAGTGTAGGAAGAGCCATGGAAGTGYTTTCTGTTCYRTATYYCATTCTATTCTCCAGTCTCTCAGSTTCATAAAATCCTTCAGAAATCCCTCAAAGCCAATTCCTGTCTTCACTACCCAGACTTACTTGATATCTGTTAGYTTATTTTCTCTTATCTTTACTCACACTCTTTTAAACCACATTTAGGGATAGTTGCTTGCTTCCCAATACAGGTCCCTGCACAACTCCACAACAGTGACCTCCCTCCACTGCAAAAATATACCATTTTTCCTCTACTGCCTTTTAACCAATCTTTCATCCATACAGAGATCTTCCCTCTTAATCTCTATTGTCTTTAAAAGACTTTGGTGAGACACAGTGGAAATCCAAGTAGGCTTTCATCRAYTGGGTTTATCAACCATTTGTACTGGACCTCACTCCTGCTTGTATTCTCTTTTKTTGATTGCAATTCTGAATAATACAATKAAATTAATGKGCATCRTTGTAAATTCTTTCCTTTTGATATTTAATACCAGTATAGACCCATGAGTGGCTGGTAATCACTGAAGTACATAATGATCTACTCTTCTTCATAGCCTCCAGCACTCTTTCAGGTACAGAAGSACTAGAGAAAATTTATGGTAAAGCTTCATACTGCACACAAACCAGGAGAAGAATTCTGGGCAAGAGCAATAAAACAGCGACTTCAACTTCTTTCCAGAGCTATCCTGACTCTGCAGCTGGACTTTCAAAAAAGATCAAATTCCTCACCAGATTCCCCCACAGCATGTCCCTACCAGTGCACTGTACTTTTACACTTGTCTACACCAGGATCAGCTGAAAGCCATAATATGTGGAGAGGGTGAGTTTTTCTGAGACAYACAGAAAAGAGTTTCAGAGCCTGATGACCTGTGATCCTAAAAGGGACCATCAGATGGATCTTATTCAAGTGTCCCAGCAAGCAGAGAGAGTAAAGGGTGTGCTCTATCTGAACTATTAATGCATGAATCACATGAGAGATCAAGAGTTGGAGCTGATTGTTGGAGCGTATATATTTCCTTCCTCCCCATTTGAGTTCATGGTGTGCTTCAGTAACCATGAGAGAAAGACAACTTTCCAGGTTTTTTTAAAACAACATCTGAAGCCACTTACTTTAGCGAATGTCCTGTATCCTTCCAGAATGGGTCTGTAGCCTGTRCACCGACACAAGTTCCCTGCATTGCCAGAGTAAAAGGATAAGGATTTAGTGYCATTTGGCTAAAAACTTCTCTTCTTTTAGAACATTCTATTGTTTCTCACAAAAGCTTGTCAAATCTTTATACAGCTAATGGAAAAACTGGGAGGAGAAAAATTTCATTAGGAACCTTGTAACAACCCTACCATTCCTTTTTGYTGRCATTTAAACTGAAAATAATTTAGAACAAATTCAATCTGTCTTTTTCAGTATTCATTTATCTCAACTGTGTGAGTCTTATCAGTATACCAACTAGTCTGTCTCCTGAATTACACAGAGATTGCTTTCTCCTCCATCATCACTCCTCTCAGATCACTGCTGGAAGCACAGTAATGACTCTAAACTCAGCAACAACAGCAGCCTCTCACAGGATTTACACAGTTGGATTCTGCCCCACTCCATCATTGCGTGTTTTTGTCTTGCTCCTTGGCTTGAGGACATGCTYTCTGTCACCTCTGCAGGCTGTGACATTGTGACAGCAATGAATAAACAAGGACACTTTTAATCCTGTCAAGGACAGGCCACCTTTTGGTCTGTTGTTAAGATTAGTGGGTTCCTAATCCCAGGCTGAGGCCACTTGCCCCTGCTTATGAACTATGATGTTCACTCCATAGCATCTGGCTGGTCCCCAAGTGGAAAAACTGCTTCTTAACTTCACAATCATCAGCTATTTTTAATGAAATACATTAAATAATGGCGCACCTCCATCCCACTGGGTGAAGCTGATGTAATAAAAGCAGAACAGRTTGCATCCCTGCAGGGCTATGAATATTACCTTGGAAAGCATCTTCGATATCCTCCATRTGGGGCTCAGGGTTGTTCCGAAGCAATGTGTACATGGACATGACAATGCCCGGAGTGCAAAAGCCACACTGGGACCCATGACTTTTTGCTATTCTCTCCTGAAAGAAAGTAAAAACCACAATTAGCCCATAACATCAAGGTGAGTCCATTGTTGTGCTTGTTTCTATTACATTTCTGTTAAAAGCAAAACCCAGTCTCACAGAGGAGCTAAGATTATCATCAGATGTTCTCTGGTCAGTTAATCTGTGAGATAGTCTTCAAAGAGGAGGGCAGCCTGAAAAGTTTGCACCCAGGACTGAAAGCCACAAGAAGATTCCAAGGAGATCAGAAGTTCTTCGTATTTACCATGCTAGGAAGGTTTGGGCTACCTGCCTAGACCTGAGTTTGAATTTCAAAACTTAGCTGTCAGAATCTTCAGGCAGGGGGAGAGAAAAGAAGACTAACAAAGGTCAGACTGACTGCCRTCCATTCATGCACAAACTTATTTTTCACTTTGTTTACTCCCTCAGATACTGGCACAAGCCCTACCCACTGTGCAAACTGAGATGAATCACAGTTTACCTTAAAGAAGAAGGTGCCCAACTGGGAGAGGCAAGGTTGCATTCTAACACCTTGCTARAAGAGCAAGGATGCACATTCCTGTCACTCCTTCTCACCAAGAATATTTTGAAACTCCAGAAACATCACTGAACTGAACCTCACTACAGCAGGGAAGGTTCCTAACTATGCAAAATCAGAAACCACTGGTGGAGATCCCAATGTCCTGGAACAGCTTTAATTAGCATAAGAACACATGCATAGAGGGTTTTAAATTTACCAGTATTATTGGCTTACCTGGGCTGGGTGCAGCCTGGATTTTGTGTTTCCTATGCCTTCAACAGTAGTTACAGCCACGTGGTGCAGGGCACAGACAGGGAAGAGACAAGCRTTGGCAGTATAGTGGCTAAAACAGTGCATTAAGGTCATTTCATTTGACAGTGCTGCTCAGCAAAGGAAAAAGGGAACAGGAGCWGCAAAGAGTACTCAGAAGCTATAGCAGTGGACCCAACAGGAGTGCATAAATAGATGTGATACAAGAATTAATTACAAGCCAAATCCTACAGCACCCAGTCATCCAAAGTTCTAATCAATTTCCCTTGCAGTTTGATCTGGGCATACACCATAGGATTTCACCTAGACATAGCAACTTTAAACATCCTTGTTGCACATTAAGATACAGAGCCCATATGAGCAATTTATAGGGACAGACTAAAAATACCAAGATGTTATGCAGCTGGACACTTGCAAAGTTATGTAAGAGCCTGGAGTTCTCAGTCTTTTAGCTAGAAAGCTGCTTCTAGATGGTAAACATGGGGAAAAAGTCTAGACTGAAGGTAAAAGGAAATAATGTTGCCAAAACTTGTAGAAGAACTAGCTATTTTATCTCATTTCTATCAAGAGAGAATAATGACCCTAAAGATATCTTATTCATGGTGATGCTATTAAGCAGAACCACCCACAGGAGCCAAGTAATAGTATCTCCAATTATTTTTCCAAATATWTTAAAGATTTCGGTGCTTTCTGTTCCCCACATTAAAAATACACTGGGGCCTGTCTGTCTCATCCTCTCTCTGCATTCCCCTTTTTGTGTGATTCCATTTTTTCCCGTTTCAATTAATGAAGTGAGAACAGCAGGAAATTTTGTCTCAGGAAATAATTCTGAAGGTTAAAATACAAGTAGAGAAAAAAACTTAATATCTGCTGGCATACACAAATGAGATTATTGACATAATACAATAACAATAAAGATTTTATTGCAATAATCATTATATGGATTCTCACAGGGAAAAGTTACATTAGAATCAGTGCAGATATTGCAGGACACAAAAAAATAGTTCCCTATCAGCATTGTGCAATGCTTTAAGAAAAATACTTTCTTATCTTAGCCTTATGAGCTTATGTTCTGTAAGTGAAAAATTATGTTTTGGCAGAAACATTCATTATATAACTTTTTTTTTAAAAAACAGTACCATATCTGGTATGTCAGGAACCTGGATCTGTCCCCATTTTATTTCTCWGTTGCAGAGTTCAGATTGCAAAGGATACAGGATTTTCTTCCGAAAGGGATCGTACTTGGATATCATAACAGTGCAAGCACCACATCCACCTTCTCCACAGCCTAGTTTGGTTCCACACAGGCCCACTGAGAGAACAGGAATTAAGGAAAACACAAAAAGTGTTTGCAGAAACCTGCTCAAGTTGTCAATCAAGGCTGAGCAACAAGTTTGTGCTGGAAACAGAGCACCAGTTTCTTCTGCTTAATATTTTAACATAAGCAAAGTTTCAAAACTTTGAAACTATGACTATGGAGATCAACACCCAAACCCCTCATAAGGACACAGCCCACACTCCAACAGAGTCTTAGAAATAAGAAAAAAAATATCCTCAACTGCAACAGTGCCCACTTTCCATTACTCAGAGAAGGAAATGGCATAAGGGAGATAAAGCACTGGTAATTGCTGAGCAGGAGCTGTTCAGGCATGCAGCCACATCCCTGAGCCACACAATGACACCCTCCCATCTGCACCTCTGACTGGTGGGGCTTGGCTTCTCCCTAAAGGCTCCCAGGCAGGGCAGTCTCTCAGGGCTACAAGTTACACAGCTGAGCACTGGCTGGGAGCTGCATCTGAACTGCTCACAAACTACCTGCATCTCAAAAGTCACGGTCTGGCCACCCCATTTCTGATGGCTTGCCATTGATAGGGACAAAATCAGCCAAGCCCACTCCCCAGGACGCTGGGTCCCATAAAACTATAGGAGGGAGAGACAGAGCCAGAGCTCATGGAGATGCACAGAACCCCTGCACAGAAACCTGGGAGCTCACAGAGTGTATGACCTGGCMTAAGCAGATTCCTCTACAGACTGCTGAGYYCATGGCTATGCTTTAAAAYMRTGAATTACATCAAATGCTCTGCAAWRGCAGTTCAGAAGAGAATTCCTTKAGKCACTTCTGCTTAGGTTCCTTCACTCATTAGAAGATAATTAGACACAATTATTTATTGCAAAGAGGATTGGAGAATGTTAAGAGACTTCTAGTGGGGTAAAAAATCAGATGATTTCATCAGCAGTGGACACATCAAGTTGAGATAATCACAGAGCCTTTGGAAAWGCAACAGACACTGTGATAGAGGGAAATCAATTCATCTTGACTTCTCTGCAGACAGTATGGCAYTGACCATTTCTAYAAAYCAGAGAAAYATTTAGATTGGAAAAGATCTTKAAGATCACCAAGTCCGACCATAAACWTAATGCTGCCAAGTCCACAATTAAAGCACACCCTTAAAGTCACCACTGCTTTTCATACAACCATGTGCCTGCTTGAGCAGAAATACAGCTTTCCTATGCCATCCAATGTTTCTCTTGACAAGAGTGTTAACCTGCCTCAATAAACCATGTTTCTCAAAGCATTTGTCTGACCCTAAGCAGACAGCTACAATGTTAACCAAAATGCTCATGTCCAAGATCAGCAGGTTTTGAAGAGCTCACATTCTCTCTTTACAAAGCTATTTGCATTACTTATCAACAAGCTTAGACTTAAGAGCTCTAGTGGTAAGACAGGCACACCTTGGCACAAGTCACACCTCTTACACTTCCTCTTGACCTTTGTCCATCTRTGGTATATTCAGATAAATAGAGCTGCTGATAGTTCTGCTGGAAACCTCGAAGAGGAGTGTGATTCATGTCCCTGTACTTCCTCCAGCTCCCAGACAAATGGAACACAGCAGCATGGTATGGATACACCAAAACAGCTGTGAACAGTTTGGCAGATGTACACACCCAGCTGGCCAGACAAAAACTCAGGAAACATGGAATGACATTACCTACRGAACCAGACCTGGTACAGCCAGCCTGGTCATCATAGTAATAGCTGCTCTGCTCCTGAAGYTGTTCTGAGTCATGTGTTGACCAGTTTCAAACAGGGGTGAAACATGACTGCTTGCATCTGCTCATGTAAACATGCCCAGGGTACATGGGGGGYACCCCTCCCTCTGAGCCTGCCTCCCTGGGGCATCTGATAAGCAGCACAGAATTATCAATTTATGGGATATTAGCTAGCCAATATGATGTTTTGGCCAGAAAATTCTTTATGATTAGTGTAGAAAAAAATTAAATTTCCTTCCATTTTATTGACATCTCATTATTGCTTCCTTTCCATCATAATATAATTCTGCAAAATTACAAGTTTTTCCTTTAAAGTATTAATAAATCATTTAAATTATATAATTTTTAAATTGTTGTTGTTTAAGACTGGAATATCATCTATAATCTTTGCTAGCAAGAAATACCAGATAATGCAAAGCACTCCTCATACTCTGTGCAAAAGCTCAGCCCAGTACTGAAGAGACAGAAGAGTAAACAATTATGAAATGCTGYAGGCATTTAAAGCCTTCTGCAGCTTTTCTGACACTGGATACATTTTCTTCGTAGATAAGTTAGCAGGGTTGTTTCTGGGTCCACATCTTTTTCCACCACCTGCAAAAAGAGAAATATATTGAGAAGCATATAAGATTTTACAACACAGATAAGTTAGTTGCAAGGGGAAAGTTTGGTCTTTCTGCAACTTCTTTTCCAAATCAGGGAACAAAATCACTGATTATTTCAGCAATGTTGTTCATGTACCCAGATACAGTATTTCCATGAATTTGTGTCAGAGCAAAGTATGTGCATTACACACATCTGAGTTTTTCAGTCATGGCACACTGAGGCACATCTAAGAAAACCCTTCATCAAAAACAGCRAACAGGCTTATTAGTGAGAAGAGAAAGAACTGTGTTTTGTACTCAGATCTTCGGTTCTGTGACACGTCCCAAATGGTGTCTCATCTTTACTGATCCTGAATAACTGAACTCTGYCCCTTCTTTCACTCTTAGAAGAGACAGAGAAAATGAGCAGATAAACAGAATGACAGAAAGAGCATCAGTAACAGGTTTTGCAGAGAAAAAAACTCAGCAGTGGAAACTGTAATGTGACAGCACAAGCGCAGCAGGATGGACAGCAAGTACCAATCCTCTGAAGTTTCTCCTTCTCCCCTTGTAACATTAAATCAATCAGTGTTACAATAGTAGCCATCCTAAACGTGGGAATACAAAATTACAAGAAAGGAGAAAATTTTGTTGCAATATTTGAGCCACCTCCATCCTATTAATAAATCACACTACTAGAAGTTATCCATTAGACATAAAATGATGATTAAACATTTTAGCTCAACCTTTGCCCAGTGGTCGAAAACCAAAGTTCTGCCCTTGCCTCCAAATGTCCACAGGGCTTGTCTTCCCCTTTTTCTGTTATTAATAAAGTGTTAAGAAACTTTTCCAAATTCACTGTGTACCAGAATATAATCATGTTCTTGGCTCTYATTTTATGCAAGTCCTAAGTACAATAGTTACAGTTTATTTAAATCAATCACTGCCCAGTTTGAAGGGCAAATTGAAACAGGGGTCATTTGTGCAAGTATTTTTTTACTTCTTTTTTTTTCATTGATAAGAAACCATCACAATGTCATTTCTGCTCCAGTTTTATGCTTTTTACACGTGACAGGGTTATTCTAAAGAGACAAGGTTCATACTTCCTGCTTGAGTTCACCTTTTTACAATTAACTGATAAAATTGCTGCTACAAAACACAACTGGTTACTTTTTGCACATCTCATTCCTGCACTGAGGATGATCTGCAAGAAAAAAGGAATCCATTCTAGTTTGGGAATGTTGTATTGTAGATGATACAGGAGTCACTGCAGAGTGCCCCTGTTTCCTCAGGTCCTGGATGCATAGAAACAAAAGTATGTAGTGGCTCTTCCATGACCATCTGGTTCAGAGTAAGACCATACATCCCTTTGCAGCAGCTTGGCAAACAGACAGACATGAGTAGGAAATTCCAAACATCCCTGTGACTGTGAGTGGACAAATGGCCTTTCAGAGCCATTCCACAGGCAAAGAGTCTGCCCCAGCAATTCCCACTGTCACGCTGAGTTTCTTCCTCACGTCTGTGCCAATGGCCATTGCAAACCCTTCCAAAGCAGCTTCCAAGACAGCCAGGCACAGAGAAGAAACTGCAGAACAGTTAAAGACCATTCTGTGCTTTTATCAAAGAAAAAAGTCTCAAGAGGTTCTCTTGAGAGAGTCCAAAAAGCACTTGGTTGTGTACTCAAACCAAGCAATTAAGTCTGGCCCACTGACTTCTTTTCAGGAAGCAGGAAATAAAGACAGCCCTAGTCCTTCATTTTTCATTTAACCACTCATCTCCATGTACTTTCAGTGATGTRAGAATGTGTGAAGTCCCAAAGCCAAAGCTTTGCTCAACTTTATCAGAAAGCGTCTCCCACCATGTCCCAGACTATCCACACCCTTGTTCTGTTCTAGCCAACAGCCCTGGATTGCTACTTCAGTCACTTCAAACTRCTCCACTGGAGCTGTTTATCTGCARTTCTAGCAGACACCAGGGATCTGAGGGAGATCATGGGTGAGAGTTTGGAGAACATTCTGGATTAACACAAATCTCACACATCAGAGACCAAGGAGTAATTTCACTTCAGATGTCTGGTGGGAGGATGCTTGCTGATGAATCTCTCTTGCTGGGCACAGAATACAGATTTTTGCTGTTCTTGCTTTTTGCTCATTGTTGTTGACGCTGGTTTGTCCTCCGTTTTATTCTTCCAGTGGTTTGTTGCAATCACCTACTGTGATTTGTTCTTAAAATATTTTAAAACCCTGTGAGTGGGGATAACATGTCTTGTCTCATGCCCAGTACAATATGATTCACAGCTCAACATCACAGTTCCTGCTCACCTCCCCCAGTGTCCTTGTACAGAAACTGAATTCCATCCAATGCCTTCTGTGGTTGTAGGATCAGAAAACTGCAGTTAAAGAAATATTTCCCTTTTGGTAAGTTACTGGTTTTTAGTGTTTGGTGATCTGTTTTAATTTGGTTTTTTTACATCAAATGTCATATTGCAGGTATATTAGATKGACAGCCACATTTTGACAATTTAAAACTGTATTTTACTGCATTCRGCAGCTTAATTATTAATCAAATGGAGAAAGAAACATTGTTGAAAATGTTAGGATGGCACAGACAGTCAAACAACTCACAACAAATTTACTCTGTATTGCTGTGTTTGTACTACATGTCTGTTTGCCCACTGATTCTAGGAATTTTAAATACTCAGCACCTCAGCAGGGAGCCTAGCCTGACCCTGCAGTTCTTTGTGCTTTTAAAAGCAGGTTCTGAAGCAGTTATTTACACCTTTAGAGTGCATGGAATCATCCAGAGAGATGTTGAGCTCACTTTCCCATAATTTTATGTACAAAATTTCAATAAATATTTTGTTTTCTGGCTTCTCTACCTGCCTCTCACTAATTCAGAAAACTTTGGCTTTCCAACATAAAGCCTCATATTTAATTTATTATTCCCAGGAAGTTACAGATGTTTCCATTTAAGAGAAAAGTAGTGCAACAAGGTAAATAGAGGAACAGAAAGAAAGAGAAAACAAATTCTTCTAGTTTACCAAACAATGTGCTRAGCTTTCCATCAGTTGGGGTCTATAAATGAGAAGGAGATGCTTTCCTGGAGGGCAAGCTCCCATTCAATCTCTAATCCCTGGTCACTCAAAAGAATGCAAGAAGTGAAAGGTTTTAACCAGACTGCCACACAGCAAGTCAGACCAGTCACATGTAAAGGTCCTCTAGGACCTTAAAATTTGTCGATGTGTTATTCCTGAAGTCAGTGAGAGATTTCAAATTCATTTATTAGGAAAAAGGATTAGCACAGAGATGAGCAAACTGAATATAACCACACAGTGTAAATTTGCTATTGGTCMTGAGAACATTTTAAACCAGCACACTGAAAGCTTGTAAGTCACTGCTTCTACAGAACCCAGAGGTTCACAAAGCTCAGAAAAATCTTGTGTTTTAGCTGGTCCCATCAGCAACCAAATACCCACAGACTTTGGAAGTGGTAAGAGGTCTGATGTGGCTTCCAGCATAGATCCTCCCTTAGCATTCAGAATAGAAATATTGACTCCATGTGTTTAAACTGAAATTACATGTTACATATGCATGAGACAGACTTGTCAGCCAAGGGGAAAAAATTGCCACTATTAGCTTTAAATTGAGCATGCTGATTTGCATTCTAGTCTAGGCAGACTATTAAGATAACTTTATGTTAGTAGTGTGCCAAGCTTTTTGCCCAGTGGAGCAAACAGGTGCTTAAAATAAACACTCTTGAATGTAAAGTATACTTAGCTGTTCTGAGGAGATTTCCTTGACAATGCAGACTGGGCTAATGCAAGAGAGACAATATGCTGCAATCCATGTCCCTATCTTAAAAACCACCTCTTACCATGCGGTTTTGTACAGTGGCAGAATGTCAGTAGTCCATTTGCAGTGTCAAGCTGTCGTGAATTCACACAGCAGTAACCTTTTCCACTGGCCATGTTACCACAGTGAATCAACTGGAATATTTAGTCAGGGCCCCTGATGGAYAGAGCCATATCCTAACTTAGAATCATAGAATATACTGACTTGGAAGGTACCCACTAAGACCATCAAAGCTCAGCTCCTGGGCCTGCACAGGACACCCCAAGAACCACACYRGGTGCCTGAGAGCATTGCCCAAATAYTTCCTGAGCTCTGTCAGCCTTGGTGCTGTGACCACTGCCCTGAGGAGCCTGTTTCAGTGCCCAGCCACTCTCTGAAGGGTGAAAAACCTTTCCTAACCTCCCCTGATGGATGCTGTTTCCTCAGGTCCTGCCACTGGCCACCAGAGGGAAGATACTAATGCCTGCCTCTCCACTTCCTCTCTTGTGCTACCTGCTGTTCCAGCAGAATTGCACTTCCAGGCACTTCCCACCACTCTTTCCATCACATAACCTTTCATGTGCAGCAATGTCCCAACAAACTCCACATACCAGAGTGTCCCATAAGTCCAATTCTCTCTCTCACACCTRCATTTGGTGGGATTGCAACTTGAGCCACTTCAGCAACACACACAAAGAAAGGAATAGAAAAAAAACCCACTGGAGGCTCTGGGCAGAGCAAGTGAAACCTGCTCCATGAGGCAGTGAGAAAGGATGCTGAGAGAGCTTTGACATTTAAATGAGCTGGTACCATTGGTAACATAAATCATCCCTTGGTAGTTTTGCTTTTTTAGCCAAGCTGCCAAAATCACACTAAGATGAATCTCTTTACACATGCACACAGTCAGCTCTGAGAGATGTCTTTTGTAAACAGGAACAGCAGTTCCACAAAAATTGTTGAAATGCAACAAGGCCAGTGTCCCTCAAAGCAGGTTTATTACGTGCAGGACACAGCAAGGACAGACAGAATATCCAAAATGAGCAGGTTGTTTTCTGTTGATGGCCTTCAGGGCCTAGGCTGCCATTTCTTCTCCTCTCTGCTTCACCCCACGTGAATAAAAAGAGAGTCCCACAGGGCCAGCTCTGGGCTTTGACTACTAGACATTTTTATGTGTTAGCCCAAAGGTTTCTCCAGGAAGAAGGACTTTTCTAACAGTTTGGACTGCTACACTAACAGCAGTGCTCTTGTAATAACTGAGCACCAGCCAGTGCTGAAGCACCTCTTGTAATTGCATGCAGGAGTTTGTTTATAAATTCTTCATGCTTACCATGAAAGACCTATGGATTTTGAACCTCAGCTGACCTGGCATCAGAACTACAATTCTCTTTCTCTAGGGCATATCAGAAAAAAAAAAAAAAAAGAAAAAGAAAGCAAACTAACAAGACAGGATACTTGGCTTGTATCAGGGTCTGGATTGCTCAACACATTTGCAGCAACCTTCTAATGCAAGCTCTAAAGAGTTCCAAGTTCACCCTCTACAAACTGAGGTTCACAAAGGAGGCATCTCACTAAAGCTTCCCAGAGCAAGAAGATAACAAGTTAATGGTGTGCCACCTGCACCCACCACAGCAGAAAATTCTTCAGATAAAATKCACAGACCATCCTGTGACACAATTTCAAATACCAGAATCAATTAGCTACTTACAATTAACTTGGAGCTTCAAGCTTTCCTCTCTTTCTAGAAGCAATGAATGGCTGATATGCCAATTAACACATATGAACCACTACTAATSTGTGTGAGCAAAGCTTTAGCTGTCATCCTTCTCTATAAAACCTCAGAACCAAGCCTGGGCTCTACATCAGTATCACATTCAATAGCTCTATGACTACCATCTACTGCATACTAGATAAACTTCAYTCTTCCATAAATTGTTAATTTATCAATTAAACAAAACATTCATATCAAATCCACTAGTACCTTGGAAAATTCTAATTCCAATCCAGTCTGGGATACAAATTCATAACTAAAACCCCTAATTGTAGCCACACTCTCATCCACATTTACACTCGATTAAACTACCATGAAAGACCAGCAAAAGCCAAAKGGATAGTAATCCTGTGCCAGTCTGTAAGGCAGGGCACAGAGCTTTTTAACTGAGAGTATTATGTGATCCTTCAAGGGATTAAAAGATTAATTGACTAGCCCAAACTTAGTATACCACATGATTTACCCCTAGGCAGTGCACAGGGAAGGTTTGCAAAGTTTTGGTTCCACACAAGTGGATRTGCAACCTTCTCCCCTCCCCAGGCTTACCAGCAGGAAACTGCTTTGGCACAGGTTCCCTTGCCCAGGTGTCTAGGCAAGGGGAAGGTGGGGAAGGCAGCACTGGGTTGAGCTCAGAAATAGAATTAACTTGGTAGTTGGTCAAAGAGTCAGCTTTGACTTGTTACAAGCCTTTGAGAAGGCAAGGCTGCATTGCTAGCAAAGGCAAAGTCCAAGCTGAGGAAAGAGGGCTCTCGGACAAAGTGTTCAAGCATTCAAACGTGTCCCTCATGTGCAATGAGCACTCCAGCCTCCTGTGAGACACAGTCACTCCTAAGGTTATTGGCAGGAATCAGTATCAGTTAATGGGCTTTCATTCTGAAGAGTTTTCTGGCTTCTTAAATGGAAAGGGAATAAACAGTTTTCTAAATCCCTTTCAAAAACCAGRTGTTAGAATTACTTATTGAGCACATGAATTCTATATGGATGTTTTCATTTGAGTTAAATTTTCCAGATCTGTTGTRAGTATTGAAATTATTTCTAGTAGAAATGCCTGTATTAAGCAGTGTATATCTACTTAAAAGTAGTTACTTCAGAATTGTAGTAGATTATTGCCAACAAATCTAAAATGTAAAAGGAATACTATGTAATTGGTTACTCTTTGAATAATGCACAAGGTAAAGTCAAAGAAGAGAAAAAAACACTTAGAAAAGCAATATGTAGTCCTCAGAATTTAATATTTAAAAGCCATGGACTATGTGTTCTTATCAGAAAACTTCAGAGGAGGAAAAAGATGACTAGAAAAGTAAGTAATCAAGTCAAGCCACAATCCAGAAGCAAGCTGGACAGAAAGCTGGATTCTTCCTTACCTTTTTACCATTCACAAAGAAAACAAGTTCATCCCCTGCCTYGTTTGGAGCCATCCTGCACACCTTCCACACTTCACTCAAACAGGGCCACAGACTGCCCTTGTGAGAGCAGCCCTACTCCCCACGGCAGAACGAGCACCAGCCACACCACAAGGAACACGGGTCTGCCTCAACAATGTTTGACTTTATTTCTACATCAGTGCCCTGTGAAACCCCATATTATATAAGAGGCAATGAAGAGGCGTGCCAGCTGCGTGTGGTTGGTGCTTCTGCAGCCCTGATGACAGAAGAGGAGCTGGAACCAGCAGAGTGACCCGCCCCCTTTTATATAGCAGAGGATCACAACTCAGCTGCATTCCCTTTAGATCATCCTGCCAGGCTTGGGGCACTGCCGTGTGCCACTGACACACAGCTGCTAGAGAGGAATCCACAGGGTTTTGCAATGCARTGCAGACTTCAGGGGGCAGGTCCTCCCTCACCAAATATTGACAAGAAAAAGCTGTTCCACTTGTTCTGTGCACAACCATCCACCTGGCATTCACCACACAGAGGTCTCTAATGACAGCACCTGCTTATTTAAAAAACTCCTTGACATCTGCTGCTAGACTGACTGTCAGACTGTTTCAGTACTTTTCCTTGCAGTTTAAAACCTACATCACCCTTTACCTAGGATTATATGATTTTAAAAGGTATGTTTTTCCACACAAAAGCAATTCTAGAGAACTGTCACTCTGATCCAGCACCTCTTGCTGGGCTAAGACTTTAATGTTTGTACTGAGCTCTTAAAGCACTGAGTCTTACCTGTTTTGGCTTAATGCTCGCATCCTGGCTCCTAGGTGCATGTTGCCAGTGCAACACAGGGGAAAACCAAGGACTTTTTGTCTTCCATTTCCCTGGTGGTGTTTTCTTCTGGCTTCTCCATTACACAACCACACATTTTGCATGAAGTCTTCCTGGTTTTTTCTTCCAAAAGTGTTGGCAGAATCATCCACAGGCACCTGCATGTRACATGCACTGGTTTAATGAACAAGATATCTAAACTGCTAGTTCCTGTTTAAAATTCTACCATAAAACAGCAGAGTTCCAAAGTCTCATGGAAGTTTCCTAGCATTGTACTTTATCCTGTCTGCTCAATTCTTATTCTTGTGATTTTGCTTTCCTTCTTCAGTTTCAATTAGTYTTGATTAGGCTTTTATAGTATTTCTTGAAAATCCCTGGGAAAGCAAAGTGTTCTTCKCAGGAACATCTCTGAATAATTCATGAGATAATAAAACCTAATTAAATTACAATTTTCAGAAACAGTCTTTCCTTCAGTATTATGGAAACATTTCACAGTGAATACAATACATACATTATTTTTACCAGCTTTTATCWTCTGTCTCATTTATTCTGTTTCCCAGCCTATACCCTTAAAAAGCTATTTTATAACAAGTATCAAACACTGTTTCARCCTTCTTTTCTGGCATTTCAGTTTGCTGAAAGTAGAGTTCACAGCAAACTTCTACTTAACACTAGCTGTCTTAATCTACATTTTCACTGAAGTTGTGCATAGCTGAACCAGTGGTGACACCTATTGTCTGGCACCTCCCACTTTGCAATATCAGACTACTAGAAAAAAACACTTTTCTCCGAGTAATCTTAAGCTCTGTTGCTTTATATTTATGTGCAAAATTTACACGAGCACTACCTTCAAGTAGCAAGTTTCAATCTCAAAATTAGTGTATACAAGGTTACTACTCATTAATAGTTTTGTAATATTTCAAATAACAATTATTACAYATAACCACAAGTGACGTGTTATTACAGCAATCTTAAAGCAACTGGCCATTACAGCATTAACACCAAAATCACACTTGCTTAGTTTCCTAATCTGTTTTTTTCTATAATGCATGATGCAGCTCTTGGCTTTAAAGAACATTTGCAGTCTTGTCATCATTTTTCTAAGGAAGCCCATAATCAAATTTTTGCCTAGCCTTGGTGATAACATTGTAGGTAAACTATTGCTTTCTGCTAAATCAGTAAACAGCACATTATGATTTCCATCCCAGAAATTTGAGCCATCAACCTGCTGATTTATGATCCATCAACCTACTATATACATAAGACAAAAATAAAAACAATCATGATCATGATCTCTATGGTTAAATACCATGATTAGATGGTATTTTAAAACTTCAGAGCTCATCTCAACAGAGCCACTGGTCACAAAGCACCAAATTCACTCATTCTCTCATCACCTGGGTGGGATAGTCTATTATTATACCCATTTCAAAGGCAGAGATCCAAGACTTACAGAACAGGAACATTCCTAAAGCTCTAAATAACTCTGGAGCATGAAGTGTGTGTATTGAAATCCCTTGCCCATTTTTTTAAATCCCACCTGCTCTGAAAACAGAACTGAGGAGTACCAGAAACCAGAGAAAAGAAAGTAAAGGCTRAAAAAAGCCAACTTACAAAACAATCAATCCTCAACCCAGAACTCCTTTAAGTGAGCTATAATGGAAAACTTTCCTCAATCAAGCAAAAATTAGTTATGAGACAAAGTATTCTGACTTACCAGTCAGATAAAGTCCAGCAGGTTTCCCATTTTAAAAATCATCCCTTTGCCGACTCATAACTCAGAGATGGGAATGTTTTAGGAGTTCAAAATTCCTTGCAGTCTCATTCACTCACTAAAGAGCTCAGAAAGCAGTTGATATTGGTCAAGAATATATTTTTTAAAAAAAAAACAGCTGACTTTCCTCATTCTGACTGGTTAATCCTGCAGACCTGGCTGTTGTAATCATAATAATAATATGTTCTGAAAATGATCACATGTGTAGCTTAATAAATACAGTGAAATTTATGGAAACACCATTCCTGTCAGGAGTTTACAGCCAGAATTTGGTAAATGGATGAAAGTACAAGGAAACAATGCCAAGGGTAATAAAGGAGAAGATTTAAAACAAACAGGAGTGAGAAGATTTGTTGCTCTATTCTCATGTTCCTCTTCCAGGAAGCAAGAAAGAAGAAAGTACAGGTGGCTCTGAAAAGAATTCCATGGAGGAATTTATGAGGAGCAATTTCTAAAGTGAATGCAAAAGAAAACAGAGTCCCAAGTCAGTGCTTTAATGCAGTACCCCCTGTATCAAGCTTCCTGTGTCTTCACACTCACTCWGTGCCCACTGCCTCTCTGGAGCCACCATTGCTAAACTATTGTGGGCAGCATCTTTCCCCTGAAGTGGGAACAACCTGTTTGCTTTAGCTCTTAGGGTGATCCCTCTTCTGTTGGCTCGGGTATATTCTGTGGGAGCACACACTGGACACTCTTCAGGGAYCTCAAGAAGTCTCCACCTGCTGTTATCAGGGTCAGCCATGAGGGCATACAAGCTAAATTAGAGCTGTACACACCATCTCTTATCTCGTAAAAATCTCTTTATAGGGCCTCAGCTGCTGGTGGTTGTGGGTTTTGTTCTGAGTGAGATTAAAAAAACCCAAAGCATCATAGAGTAATGATTACAGATTGAGTGTAAAGACAAAGTGTGTTGCCTGAGGATGTTTGTTCTTCTCTTTGGCATCACCTATCAGCCACTGGTGAAGACAGGTTCCTGAAAGAAGTGGCATTTTATCTTACTGGAGAGGGACATTCATACTTTGTTGCCGAAGTCTCCAAAAAGTGCTCAAAGAAACAAAACCATTGGGGATCCTAACACCGGCAGTAAGCTTAATACTCTGCAATAAAAAAACACTCAAAAAAACCCCAACCAAACATCAAAGACCAAAAAAATCTCCACATAAAACTGCCATATGATTATGAAAGTAAAGTACTGCACATTTTTTCAAAGGAATTTCTCAGAAATTAATAAAAGCAATTATGTTTATGCACTTTCTTAAGAGGTGTCTAAATTCCTTTCTGATTACAGATAGAGATTTGAGAAAGATCATYYTCACCAAGCAMACGTAAATTTGATTTCCTCATTGAGGTTTGTGAGTGGATACTACCTCATTATTCATGAATCACTAATCATTCAGTGTTCAGCTTCTAATTGTACAAATATTGTCTAATTGTCCAGATTTATTGCATGAATTATGATCTCTTCACGTGCTCTTGAAGATGGGTGGAGTTTAATTATGGGTCTTTTCTTTGTCCTACCACCCATCTTCCTATGAGAGCAAGCAATGAGCAAGGTCAGCCAATCCAGCCTTCTGTTAAGGTTGTCACTATTCTCTACAACAATTAGCAAAGCATGATTTGTTTCACTTCATTCAGTGTTTCTTCCATTGCCTACTTCCAGCGGGCCAAACAAAAGTTATTTCATATATCTGACCTGAAAAGCAACTTCTTTTCAAGCAAGCTTGTTAATGTGTGTCCCTTGTCTTCAGTGGCACCAAACTTGGCACCTATCAGCTGTCTTTTACCTGCTTCCAGCTACCATGTCAGAAAAACTTCCTGTACCTGTCCGGATAATCTAACTCAATAAAATGATACCTTCTTCTTCATCTTTCTTTCTCTTCACCTGTTRACATTTTAGGAGCATCTTTTGTATTTAAATATTATCTCTCTGTCTCAGAAAGAGGCAGAGTTCCCTTGCAGAGACTGGCTGTTGCCCCTGTCACAGCTGGGAGCATTGTCTCCAGTGGGTCCCAARGAGGAAAGAAGAGGAAAGCAGCTGCAAGAACCACACAGAGTTCTTCGTTCTTCTGAACAGCTGCTAAAGCACTGCCTCTCTGGCATCTAATAATCCCATGATATTCCAAGATCCCTGCACAGGAGCTTCTGGGCCAGATTAACTAAGTGAAAATTAGTTCCYGTACCATACCCATGCATGGCTAATTTTCCAATGCTTTTCTTCACAGGAGAGARTCTCTACACAGAAGTCAGTCTTAATTGTTTTGTTCTGCCCCTGTGAAGGTATGAATTAATTTTGTCTGGGGARTTGGTAATACGTAGTTCTCTCTTGATGCAGTCTAGCGTGGGGCTCCTTGTCAAAACTCTGATACCAACTACATGAAGTAAATTTCTGTTTCATATACTGTCCTGAATCTGCCTGGGCATCTGCACAAATCCTCTGGCTGCCCTGTGTATCTCACTGGTAATCCTTTTCTCATTTCAGAATGCATTATTTTGATGGGCAGYTCATTTAAAAGACAAGAAATCCTCCCCAGCTGCTTCTGCTAACAAAGAACCAAAAAAGTTTTCCTGAATCAACCAAATATTTGACCATTCTGTCTAGGARGTATTTGTGTGCCAAAAGCTTGTGAGCATTCCCCAACTATCTAAGTCTTCCTAAGCAAAAGGCCTAAACAGAGACCTGCACATCTTAGTACCTTGTACTGTGATTTCCTCCTAATTCCCACATTGAGATGGCCTATCTAGACTGGACAAGCAYGGCAAGTCAGTCCCACAGAGACTTCCAGAACAGTTTTGTTATTGCCATAGTGCAGGAGAGCAGATGCCATGATCATCACTGAAACAGGCCAGTTGTCTCAAACTGCAGCCATCATGGTCAGCTCATATCCCCCAGACTCTCTAGATTTCTCTTCAAAACAAATTCATTCTAAATTATTTTCCACTAWGCAATAGTAACAGACCATAAACATYAGRCAGGAAAGAAAAAGACAGTTCTGGCTCAAGAGCAATTGCTATAAACYCAGCATGCATCATTTAAGGTGAAAATTAGAAAAGCCATACACATTATAGCARTAACTTTGAGGAATGCCCTATCCAAGAGAAGCAGAGCATGAAAAAAATATGAACTGCTTAAAAACTGAAAATTGAACAGCCTATAAAGTGGATAATATCTTAAGCACATATTGCAGAAGTTGAAACTTAAATTACTTCWAGTCCTGTGTTTCTCCTCCAATTCTACCCAGTGTCCACAAGACAGATTTTCTCAAGTCAYGTTCCTGATATCCCACAGGCTCAACTTGAAGTAAAAGAGACTTCATAGTGTCATATTTAGTTTATTAAGAATGGGCAGGGAAGCAAGCTGACTGTATGTATGTAGAAAGCCTGTAATGATGTACATCCAAAATGGATCTTTGAATCCCTGACTACTCACAAGATATATTTTCAATTGCCTGCATTATTTTCAAACAGAAGTCCCTCATAGTCAGACTCATAGTTGTTTTCAGCGATATGCCCAAGTATAAACATTGAAGAGCACTGAACAGAAGTGCTATACCATCATTCCTGAAGCTTTCTAATTYATGAAGAACAAGTTACTTCCACTTTTCAAGAATTCCATTGGAAAYGAGTTAAAAGAGAGATTAATATATGACTTCCATTGTGCTTCTTCAAATACTTGCATAATGAACTTGCAGATCTCAAATATTCCTGATCCTTTATCATGATTGCCTTTTATGACCTGATGACAGATATCATAAAGTTTTCATCTACCTTCTGAATTGGAGTGGCTTCCTTTTCTAATAAAAAAGGATTTCCCCACTGTCATTTTATATSCAGTATTATTATATATGAGAACAAAAGGTAGGGCTGGTAGTTTTCTTGGGCTGGCAGGAGGCTAGTTTGCATCATTCAAGCAGGCACTGTGAGGTAAATATTTTGGTATTTACTAACAAAATAATTACAGGCTGTTGCAAAAAAAGACCCAGCATGACTAATGAAGACACTTCACTAGAGTACAGATATACCTGTACCTTCGGGAGAACGCTGATGATGTATGTTGATGTAAACATGATTAACAACCTTGTTAACTTAAGATGACAAGATGGGCTTTAACCAAACAGCTTAGAAAAATACTTGGGAAGAATGGTGAAAGAGTAAGATAAAGATGTGTGTATACAGAAATTCTCAGATTTTCTTTTCCCAGAAGGACAAGGGAAGTTGTGTCCTAAGGGTTCACAAGGTTGGGGCTGCAGAAATTGATAACAGACTGCAAGTTGTTTCCTGCTCTGTTATCGCTATTGATAGCGATACAGGAACGTCCAATCACACCTGTCTGCCTTCTGCTGAGTAAACATGTGATTACTTTGTAATCGTTTTTCAGTGATTCTTCCAGAAGATAAATCAGCTCTAGAAGGCCAGCTCAAGTTAAGTGGTTAAAAGGAGCCAACACTACTCACTTTGTTAGAGACAACACAAAAAAAAAAGCAAACAAAAAAAGAAACTAAAAAACTGTTTTATTCCCTTGAACAAAACATAAGCTATTCCAAATACACAAAACCACAGTGGAGTGGAATTCAGAACTTCTAATCCATCTCCCCTTGAAGACCATAATTGTTCCAGTTCTAATTGGATTACATACATAAAAGCATTTGGGTCCCAGAGAAGCTGCACAATGGTCCTAAAATATCATTTGGTTTATCACCACAATAGAATACTTGAGATACAAGGGAGATAATTTAATTTCTGTGTCATAAAGCTTGTGATCTACAACAAAAGCTTCGGGAAAAAAAAAAAAAAAAGAAGAAAAAAAAAAAGAAAAGGGCTARGATAGCCCAGAGGAAAGACCTAGTTATTTTGTTACTACTTTTATGGTGGCAATTACTACAGCAGATAATAGCTTTTAGAAGGGACTAGTGTGGAGCCTGTAACATTCAACTGCCTGCATATTCTATGCCTTACAGAATATAAAGCACAAAGATGCAAACAGTRGCCAGCACTGAGAGCTGAAATACCACAAGTAAAACAGGCAGGAGTCCAGCATCATTGACACCAAGCTGTTGGTACCAAACACCCACATCCTGAGGAACTTCAATGGTCATCTGAAGCTCCAGCTCCAATGGTATCTGAAATACCCTCTTTTTCCCACCATCACGTCATCCCATATCACAGCTGTGCACGGCAGAAAGTCAGATTTTTATTTTAGTGAATTGATCTGTTGCACTGGCCAGCAAATATTTGTTCCTAGTATTTACTTGTTCCAGTTTAGCCTCCTTAATTCAGAAGGTTATTGCTGTCAGCCACATTTACAGTGAGGATGAACAAAGAAGAGGAACAAGGCCCCAGTGTGTTATTCCCTACTCTGCCACTTCCCCTTTAGCTGCAGAACAGGGGAAGAACCACAAACTAGCAGAAGACCCATAAGATCAAGGAGTAGCAGCCAGTTAGAGATGTGATGATTATTACTCTGGAAAAAGCTAAATGCTTACAACTACTGATGGCAGACAGGTTTACACTAGACRCTGCTCCAGAACCTGTATTTTGTTCTTCAAAGGCTGTTTCTTATACTTGCCTCTTCCTTTACAAAATGAAGACCTTAACCAAGCTGGCCTTCAAACCCCCACTTTGATCCATCTATTGGAGTCAAGTAGCCTTGACTTCTCTATGAATAGAACAAATACTTAGACAAAGAAGGAGACATTTTTATTTTATGTCTACCTTTTACATTCTTTAAAGTGTACAAAGCCATCCTTACAAAAGGACAATTCTTAGAAAACCAGCCTGTTATACACATTACACTTCTCAATTCCATATGGATAAAAAAGCTAGTTTCACCTTAGGAAAGAAATTACTGCAGTACAAAAGCTGGACAACCTGCCCAAACAGCAGGACAAACAGTGATGACACTGAGGGTGAAATGTTCAAGAGTACTCAGTGCTGTGCTCTTCTCTCACTASACTCAGTGGGAGAGAAGTTAAATAAACATGAAATGCTTTCTGAATAATTCCACCTAGTGAGAGACCACCCACTGTTTTCACTGAGACTAGAATCTGGACCCAGAACCTGTACCCTATTGACTAAAACATAACATGTCCACATCTTCCCTTTGTTTACAGTTCTCAGGACTGARGCCCCAGAAAAAATTATGCAAAGCCAAAGTAAGATCAATTAAGCAAAAGTAAACATATTAGACTGTTTTTTCACATTGACCTTAGAGGCATAAAACAACACAAGCTTGAAGAATAACAAAAGTACTACTAAATTTCCTGGTAGAGTGTTTCATTATGTTGTCTGGAAGAGGAAATAACTATAAACTAGCTTATTCCACAATGCATAGTCCAGTGAATTTCATAGGGCAGGAGAGTTTAGAGAGTTCAAAGCCTATTCTCTTATCTCAACTCCWATATGTCTGTTATATGGTTAAAGAGTTCTTGTGAGTACAGACYCTCAAGAAATGTTTCAGTCTCCAAAGATATAAATTGAATGGTTCAATAAATACCAAGTGATAACATATAAAAAATACACATAGATAAAATTAAGTACCCACCAGTTTTGGGGCACTGTTGATAACCTCTGTTTTTAGATTTTCCCATGTTTTGAGTTTCTCATGTCTCCTAACCTGACTAGTTTCAKGTCAGCATTCCTTGTAAGAAAAAAMCATAAATGTCCCTGAGACATTGACGTCAGGACAGGTTTGGATGCAGAAAGGTGACGTRCTGTTAGTGAAAAACAATTTTAGAGCTTTCATGGTCAGGGTCTGCTTATTTTTGCAAAGCCTGGCTCAGCGGTGACCTARGAAAAAGCAGGCCCCTATTGGGCGAGGAGAGGGAGAGGATCCCAGGGCTGGTCAGCTGGAAAGGTCAGTGGCAGGACTGAAGGGGAGGTCAAGGGCCTGGCAGGCAGTGACTGGGCACTGCTCCCAGCGAGGGCAGGCAGGGATGGCCAAAGGGGCACCATGAGGGCATTTCTCTTGCCCACCCTGCTCTGGTCTCTCCACAGCCCCCAGCAGGACACCAGTACTGGGATGGGGATTGCCACCACAGCTCCAGGATAAGAATTGGTGCAGACCAGCTTAAACGCAGTGAACGTTCTCACAGGCAGACATTAAAAGAAAAGAGGACCTGCAAAAAGCCCAGACATCCCACTGCTGGTATAAAGGATAATGATGAGCAAGGACCAACACTCTATGGAGCCTCTGAGAYCCCTGTCCCCACCTCAGTCTAGTGGCTGCTCTTTCCAGCTTAACATGGGCTCAACTGTCCTGCCTGGGGGCACCTGCTCTTCCAGGAAGGGCCATGAGAGGAACATGTGGGTAACATAACCACCAAAAGCTGAAACAASCAGGGGCTAGAGAGAGAAATGGCTAGGGATGTCCAGAGACACTGTTAAAGGGAAAAATTAACAAAAATAATTAGATTTCAGAAAAAAAAAGTGAACAAAGAAAAATTATTTGATGGGACAACTACAAATACMATTTTCTTTGGGGAAAGGCAAAAGAGGGCTAAATTATTTCAGCTATCAATTAGTGTTCTGGCCCTACCCAGACTCAGAAGGCAGAGCAGGATGGTTTCCTGCGCAATACAACTTCTCCTGCACTGWACAGGATACTTCAAAAGCCGCCCTGACAAGCTATAAATAATTAACTTAATCCACATTGTGCAAGCAACAGAGCAAAAGATTACAAAATCCATTTATGCAATTGAGACATGCTACATTGGGACACCCAGAATACAGCTCAGCAAGCTGATGAGCCTCTTCTACTTTTTATACATGAAATGGAAAACATGGGGAAAACAGACATACCATAAGGTAAATTGATTTAAAATGTGGAACTCCTGAAAAAAAATAGAAACACTTTGTAAATTACCCATTGACATTCTGCCACACAGCATTACCAATATTGAACTTCAACAAAAAAGACAACACAACAATAATTGTTTATCCTATTTACTCCATTGAAAAAACTAAAAAGGATACAAAATCTGACAATCTAGACAAACTAGGATAAATTAATGATATAACCTTTTTTYCCCTTCCATTTATATTCTGGTAAGAAGATGACAGTTTTCCTGTAAGTTTCCTATTAAAAAAAAATTCTTCACAAATTATTTCAGCAAATTGTTCCTGATGTATTGATAGTGCAAACTTCTACAAGTGCTCCCCACAACACAAAAAGTTTMCAAACAAACTGACTAATTACAACTAAAAAATCATAGAATTGTTTAGGTTGGAAAASACTTCTAAGATAATCACATCCAACTATTMACCCAGTGCTGGCTCCRAGTWCCACATCCACAGATGTTTTAAATACTTTCAGGGATGGTGAGTCAAYCACCTCCCTGGRCAATATGTTTCAGGGCTTGACAACCCATTCCATGAAAGAAACTCATCCAATCTAAACCTTCCTGGTGAAACTTGAGGCCATTTCCTCCTGTCCTGTGTCAGGAAAAGAGACTGACCCCACCTGGCTATAGCCTCTTTTCAGCTAATTGTATAGAACAGTGAGGTTTCCCCTGAGCTCCCTTTTCTCCAGGCTAAGCACCCTCAGCTGGTCCTCATCAGACTTGTGCTCCAGATCCTTCTCCAGCTCCACTGCCCTTCTCTGGAATCTCTCCAGCCCCTCAGTGTGTTTCCTGTAGTGAGAGGCCTAGAACTGAACACAGGTTTTGAGGTGTGTCCTCAGCAGTGCCAAGTACAGACGGACTGCCCTGCTCCTGCTGGCCACACTTTCTGATGCAGACCAGGATGCCATGGGCTCTCTTGGCCACCTGGGCACACTGCCGGCTCACATTCAGCCACTATCAACCAGCATTCCCAGGTCCTTCTTCACCAGGCAGCTTTCCAGCCACTCTGCTCCCAGCCTGTAGCGATGCCTGGGGTTGTTGTGACCCAAATGCAGGACTGGCACTTCAGCTTATTAAATAAACAGCAGGAATCAGCCCAGCAACCCAACCTGTCCAGATCCCTTTGCAGAGACTTCTTACCCTTCAGAAGATCAGCACTCCCACCCAGCTTTGTGTCACCTGCAAATTGGCTGAGGGTGTACTCAATYTGCTCTTCCAGATCATTGATAAAGGTATTAAATAAGACTGGCCCCAGTACTGAGCCCTGGGAACACCACCTGTGGCTGGGCACCAGCTGGATTTAACTCCTTTCACCAGCACTCTTCAGGCCCGGCCATCCTGACAGTTTTTTTTTTATCCATCCACAGCCTTTCTCTCATCCACTAAGTCTCAGACTATGTATGCTATTGAATCATTTGAATATCATCATACAACTGAAAGCATTCTTTTTCTTGCCTGGAGAAAGCATACTCTTGTCACTCTTGCTTGGTGAGATTTTATAACCCTCTTCACTGACTCCCAAATAGCAATTCAAGACCAAATTTAACATTTCTTTTTTTTTTTAAGTCTTTCCATGTATGAAGATCACTGCACACAGCAGATCTATTAAACTGTTGATCTGCTTAGCCCACATCTCACATAGTATTTTAAATAAGCAGCTTTAAGGTACGGGAGTGAGAGTTAGAATGACAATCTGATTGCCATGTTATGGCAGTGCATTGGAACTCCCTTTCCTCAAGGAAAAGGAAAACTCACTCTGGATGACACCTGCTTTAACAGGACAAACCCCATACTTGGAAAAGCACAGGCAGGCAACATTCTCTGAAAAGATGACAACTCTCTGATGAAGAGATAACAAGTGACTTATGACATTAAAAGAGCTTTTCTTCCACTGAAATATCAGAGGACACTTATTTGATGCCATATTCTCTATCTTAAGTTTTCTCATAGGTAGCATGGCATCCTGGGTCAAGCAGTCCCATAAGAGGCAGACTGATTTTACAGCCCTCTTGGAATTAGTGCTACACTGCGCTGAATGCACCCAAGTTCAACAGGAGACTTTCTGTATAAATATGTCCACAGACTAAGCCAAGTAGGGGTTACAGTGTTCACACAGTCAGGCATCTCATCTATGATTATGACCAGGTATTTTGAGTTTCCACTTAGCACCACAGAGCTTCCAGGTGCAAGAAAGGAAAGGCTGGGATACATGAATCTTAATATTCCTTCTTTTTTTTTTTTCATTCCTTCAGCTTTTCATCACGAGGAAGATTAGTATAGATTCCTTCTATCTCCATAATAATAATTATCTTAAGACCATGACTCTTACCACCTTCAGTTTAGCTTTTACTCAGAATCTACTTTGTCTTCGATTCATACAGAACTGTGACTTCAAAAGTTCCTTTGAAGTATGTAAACAGAATAACAATAAATAGGTTTTGACAATGACTCCCCTGAAGGAATGTCTTGAATTAATCTCACTATTATCTATGCCAAAATCTTGTGTATCTCCACTGGAAACCCAAATTGATTCAGGACTTGTGCTGTGTGTTTCAGACCCTTCAGACCGTGTCTGAGTGAAGAAGCAATGCTAGACTGCAGAACCACATTCCACAGTGGATCACTGCTGCCTCAGCTCCTGACTATGCTGCCAACAGAAGGGTGATTACCCCTCTGATACAGGTTGTTTGTCTGGAAACGTGATAATATATTTCCCTTCCTTATATTTGTCCCCTATTCAGTTGCCTTAAACTTCTGCTCTGCAGTTTAATAACTCAAGGCTGGCTTACTGCTCCCTTCATACAGTCTTCCCAGCATTGCTTGAATATCTTACCTTATTTAATCTCCTTCTCCTRGGCTTTGCTTTCCAAGGACCATGGTAAAGAGAGCAATGTCTTCTATTTGACTTTTTCAAACTTGTGTTCAATGAGGTACTGTGGCTTGTTTTGTTTTGTTTGTTTGTTTTGCTGGTGCATCTCACCACCCACATTTTATTAAAAAAAAAATTCCTTTCCCTTTTGATTGCTGCTGGGCATTCTTAAGGCAGTGTAACAGCAGCCAAAAATTCGCCCAGATAGGCTAAAAACATAGTTCAAGCAAATGTATTCAGGTCTGTTGTGAACATACAAAAAGCATACATTGTTTGAAAAAACGACTGACTGCAGACACAGCTCTTTGATCAGCATGCTTAAACAGCAAGAATTTAGATGCCTAAGTTCCTTGATAACCAGAAACTTACATTTAATATGTTATTCAGACATCTGATTCTCCTGTTTTCCCTCCTGCTCCTATGACACTGAACTCTCCTCAGGAAATGTTTCATGACTGCAGTCACTGGAATTGACTTCCATTTTTTATTGTCAGCTAGTTCCTCTTCCATGAAGGAAATCAAACATTTTTTGAAATAAAAAATGCTCCTAACACACACAGGATTTTGATAGATTCTCTGCACTTTTCTTCCTCAGCTGTTAACTTTAGTTTGCTCATTCCAGATTCTTCCATTCGGTGCAAAGTGAACCTATACCATGCTATCTATTCAGCACTTCACCATTCCCTGTACTCTAATTAGTCCATTGTTTTCCTCTTGTGCTTCTTAGTCTTCAGCATCCAGAAAAACACTTTAAGCCCTCCCTYGTATCTGTGCTTTTAACCCTCATTGAAGTATTTCTGCTTTTTCCCCGAGTTACAGCCCCCGGTCAGCTTTTCTGACTCAACTGTGCATTCCTCACCTCGGCTCCTGTGATCAGCTTAAAGGACTTATCTTTGCCAACCTTAATATCTGAGCCCTGCAGTATTTCCTAAGCAACTTAGGAACCCAGGAAACTGATCAAGAACATGACCATCAGGATGAAAAATCCACATGTATGTCCATCAAGCAGAGTATCACTCCAGGCCCCAATTACTTGGTGCATTGTATCATTGAATCCAATCAAAGACTGGATTCATTATCCTTCTTGACTTCCTTGAGAGTGAAGTACTATGTGGAGCAGAAAAGAGCATCATCTGCCTAGTGGGATAGTCAGTGCCTCCTTGGTGTGGACAAGTGGGGTTCTCCCTGCAGCTGTGTTCCTGCATTCCAGGATCAAGCCAGCTGGCTTCCTCCAGCCTGAGTGTCCTGCTGGTGGCAACCATRTGTGGCCACTTTTGCAATTCAGTCACCTCCTACATTAGCTGTGACAATTGGCATGTTTCACCTCGTGTGGTACCTCTTATTCGGCACCCTTTTAAAAAGGTACCAGAACTACATTCCCAAGAAGCTGGGACTAAAACCAAGGTGGAGAACTCGAGAGCCATAGACAAAAGCAGAAACAGCAGCAGAGACGGAGTGCCTTGCTTCCCCCTGGGGAAGTAGAAAAGAGAGACTCCTGCTGTCCTCTCTCACCTGAGGAAGAGARATGGTCTCTGCCAAAMAAACAATGGTTAACTTTGGTTTCCTTGCCACCCTACATGCTCTTAGTAGTCTAAAGTAAAAAAGTCTACAGTCCAAAATAGTTTACTGTTTTTCTATTTKTTAGAGCAAGCAGCTTGATGACAACAAGCTTTTCAGGCCTAAAACAGCAGCAGAACCTAAATGAGTTTTTTCTTGCTTTTTATACAGATTTAATTTTGTGCACTCTATGCCTAAGGTCACTGCTCAAGTAACCCCAAAATGAATACTCCATTACCAGCCTCCATAACTTTTCCAATGCTTACAATTTCTCTAGCTCCAGACAATTTCTTCTAATAAAGCACACCTTTGCCAGTTACAGCTTCCCCTTCTGTCCCAGCCCACACCACAAAATGCTTCAGTTAAGCCAGTGCAGTGGGAATCCAAAGGGCATAGGAATCACTTTTTTATAGGATGCTTGGACACCTCCCTTCTGTGTGTCTCCAGCTGGCCATAAGCCACACCTATTTTCCTCTCCTCCAAAGAGGGACCCCATGCTGTTGAGGAGTGAGTCAGCACCTCCAACCCTCCACACAACCACCACTGCAAGGAATGTGTGTGAGGTTTATGGATTGGCAGCATGGCCCAAGTCCAGTACTGCTGGGGATATTGAGTCTCAATGAACCATGCTGGCTACCTGGCTGCTGGAAASTCACCTCAACATCCACTGGGACAGAGGGAAAGACGTCATGATGCCTTACTGGAGATGCAAGGGGAATTTGGAAACAGCACATTCCTCTTTCAAAGTAAATTATGCAATCCCACAATGACAAAACCTGGGAAACAGACATGGCAGAGGAACTGTAAAGTCAGGTGTGGGATCCTACACGTCACAGACCAATCCTTCAAAGTGTAYACCAGAAACAAAGTAAATAAGATTTCTGCTCTGACTCACTCATATAATAGGATGCCTCAAATGACTCAATGGTATACTGTCAAATGTGTCATTCTGAAAAGTTTATACAAGTACTCATAATTACCCAGGAACTGTTTATAAATTGGCAAACCAAATGAGACATCCTATTCGCAGCATAATCCTTTTGTATCCTCCTAGTGGGGATTTGAAATTAATAGGATATGAACAGTAAATTTAAAGCCACCTTACTGGAACCTAATTCACCTATCAGGTACAGGCCAAAAGTTACACCTCACAGATGAAAGCGTGCATACAAGAATACTGACATTTTGCCAAAGAAAAACATCACAAGGAAAAATTCTTGGCCAAAAAGAATTGCAGAATAACCAAGGAYGAAAAGGCTTCTGTGCATTTATTCACACTGTTACACCCCAGATGTAGCTGACACATATAAACCAATTACAGCAGAGACTTCAAAACTACACCTGTATGCAGTTGTTAGAACAGCATCATCACAGAGGAACCATCAGAGCACTACCTCAGATAGTTTTGGTCAACTGAACTGCTACTGAAAAAAAAAAATCCTAGAATTCCACATACAGAAACCCTTTTCTTCAAACCACCAATTGCTGCTTTCAGTTGGGTCTTTGTAGGGTGTACATCCCCAAGAGAATTATGAAGTTAGCCTTATCTATCCCGTATTAGGCTTCCAAAGTTGAYTATTAAAGTTATAATTCAAATCAGAAATTTTATATCTTCAGTGTGCATACTAATGATTTGAGAAKAGCCTGTAGGAAATAGCAGAAATCCTTTAAGTCAACTTTACCCAGAGTTAAAGGTTGGTTTGATTGGCTCTATGCTTTACAAACATTAATTCATTTTTGCATATCACTAGTGCTGGGCCACATTTTTCTGTGTAGTAACTTCATGATTCTGTGTTACAAAGAGCTAAGATAATCTATGAACATTAAGAAGGGTTGGCTCAACATCTTGTAATATGGCTACAAGGGGTTTTACTCACAGAAGAAGCTGAGATACTAAAAGAAATGCTTGGGTCATAGAGTGAATCAGAAGTGGCACAGGGGAAAAAAAGACAATAAATCCACAAACCATTCCTACAATGTCTTGTCCAAACCCCTTTTAAGTGACTAAACCATCCAACTAATTCTATTGCTTCAAAATATTTTTTCAAAATARTTTGCTGGAATTGATACTACAGCTTTTTACCCAGTAATGGGCTTGAWTTTGATTTTAATTTACTCTGGATTCTTACAAGAAAAATTCCTTCTTAAATTATTAGAAAACAGCAAATACAATACTTCAGAGCAAAATTAAGAATGTTCCCACCTGCTACTGGGTGGGAACGGGCAGGGAAGAAGCATTTCCACCAGACTCTCAGCTGATACAGCAACTATAGGAGAAATCACTGATTATATCTAGAGCTTTTCACTTTCCTTTTGCCTGCAAATTTTCCTCTTTCTCAATAATTATTTTGTTCAGGTGTAACCCAGGATCACCTAGTTGATTACAGCTCTATCTTCCCACATATCTGTCCACTTGCTCTGGCATTTTTAGAGCAGAACATAGCTGTTSCCTTTAGAGCCCTCCTCAGAGGAGTACCTGGCATGCACAAACTCAGAGAAAAGCAAGACCCCAGTCTCATCCTGCCCCCACACATGCTCAAGACACAATGAACACTCTTCAAAAATAAACACTGCCAYCCAGGAAGAATTGTCCAGCACAAACAAATCCAGCCCATGTATCAGTTCAAACACTCCCATCACATGTGCTTGCTTACACTCCTTTTGAAGGTTTAACTTTGGACTATTAAAAGTCCATTCAATCAAAAACTGCACAAGTGTCCCTTACCAAGGAGTCAGCAGTTATGCAGATTGCTCCAGGAACTGCCAATTGTGCAAGCTTTGTAGGGTATTATTTATCATTTCATCTTGGCAAATTATTGGCCTAATAGTAGTGCTGATTAAATTTGTCCTACAGTTTGAAGGGCCAGTGCTAACTTGCCTCTGGTTCAAAGACAAAACATAGAATAAACTGAAGCATTTGTAAAAATCAGTATCTTGTACTTAATTAAGCTGCTAATGTTTCACTTTAAATTTGGTATTTTACCAATTCACCTAAGATAACAACAGCCCTTACCTGAAGTTAAACCTGCTYTTTAAACTGCAGTTAAATTCTACCTTTCATTTCTCCAGTCTTTGGCAATTCTGCCCCTTGAAGTTTCTTTTAAACAGGAGCATGTCCAACCCAAAATGATCTTCATTGACTTATACCAATTAAGAATCTGAAAAGACTTGCTGCTGCTGGAAGAGATGTGTGCCTATTCTTAYTACTCCTTCTGGATTTATAACAGTGATGGACTTCTCCTGTTTATTCAGTTTAATGCTGATAAAAATCAGCAAGACTATGCAATTAGCAAGATAATTTGCAAAGCTTTTGATCGAATTTTAACACTCAGAAGTTCTACATAAAGCTTTGTGGTTCTAGGTTGGACAATTAATACAACCTTGGTCTTTGTGGTTAGGCTCAAAATTTATTCCCCCCTTAGAAATAGGAAATAATAAGTTTGACACCCTTAAGTTTGCTTATCCACCCCTGTAATGATGTAATCAATAACACACTCATGTTTATTCTGGACTGAGTGCCATGAGAATGTGTGCCTGAAGTGCAGCCTACAGATGACACTTGATGCCCTTGTAATAATGAGGACAATTACTGGTGGCATCAAGCCAGTAATGATTTTACATGTAATTGTGTAAATTCTATATCCAGCTCAGATAACGAAATATCCTACAAAGGTGTGTTTASTCACTTGTTGAGACCACAGTAAACAGAAACAATTTAAACCAGTTCTGCTTTTTTCACCACTTCCATTAATAATGTCATGACATGTCYGTTATCATGATGCTTTTTAGATTACAATTCCCTTATTTACAATAAATAATCAATGCTACACTTCAACAAATCACATGGAAGCACTCATTACTACCTGACCRGTTTCCTCTTGTTCTTCACCAYAAYAGCAGCAAATSCTCCCATGGCCTCCAGCTGAGTGACACTTCAAAGCCCAATGTCATTTTGAGGTGGGCATTTTTACAGGAGTTTGTATGCTTTTTCTTCACAATCACAGAGCAGCAGACACAGTCTGATTTAAGTAACCTCTTGTCTCGAGATGAGTATGTGAAGAATTATCATGACCTTGATCCAACCTTGTGTAGCAAACACCTAGATGATCTAACAGCTGCAGCTTGCAACACCTTTCCAGGCTCTTCCCCACTTCAGGTAAATGGCACAGCCTGAGTGGAGCCCATGTGCTCTGGAACACTCACCAAGGATTTCACTGTTCCCACAGCACACAACTGGCTYAAGGATTATTTGTAACAGGCACACCCATGCCACTAATCCTTTTTGAAAATGGCAGAAATAGAAAATGTTGAAATAAGAGCTTTTTAAGAGTGCTTAAGCCAAAAGCCAAGATTTTGTTCAGATGCAGTGAGAGCCTACAAAGCACATTCTGATGAAAGAGCAGTGTCACAGTTGCCTTACCTTATGCCTTMAGGGCAGAGCTTRCTAGGAAAAGTGTTATCACCTAGCTTAGTATTCCTTACAACACTTAATTTAGTCATGTCTGGGGACATTTGCATATGTTCTCCTTTTTTGGAAAGCATTATATGTGTTTCTCACATAAGTGATAAAGGAAAGGGAAAAAGCACATATGACCTTCAAAAGAAAATGAAACTGATACTGATTGTCTTCCTACTTCACATAGTCTTGGATTGTTTCATGATGGAAGTGTATTCCACCACGCAGAGTTTTTCAAACCTCCTAGTCACACCTGCTTGCAAGCTCAAGTGTCACACCTACAATTTCCTGGACACACTAATCYATTTTTGAGACAGGCACTCCCTGAAAAATTGGTTCTTGTGTATTTCTAAAGTGAATATCTATCATCTAATGGAAGCAAGTGTGAATATTTACCCTGCCTGAATTCTCTCTTGGGCCATTTAGTCTCCTGTCTCAAAAGACAGTTTGACTACCTTTCAAAAGCTGTTTATCCAACTTTTTTGTTCTACTCTTTGCCTCCCATTTCATTAACTTTGCAACACCAAAAATGTGCAAGCACATCTTTATCATTGCCACATTACAGRTTTTCTTCACTAAGGTACTTAGCTCCAGCAGCCTTACTGGAAATGTCAGGGAAGCACATCCCTGCAGTCTGTCACCCATCTGTGGTGATGATGCAGGTTGTGCTCTCTGCAAAGGCACCTATTTGCAGTACCCTGAAATTTCCTTCCCAAATTCAAGTTCTACTAAATTCCAAGTCACTTGCCCCAGGAAATTCAGCTAAGCCCAAGGCAAGGACATCTCTCTGATGCTCATCTATGGGATGCAGTGAACATCTCACCCATGTTCACTGCAGAGGCAGTGCTAATGCTTTTTAGCCAGTGGAAATCAGCAGCTCACATCCATGAAAAACTTCCCTGACATAAACTGCTCTATGCAGCTAGTACAAAAGGACTGGTTTCCACCACATGTTGCTGCATCAGTAGAGCCAAGGGATAGTGACCAGTTTCAGACTATACCAGAAAAACAAGATCATATCTTGGATTTATTCTACACTGATAATACCTCTTTCAGATTCTCTTGCTAGATATCCTAAAGAAGGCATRTGGAGAATGTACAGACTACACTAGCCACTCACCTTAAAAGATTTATTTTCCAACTTGTTGAGGCAGCACTTTTGCCCCTTATACCTAAGATCAAAGATCTTAGGAATATCCTGTAGTTCTYGGATACTCTGCTGTTTAAGGCACCTCTTCCCCCTTCAGTTTAAGAAGCTCCAGCAAGTCAGACCACAGAATTGCTARCAAAGTTGTGAGCTTAAGGCCTTTTTTGGAGGGGGGACCTGGGGTTTTATTTGTTCTGGTTTTTGATTAAACAAATCAAGAAAGATCATTCCTCCTATTTCCTGACAGTAGTTCAGCCCACTCACTACTTTTCTGGGCAGGTAAGTACAGCTGCATCTCTAACTGTGAAATACAATCAAATAATATGTAAGACTACCTGCAGTGAAGGCACAGGTATTCATGACATGTAGCTCCTCAGACACTCCAGCATTTTTAAAAGACAATTAGTAATGGCAGCTTGACGTAGCAGGATGTAGAACCAGAATTAAACCAAGCAGATTGTCAAAAGACTTTCTAATTAACTTCMTCCAGGACTAGTC
Organism: Alauda arvensis; assembly: GCA_902810485.1. Lineage (NCBI taxonomy): Eukaryota > Metazoa > Chordata > Aves > Passeriformes > Alaudidae > Alauda > Alauda arvensis. The sequence goes on along the minus strand of CADDXX010000050.1, from coordinate 2,599,955 downwards.
TATCAGTGGGATGTAGTTTGAAGCAATTATGCGTAGGAGATTTTTATAACTTCACAGTTACATTATACATGCTTCACATGCATATGGAACCTTGGGGATGAGTTTGCACTGTGTTACTTACACCAGCCTATCATAAAGGCATATCCTATAACTGCATTCTGTAGACAGATGGAGTATTGCATTAATATTACAGCCACTAACTCATATTTTAATAAGCTTTGCAGAGTATCSGCAGAAATTATACTTGGTCAATGTATCAGACAGCTTCTCCTTAGCTGAACTTGGCAAGCAAAGGTTAAAAAAGTTCAACTGCTATTACAAAGGAGCACAGATATCAGGGCACCTCTGTACTCACTGGGCRATCTGCTGCACTACAATACTGCTGATTGCTATTGCTAATTGCCCCAGACRCTCTTCCTACAGAAATAAAGAAAAACTTCACTAATGATCTCTGGAGGTTTCAGGCTGGGGCTTTCAGTTCTTCTGGAAGTTTTGTGATTCAGACAACACAACTGGAGTTGCTCTCATTCTCAAAGAGAAACTAACAGGCTTTCTTACTCTAGSTCCTAAAGGAGACTCCTAGTTGCCAAGTGCCCTTTGATAGCAGTGAAAAGCMYATGCTGAATAAGAGAGAAAAAGTTACATCATAGGCAGATTAATTCAATGAAACCAGRAGTACCTTTTGAAGACAGCAAATATTTATATTAGCAAATCTCTCCTACTTCAGTGTCTATGTGGTCTGTTCTTCCAAATTTCCTGTACTCACCAGTAGCTGCCAGAGCTGCCCAACAGGCAGGAGGGGACCAGCAGTTCTGGCTAAAGCCAGGGCTGCCAAACTTGTGGTTGTGCTCAGGCAAGTACTCCAAGCATCCAGGGCCAGAGCTGACCAGCCATAGAGGAAGAGGCTTTGCTCCTGCTTACGAGAGAGATAAGGCACAGGTGCAGCAGTTTGTTTGCTGAGGCCAAGCTAGGAGAGGTACAGAGCACATCAGTCTCCCCTCAKTTGTCTTAAGACCCCTTTGTGTAGACTCAAGCACTTGAACCCCATTTATGGTAAGGTCACACCAAGCAGTCCCCAGACAGACAGTCCCCAGGACCTGCACCCTGAGCACAGGGAGGGGATGTAGCATCTCAAACTGCTCTTCCCCATCCCTCTGAAAGGSCAGGACATGAGGCACCTGCCTCTTTACCCACAGGGCAGGGGAACACAGACCCCGCTGACAGGGCCAGCTCCTCAACACTAGTAGGAGCCCAACCTGGCAGGATTCCCAAGAAGGAGCCTATTGGACACACCTCATGCCTGCAKCAGGGAGGCAGCCCACACTGGGAGGAAGCTGGTGAGAACCACTGGGCTGGCTCTTCAAGCAAGCACTGCCTCCAGCAGCCCCTCTGGAGCCCTGCTCCTGGGACATTCCAGTGCAGAGCTCCAGGTGACAATACACCCTGACTGCAAGGCTGTCACCCTCACCCTGCCCCCAAAAGGGACAGCCAGAGACCCTGGCCTCATTGCAGGGGGGCACATTGCCCAAAGTGTCACAGCAACACCTCCACCTGAAACAGTGGGGCCCAGCCCAGGGCCGGAGCGAGCACTGACCTACCGATGCACCATTCAAAACATACCAGACATTTTTGCTTGCTTTTAAATGAGGGAGGATAAGGACATGCACAGACATCAAAAGCCTCCCCAGAGGAGGCAGAGGGCTCCAGCCTGCTGGCAGCACACAGCTGCTCTGCTTGCCACCCGCAGGAGGCTGTCRGCAAGCACCGAGGACCTGTGGTGGCCACAGCACTCCACTAGCCAAGGTGCTTCAGGAGCTGCTGGGCTACTCAGATCACCAGCAAAGCCATCCCAGCTGGGGTTAAATACAGCTCTCCCCCATCCAGAGATGCCACAGCTCTTCCCACCAAAACTTGGAAACACCAGAACAGCTACAGGTGAAGCCACCAGCCAGCYCTCCTCCTCTCTTTCCTCTGCATTTATTAACTACTCAGTTTATTACTAACACAGYCCATCTATGGCAAGGCCCTCAGAGTACCACTGAAGATAAAAAGCCTTATTTAGCCTCCTCTCTCCCTATCATTCTCTACTTTTTTTTTTTTGTTGTTGTTGTTGTTGTTCAATATGAATGTTTTGCCTCAGCTCTGATTCCAGCATTTTGTCAGTCAGGAGCACACTAAAGTGCTTACTTCTTCTGCTCTTCCTGTCATTGCTCCACAGCCTCACATCAAAGGATCAGCAAAAACGTCTCTGATCCTTTTTCTCCTTCTCTTGGGTCAGAGAAAATAAATGTTTATGCTAAGACTTGTGAAGACAGTGACAGCATATGTTGGGAGGCAGGGAAGGRGCAGACATTAAACCTGAACTGCCCTATAAGCCCCCAAGAGGCATTGAATSTTGATGGGAGTCTTAGCCAAAGAAAAAGCTTTTCCTATGACAGAAATTTATCCTTCCTCTGTTTTCCCATATGAAGGATCATGCAGCTATGCCTTGCATTTAAACACACATGCTTCCAGGGAATTATTTACTCTTTCAAACCTGACAGCTCAGTTAATTTGTGAAGCACTGGTCTGACCCTACAAGCCGGGTAGACACTGCTCTCCTGCCACAAACTGGGTGAGCAGCTTTAGGCAGAGCACAGCAATTCAAAGAGCCATCACTGCCACAGAGATTATTTACCCCCCCCCTGCAGAAAGAAGGGAACCTGTGTAAACTGTCATTAGGATGGTGCATCATTCCAATCCATTATTCMTGTCACATCAATATGTTCCAATAAATTAATCATAAGCTCCTCCATTCTCTAAGTACACAGACCCAGCCTTAAATGCCTGAATTTTAAGTAGGCAAGACAGAAAAAGAGTGTGAAAATGACGTATAAGAAATWAAATTATTTTACCAAGGTCACTCAAGAGTCTTGTGGCAAGCTGAAGAACATAACCTGAGTCTGCATCTAGTTGTGCAGTGGCCTCATTCCCTTATCTCCAGTCAGTACATCTGAGATGCTTTTTGCTTCCTGCCCTCTTCCTCCTCAGTGTTTCTTCTTTCCTGAGTTTTAATTCCAGGCCCACATCACATTTGGGAGGTGCTGCCATGCCACAGCCCTAGGAGCTGTTATTATAGTTATCCATTTCAACAAGGGTTTGTGTCTCTGTCTTCCCTGTTTGGCGTTGTCATGTTCTCCACCTGGTGTTTTTGAATTGTTTTGACAGACTGCTACCTTGTCCAAATCCAGGGCACGATTTACTGGGATTTGGATGAAGATGAAAATTCCATAAGAACTCTTAGATTCAGGGATTCAGGGATTCTCTCTGATCCCTGAGTGAGCTGAGGACACCAACCTACAAGGCACTCACACAGCCTCTTTGAAGAGAGAAGGTGTTTGTTAACACTGAGGCCTCAGTAACCTATTTTACAGCTTCACCATACTCCAGGATAAAGAAAYGTTTTGCCAGTAGGCAGCCACCTCGAGGTTCAAATCAGGTTAATGTAAACTGCAAACAAACGTGTTTGTAATGTACAAAAACAAAACAAAACAAACAAAAAAACTCCAAACAAAAACCCAACAAAAAACATCCAGAGACAAATACTTATGAAAGGGTGAGGAAATTAAAGGGAAAAAAAGGTCATGTATTTGCACCAAAGTTATATTCTGAAAGCACATTTTCCTCAACACATCTGAACTGTTTTGAATATTTTCCTTATAGACATACAGAATACTAGTTAATATGTGAGGGACCTTGGCAGATTGAATTCCCTTCTGCCTCTTATSTCTCTTTCTCAAAAAGACATATTTCTTACTGATACCAGAGATAGCCTTGGTAATTTCTAACTAACCAACAAAGGGAGACTACATACCTTTTAATAAATAACAGTTAAAAACAGGTCTCTCTCTCTCTAAGAGTGTGCACTTTGGTTCAAAGCCTCTTTGTAAACTATGCATTTGATATCAAATTGCCCATAAAGCACCTACATTACTGGCATAKAAAGCAAAATTAAATCATTAAGTTTACAACACGTTCTTTCTCAAGACTTGCCAGAAAAATAACTGACCCTTGTAGCATCTATACATGAAAAATTCAATACTATCAACACAGTCATAAATCTTCATTATTTTAGGCAAATATTTTAGGCTCAAACTTCCTCTGCTAATGCTTCTGCMGATCTACAATAGTTTAATATGTCATTTGGGCAGCTTCTCTGACAAGAAGAAAAAAGATGAGACTCTGCTTATCATGAGGTGACAGGAAAGAATTCTGAGGCTGTGCCACCCTACAGAGCAACTGCTCATGCCTGAATCTCATAGATCCTTTGTGTTACCATCCTCTRTGTTTATATACCACCCTCACTAACTCACAGCCCCRGCCCCCATGTGGCAGAAGTAGGTTWTCTKTGTTYTCCATGTGCTRCCTYCCTGTTTGCAGCATCTCTGGGCCTGAGTGGTGCGAGGGCAAGGGAAAGCAAGGTGGCAGTTTGTCTGTCCCTCCAGCTGATAGTCAGTATGGAGGAGGAGTGTATCTATCTTATTCAAAAGCAGGACCTGAGTCGAGAACCTGGGAAATAAATCTGGGATGTAAACTGGGAGGAAGAGCCCGGGCAACATAGTCTGGAATGGAGGTGGCAAAGACTGTTTGAGAGTCTATTCCCATGGAGAATAATGGGAACTGGAGAGGTAGCAAAGGGTAGGAARGAATGTAGGTTAAAGAGAGAAAGAGGGAGGAACTAACTGATATTATGGATATTKATGTCTGYGAAGCACAGAGCTGGAAGGTAATAGACRGGAAAATGAATGGATAAATCTACATTCACAAGATTATTCCCCTCTGAAGCCTGGGATGGCAAGCAACAYCTCATGGCTTCCCCACTGTCAGAGACTACCAATGAAACCTACTTGAAACAAGTCCTGACCCCTGATCTGCCAAAGCCATTACAGCCTTTTCCAGGTGAGGACTCACTCTCTCTACTCAGCCTGAGTGTGGCTTCAAACAGCAAATTCAAAAACATGCCAAAAATATGAAAGGAACATTTTTCACATGGCAGAATCMATCACCCCAAAGCGATTCCAAAACCTGCAGAAGAGCTCAACCAAAGCAGCCTGAAGCAAACAAAGGCACACACTATTTCAGCTGTCTTTGGCTAGTGAGAACTAAAGGCTGATGGTGTGCATGGGTGTGAAAACAAACTGCTCACACTGAAGTTATTGTTGCCACTCACTCAGGAGTCACAGCAAGTCACAGTGGTGTATTTGCAGCCTCCCACTGTTAAAACATAGGAGCATTTACCTGGGTCAGTCTCTGGTACCCAAACCTTGCTGTGCTTTAGCTGTTACACAATCAACCAGCTCTGTAGGACTGTGTGGTTCATGTACTGCCAGTTGCTTTATTTACACAGAGCAACTCTGCTGCTCGTTGCAGTGGGAAGTTCTAAGCAAGGACAAACACAGGATTATCACTCAGAAATTATTGGCTTCTTTCTCTGTGCTCAGAGCCATGCCCAAGGCCACCCACACAGCCATGGCTGGGGTGAGCTAGGGTTGTAGGCAGGAGACTTTGGTTTCCAACCCCACACTCAGTTTCTTGAACTCTCTGGCAACTCTGCTGCATATAGAGGTGAAGCTGGTGCAGATTTTCCCCAGATGGCACCGTGGCCATCCCCCAAGACGAAATGACAGCAAGAGAAGCCCTCACATACTCAGATGCTTTAACAATGACTAGGTAACAAATGTATAACTGGACATCCTGGCCACAGACATACTGAGAGAGACTTAGGGCAGTCCCATTAAGGTCAGCAGGTCCCCCCAAACCTGTTCCTGCAGAAGAGGGTGCACTGCTATGGGCTGTGTCTCATTTGCTTGCTGGTCAGTGGAGGCCACAAGGAAAGCTTTGGCATCTGGGATCATTAATAAGCAAAGTGAATGTTCTCCTTAACACCGCAAGATGGCAGGAGACGCTCAAAAATCCCCCCTCAGTCAGCTGGAACGGCTTTTCTTGTTTTGCAGCTGTCTAACAACTTCTGTGAGAAGTTCAATGAAAACTTACTTTTTTAAAAAAGACTAGAGAAGCTTGACAAACTCCTATCAGTGACTTTTCATGGATCTCTCACAAGCAGTGGGATGTTATATCAGTGACTTGGCCATACAGACAGAATCATGTGGGAAAGTGTTTGATGTGGGAATAATCTCCAGAATTTGCTTTCTTGTAATGAGTATAAAACAAAAGAGATAGAGAGAGAGAGAGAATGAGGAAACTAGAAGTGGACAGAGGAAAATGCAACTGGCTTACATAAAGTTTTTATTTTTAATATCAGAGCTTGCAGACACTGCCTGYGGCATTCCTTACATTACTCACAGTATGAAGACGTGAGAAAGCCATGAAAACTCAGACAGTTTGTCAAGAAAGGTCAATTTTTATTCCCTTCAGTTTACTGCTGGCTTCTCCTGGTTAAGCACTTYTTCCTCCCACAAGGACTAAATAAAAGCAAGTTCCTGCACCAGATCATATTCCACTCTTAGGATGATAATCATCAAAAATGATCCAAAATTACTGAATTCAGTGCTGATTAATAGGTTTGCGAATGATTCTGTTACTTTATGAAACAAATATAAACAGAAGGTCACTGAAAATGGAATAAAGTGTCTGTAGTGGCGTTTCTGATGCAGGAAGCACTGAAGATAATCTTTGTTTGATCAGCTTCACAAGGAAGAATGAGGAAATACCCAAATTAATTTAATCACTCTGAAACCAGCTATTGCAATGAGTGAGAATTTTCTTTGTGACTGCACAGAGYAACCCTTCAGAGGCCAAAACAGCCCAGTTTGAGTGATGAAGAGATGTAGCCCTAGGCTGATGTGTCTGAGGGTGGATGAAGCTCTCAGACAGGCAGTGTGATGGGGATGGGTTCTGCAGTGCTGAGGCAGAGGTCCATCCTGTCTCATGACTCAGAGCTCAAGCAATGGYGCTACAAGGTGTTAAAAAGAAAATGTTCGTGCTCAGAGGGCAGAACCTGGCTGCCATTAAGTGCACTATGGACCTGAATCTATTAACATGAGGCAAGAGGTCCTGAAATCACACTTTTATCCTTGATTTGATTATCAAGTCTTCATGCCTTCTCCTCCAAGTAGTTTTACAGGGCTAAAGCCTCTGGGGGCAGGCACTGTGTGCCACTTCACGTGTTGCTTCAATCTCCTAACATCAAGGATATTTCTAAAATATAAACACACATTTCCAGCATTTTTCTGGAAATGTTGCATCTGAAATATGTATATGTATTTTATTTCTCTGATCTCTGCTGTGCCAATTCAACAGATATATTTCTGTATCTGATTTGTACTGCCTAGGATACTTTTTTTTCTGACTTTTCAGAAACAGGTAACACTTAGGCACTGGCCTTCTCTGATGTACTTAACGCGCCGAGGACACAGTGTTGTCTTTATGTGACAGTTACTGTCTGTCCCCTTGTGGCCAGAAATCAGACAGAAAACCCAGCCTACAGATTTAACAGATCATTTGCCTTGAGTAAGAAGGAGCAGCTTCTTGTGCTGAAGAAGGAAGGTCTTGCACAGATAATGGTCCCTAGATAGCCTAAGATTTAACTGTCATGGAAGCCGTTTTAGTCTGCAGATTCCCATTTTTGAATATTGTGAAAACTGGTTGCATTCATATCTGAACTCTGGGTTCTGCTGTTGTCCACTTGAAAGCGAAATGGGGATCCAGGCCTGAGTGTCCAACAGCTCTGGTGACTGAATCACTAGAGATGCATAAGCAAATTTAGAAATAATGATTCTGTTTCACAGATTCTCATTCACAGTGAAACAGTGCACAAAGTGGGCCACATGTGTGCAAAGCTTTGCACAAATGACAACCACTACACTTTTATGCAGAGCACAGAAAACAAGTTCTTATTYCTTCCCAAAGCCTTTTAAGCCTCATGCCGAAATGCTGATCAGTTTTTCTCAGACAAGCGAAATTAAGTCTTTTCTTCAGGTAGCTAACACTGTAAATTCAATTAACATTTTCTAAATTTTAAGTTGAGCTGCCACTACAGTAACAGATAGAGTAAGTGTGAAGGTTTGGGGAGGATGAGTCCTCCTCAGCAAGTGAAAAGCACAGAAAAATGCACAGGTGGGAGGCACAATGGACTATAAAACAGGACCTATGAGAGAAGACTTGTGCTGCTYTAGRTGAAGAACTGCCCAGAGWTAYGGGGCCAGATTGAAATGAGTTGCACCGTAGAGCACCAAGAACAGGAATGAAGGGTACTGGATGTGAGACTATGGGGAGGGAACAGATGTGAGGAGTTCTGATTTATAACATGGAACCACTTAACAAACCTTCCTCTCTTCCTYTGTTTTCCTCCTTCTGTGCTTATCATTACCTCTGAGTAGAAAGACAGTTTCCACAATCAAGCCCATGTCAGGAGGTGGATGTACCAAGCGTACCAAGGCCTCCCTACCTCCCGATGCCTTTCCCGAAAGCCGCTCCTGGCAGTCCCGCCACAAATCCGTCTCAGTGATAGGGTTTCACAAAGCACCAAGCATGCTCTTGGCAGGCAAACTCTTTGTGCATCTGGATGTAATAAGGAGCTAGACTGCAGCTGATGGGGTGGCTCAGCGCAGTGAGCCACCAGGGGAGCGATGGTCAGTCTTTTCCTGCTGCCTGAGCTCAGATCGCAGCAGCACATTGGAAGCTGCTCGTGGTGTGAGCCCCACGGTGAAAACAGCCAGGCCACAGGGAAGGAAGGGAAAGGAAGGTCACTGGGACTCAAACCAACAGCTGCTCTCTGGCTACGAGACTCTGACGGGTGTGACTGTCTCACACCAGTGGGAATAGCCAAGATTGCCCTCAACAAGGATGGAGCTAGCCAGGAAGCATCCCTGTCCCAGARGCTGAGAAACAAGGAATGAAGAAGATGAAGAAGGGATCCCCCAGGGGTGGGCCCAGCTGGGATTGCTAACAAGGAGAAGGTCAGCACAGAGTCCTGATGATACTCCATCCATTGGTGCATGGATATACTTAGAGGCTTTTAATTTTACCTTTATCACTGCAGGAGGACCCCAGCATTACACAAGCTGGGCTGCTGCTGCTTTYCTGAGGGTACTGTAAACATAAGGGYGACACTGGAGTAACACCAGCTCTCCCAGCCAGCAGCACATGCTCAGAGGCACAGTTCTATGTAGGGTATAGCTGGCCTCTGGTCTCCAGCACTGCTGAGCAGCAGAAAATGGCAGGATTTTAGTAGGGAAGGAAGTTCCTTTGGGAATACTCTGAAATTGACTGTGCCCAAACCAGCWCACATCAACTTGCAGGATCCCAGATGCAACTTTTGTCCTTCTCTCCAGTCCTGCACCAGTGTGAGGCATTTCCTCCTGTCCTCACGTCTTCACTGCACACACACAGAGAAATAAAGGAGAGCAGCAATGATCTTGCAGTTAAAAGTCATGCTGAAGAAGAGCAAGTTCTCCTTCCAAGTAGACTTGGCTCTATAGAGCTCTGCAGATGTTTTTTTCTTWAAAAAAAMCCCACAGTAAAACCCTCATTTAAATGTTATTTAAGCAGCTCTGACTCTTAAAATACATGCAAGAAACAGATGTGCAGAACAGAGAAGTGCCATTTTTATGGAGTGGTTCTTCAGTGTTTGAGCCATACTAGATTACATTTGGAGTATAGACTCCTCAGCTACACCATGTAATATTTATAATAGTTTACAGTACACGGCCAAATCTTTCTGCCAGTGAAGCCAATACCTCTTTATCAACCTCAGCCCAAGGTGGCAGTAAACCAAAATAAATGGGATATTAATACCTTGTTACTCTATGCTTTCCAGATACCCCACACTTCACCCTACATTAGATCTCTCTCTCTGCTATTGCTCAAGAAAGGGGTTACTTCCCCCTTACTTTTATGTCCTGAGATACAAGTTCAGGAAGCACAACTCAGTCTAAGCTGTTTATCAGGCAGAAACAGAGTCTGTAACCATGTCAAGTCCCTGAATCCCTCATGTTACTGTTTTTCTCTGACACTGTCCCATATTTGGGCTTTGGGTAAGCTGACAGGAATGTAATTTCTATTTAAAGATACACTGTCTGTTACTTTTATACTAAGTAATAAATGCAGGATTTGAAGAATGAGCATTAGGAAAAAATGGTTGGACAGTTTATACGTTGAGTCACCTCTAATGGAACACCATTACCATTAAAAAGAAGAAAACAACAGTAACAAAAAAGAATCAGGAAAAAAACCCAAACCCTATTCTTAAGGACTTCCTCATAATCTTCCCCCAAAAATTCCCTTGGCCTGAAATTTCCCATGTTTGGTGCCTGCCCAAATGTGAATATTTCRATTCCTGCCAATTGTTTTCAGTCAGTTTTCAATTATGTGAGGATGAAAAATAGACATTCCTTCCTATTCCTAGGATCAGGATTATATTTTCCCACAGCTGTGCTGAAGCAATCAGAACACTGGAACTTCAGTTGTAAAAAGCAATCAGTAGGGTACAATGCCTTCTGTGAGTGTGGKGAATCCTTTTTAAGTTTTACAGATGCATTTTTTACCAAGTAAAAGACTGATACACTTGCTCCTCCTTCCACATGTGTGCTGCATGTGTATTTCAGTCAGAGATAATAACTTATTGTTGAAAGCAAATGTATCCTTCCTTAGCCCTTACCCTTCCTGAACATGCTCTTTGACAAAAGAGAAAACTGGATTCTGTTATCTCAATTTCTGCAGATGGCTTCCAAAAGTACTTACGGSTGAGTAATAGTTTGACTCTTGGTGATTTTCAACCATCACTCATGTATCTCTTTAATGTCCTCACCCACGTTTGAAATTCTCATTGAAGCTGACACTAATGTTGAGGAATAAACCCGAAAGGATCCAGTAGGGTACTCAGGTTGCAGACAGTGTTGGGGATAGGTACAGAAGCTATACGGAAAATTCAGCATTATGCTGAATATCCAACATATCATTCTTGTGATTTCCTTACAGGAACGAAACCCCATCCGTGGCTGAGCCACTGCTTGTCTGAATTAACATTTGCTTTCTTTAAGCCTTGATTTAAAACTCTGACAGTGACCTCCCTTCATATTGACTAATACAATTGCTTCTCCACTTCCTAATTTCCCAGCCAGTGAAGCACAACGCTGCTCCTCGGAATTTATTAAATACTTAGTTCACCCAGCAGGAGCAYTTGAGCAGTCGAGTGCTACTCAGTGCAACTAAGCATGACAGATTGAGCATCCTCCTTTTGCAAAATCTAAAGCCAAAGGTARGCACATCAATCCAATGAATAGATTTTGCTTATAATTCATAAGMCTTCCTTAATTGTTTTTGGAGATGACACAAAATAGATATTAATTATTGACAAATAATRCAGATTCACTGCTTCTTATAATTGTAAAAAGTAAATAAACCTAAGGGCATACTTCAAAACTTCCAGGTCCCTAGTCACTGCTTAAAACGTTATTACTAAGTAATTACTCCAGGTATCCCCTTGTCTTGAATAACACTATTTTTTCCAATTAGTTCCACTAATGTTAATAATACCACTCCTATAGGAAGTGCCACAATCAGGTAAAAATGCATTTCTTTTCAGATAGATTTCTCCATGTGCGGAGAAAAAAGGAAAGCAAAGGCATCAGGATCCAACCTCAAAAATAAGGAAAGTGAATTCTAGCAGGAATAAACTCCCAGAGAGGAAAGAAAAGAAAAATGAGAGAGTGCAAAAGGAATGAACAAAAGAGATAAAGCCAGGAGAAGAGAATTTATCTTACACAAACAGAATTTGTGTTGGCCCATTCGTCCATGACACAAGCACTAATGAGGCTGCCCATTCACAGAGTCCTCAGATAAACATACAGATGGCCATTTAAATCACCTCAATGCAGTCTGTGTATTATGACCCACTGTATTCACTTGGAGAGGGTAAAGAGAAAAGACAGAGGGCTGGAGATGATGAAGATAACAGGCCAGGATTATTGGACTTTTCCTATGCCTCAGTCTTCATAAGTTTTTCTATGAAAATGCTTGTAAAGAGCTGGACYATAAAAATTCCAGACTTTACTGTTGGCATAATTGATCTCAGATATGTCACCACAGAAGGAGACAGAGGAGTATTCATGTAAGACATACAAATCTTGGAGAGGAACCAAGTGTAATATATAATCTTTCCTTCACAGAAAACCATTCATGAYGGTTTTGGAATAGATTTAGACTTTTAAAACCTGTTCTCCAACCTGTAACACATTTTGAACAAAAGGTTTTCCAGGCTCACAATAAAGAACACTTGAATTTGATAGTGTATTATTCATCCAGTCTTGAAATGAATAATTCCTTGRTTATACCTTCTTATTTTGCAGAAAGGGGACTGAAGAACATCCTCTTTTAAAACAGCCTTCAAAGGATCTGAAATATTACAAAAATCAGAGACCAAATTCACAGCTGGCACAAGTGGGCACCTCCCAGTTTGAGTAGGTGATCTGAGGCTCATAAAAACATTTTTTTCTCTGGTCACAGTTGTCTACCAATACTATATCATTATTACAGTACCATGGCAAGAATTCTTACAAGTCTTTGTTTTTTTACTTATGGKTTGTGTTGTAGGCTCTTTTTTTTTAGTACATTGTTRTTRYTGTTGTTGTTAGTTGCTGTTAYTGGCATTCTACCCATGGGAGTGGGTGTGAAAACCTGCTTTCTGTTTCAAGGAATTTTTTCCTTTGCAGTTTCCTCACATCCCTTTTCACTTCCCTTCACAACTGCTCATTTTTGCTCCTCCTGMCCCTTGTTTTTCAACTTCCCATTGTCTCTCTGGTCTTCTTTGTCTAGGGAGTTCAAGTTCTTACCTCCTCTTCAAAGCTGTTGCAGCTTCAGCAGTAACTATATGATAAACCWAGAGGCCACAACAACATTAGCAAGCATCACACAGCACCAGACAGACAGCCCTTTTATGCCTCCTCTGCTATTGTTCTACACTGTCAGCATCTACCTTCTTAGTCATCAGGACATGTGGCCTAAATTGATTGCTAAGGGATTGATCTGTGGTCTCTCCACTGAACATCAAGGAGAGACTCACACTGGGCTCAGCAGGCTGCAAATCAGACCCTGAGACACCATCAGAAACCTCCATCAGAGTGATGGAGGTTAGAAAATCAGCTAAGGAAAGCAAAATAAATACTTCCTGTAGAAATTAAACCCTATGCCCAAACTGCTTCCAAGTTTATCTCAAGAGCAGGAGGAGCAGGGAATTGCTTGTCTAAACTCTGTGTGTTTGCATGTGTGAGTGAATGAGCAAAAGACATCCTGTGGGCCTTTTAGAGCTGGTTACATTTAGCTGCTTTGTGGCTGCTGCCAAATTTTTAGTAGCTGTGACTCATTGACCAACTAGCTGCCTTAACATCTTGCTTCATTGTCCTTTTCCCCTTATAAAGGTTTCCTCTCACCCCCATCTGAGACGTCAAGAACAATGATTCCAGATGTAAGCACAAAGTTTTCCAATGCAGCACATCACAAGACCTGCAGGCGTGCCTTGAAATGAAGATTGCAAATGACGTGGGTGCTGTGAGCCTGATGAACACCTTGAGAGCTGACAGATGACAGTGAGCACTCAAGGCAGTCTGCCTTGTTATATGGCTTCCAGGTGAATGAAAGATGAGTTGGCAAGATGTTTTAAGATGTGTCTGTGAATAGCTCAGGAAGTAAATCTGAGTTCTTTGTTCAACAGACAGAAGTGTGTGGGATTTTGGGGATACATGTGAGTACAGAGGAAAAGGAAACAGTGATATTCTGAAGAAATTTTATCAAAATACACACTGGTTTTAAAGGAACAAAATCCAGYAGCTATTAGGGTAGAACAATACATGGAGGACTGTGTTCCTCAAAAGAGCTTGATGAGAGACAACAGCCARCTCCCTCGTTTGAATAGGTGTGTGTTCCCAGGGTGAGACATGAGCACAGACATAGGACACGTGAATCCAGTGTTTGCAAAGTGCTGACACTCTCAGCCCAGTGAACTGACACCCCTCATCTCTTGTGCAGAGATGTTCAACACCTGGCAGCACTGAGTTCCCCACCTGAGGACACAGGGAGCCTGACTGGAGGACCTGTCCCTRGACACACTCGGTGCCAGAGGGGTGGCAACAAGCAGACCCCGAGAAGAATTAATCCAGCAGCACCAAGAGTTGAGGATGTTCAAGGAGTAGAACAGCAGTGTTTGGTGCTCAGTGTATTTAAGGCTTTTGAGCTCATCTGTCTCCATACAACTGTCCCTAGGCAGGAAATGGCTAATTACCTTTCCATGGCAGGAGCAGTTCAGCTGCTCCAGGGCAGAGGAGAGAGAATTGGCCGTAATTACGGGAGGAGCACACAGAACTCTCCCTGGTAGTGGRGGGACTGAGCTGCAGCCAGTATTTAAAGGCTGATTAGTACAATTGCTTGCAGTCAGTATTTACAGCCACTTCTCAATTGCCCTTACCCTGGGAAAAATGAGATGCTGTCAGCATAAAACTTACAAAAAAGAACAATAGAAATAAACTTATGTTTTCTTTTGATATTAAATCAGCCATAATTTAAACAATTACAATAACAATAAGATTTTTTTCCCCTAGCCCTCCAGTGGTCCTTTTGAATTTCTCCCACAGCCCATGGTTTGGAAAATCTGGTTTCAGAATGAGAGAACTATACATGCATTCAATAATGACTTGAATGAGTGTTAAAGGCATTGTTCCTAAAAGGAGCTGTGTGAATATTTTAAGTTATTGAGCAGGAGGGGTGGTAACAAGAACAATAGAAAAATGAAATTATTGTTGTTTTGTCTCTTTAGACCTCAGTGCTGTCACATGTTTGCCCTTTCTCCTGAAGAGGGGTTTAGCTCACTGACAGGATCTTCTGGGAAGCTTTCCGAGCTAGCACAATTATTGTGTCAAACTCTTATCTCAGGGACCAAATAATGGAACCAGGCTTTGACTGTCTCCTCTGATTTTTAATGAGCTATTTGTTGCAATTAGAACCTGTATTATTTTAACTGGGTCTAGAGGAGGAGTATGTTTAGACATTGCTCGGGGGAAGAAGAGATTGTTAAGGAACAGGTGGTTAAAAAAAATAAATAAAATCAGTTGTAAACAGAGAAAATAAGAAGGCATGGGAAATGAGAGAGAGAAGAGAAAATTTTCAAGGAATAGAATTTGCAAGGAATAAAGTCTCCAAGAACATTTCAATAGTGTGCTATCCATGCAGATCTTAAGAGACTGATAAAAGTACAGTTAAACTGAAGACCTTCTACCCTGGCCACGCTTTAGCTCGAAGTGGTCACAAAGACAATCTGCAGCCTTTGCCTGGAAGCAGATCGTTCGGGTCAAGAAAGAACAGGAGAGGGCAGCATCGCTTTAGACTTACTATAAGGGCCACTAAGGAAGTGTCTGGGAAACTGCAGTGGACAAACGGATCATTGCAGGTCACCAGGCAACAGACTGATGAAGGGAGTTTGCCCGCAGGTAGTTCACTGGAAAAAATGCCTGCATGGGAAGAGGATGGAAGAAAATGATGTTTTAAGTGCAAAGTAGAAAGCTATGTGAATGTGGTATTTCAGCAGTGCTTTCAGCTGGACTCTGTTCTACTGCTGAGTTCAGGATGTGAAGTACAGCCTTAGACACAGAGATTTCTGGCAGCTCATTTAGTTACATTTYCTCTCATCCACACATCATTATAGCCTTATACAAGACAAGAAAGCCTATTTCAAAGACGCACAAATRGTACACCAAAGGTGGTRAGTTCCTTGYCAAATGTGCCACGTGGCATCAGGASAGCACCTGGATGGCCACGCTCCCCTGCAAACCATTGACCCACATCAAGCACGTCCATTGCACGAGTGCAGGGCTCTGTTGGGATGGCATGAAGGATTTCTGAGATGTAATCAGCACACCAGAATGCTGATTCAGCTTCAGATGAAGGATAAATGCTCTACTCTAATGTATTATTCTTTCAAATAAATTTCATAAATGAAAATAAATCCAAATTGATATCATAAATATGTCAGAAAATTTTAAATCCTGGCAAAGGTACAGTAGGCTTGGTTTTACCTGTGGAAACACCAGTGTAGTGACTTTTAACAGAGGACAAAGTGTGGTCCATTCACTTCAACTTTTCCTCTGTGACAGTACTTACTAGAGGCAATTGTGGATTCATGAGCTTTTAACACTTTTTAAAGTTACACAGTGTGCAAAATCACATGGCACAGAAATTCCCCCACACATGAAAAGCAGCCATGCCTATCAGTGGCCCTCTTGGCTCTGCTTCCTTTCTGCCACTCTCACGCCTCYTTCAGTGAAGACAGAATAATTCTCTTCACAACTGATGGTTCTGCCAGTACATTACTGAACTTGCAGAGCCACATTGGTTTTGCTGCTCTGTACCCTCTTCAAATCAGGCTCACAACCCAGAGAGGAAAATGACTGACATTCCAAAAGAGGGTAATGGTACATTGGTTCCCAGGAAGTAATTTTGCCCAATCATTTTGCAATATAGGTGAATCACGAGTATATTTTTCATTTCATATACAATGTTTCAATATCTCTGATCTATACACAAGGAATGGAGTGACACAACTGAGGTTTCATTTACTGAAGTCCATAATCCCTGTCAATTAATTGTTTCATCTTGCTGTGGAAATTTTCAATAAAATACTGAGAGAAGTAATCTTGCAGATAACAGTGTGGGAATGATATGAATGGAAACACCAAATATACATAAACCTTCATAACCACCAACTATGTGTTTGGACATGGGCAGAATTCTACAAATACAGGGATAGCAACTACCTGACCTTTTTATTGAAACAGACATTTCAAGTAACTTCTTCTAATTGTAGAACTATTTTCTGAGCCACTATATTGTTACATGGCAAGTTCAATTGATTACACTTAGAATTTTTAGGGAAATGCAGTAAAGGCAGTGTGTTTGTTTTGCATTTTTTTAAAATTTTATATTAAAATAGGGGGGTTTAAAATAATTTCATTTCAATAGCCATGCTAATATAAATTACTCATTATCATTGGCACCTTAGCATATAACTGAAGGATTGCATATGATTGTGAATAAATGAAGTATGCTGTTTAAACAACTTTTTTAAAAATCACACATTTTCAATACTTAAGTGCCAGATCCTCTTTAGGACTGAATGAACCCTCTGAACTTTCCTAGCCCAGTACATAGGAGGGGCACTTCATCTAAAAGCAAGTTTCCATCAGTAATCACACCATATGATGAAAACCAAAAATATTGTGAAAGAAACACTACACCTTGRCATTTTCAAATAAAAGGGTCTAAATGGCATTTTGGATTTTCTGCTTATTGATAATACTTATGCTTTAATATTCTGAATTAGAATAAAAATTAATATCTCAGTGTCAAATTTCCCAGAAAACAAAAAATTCCATGCCTTGACCAAGTAAAATTACCAATTGAGTGAGTAATCCATTTTCTCCCAGGCCCTCAGTTTTGTCAGAACTAAATTTACACACAATCATTTTTTAAAGAGATATGGGAGGAAATGCATAAATGCCAAGAATGTTTGTTCAGGGAAATGACACACCATCATTTTCCCAACATCTGGTAATTCATGAAGGGCTGACAAATTTTCTTTTGGACTTATTAAGAGTGAAGTTATCTATTCTGAGGGGATCTGTGATAAAAGCAATTTTTTTACTGTAAGAAAGTTTGAGCTGAAGCTTCATACAGAGAGAGAAAAGAGACTGGAAGAAGAGCTGCTTTTGTTGGTCTGTGGCTCAGAAGCATTACCCGTCCTCCCCTCCAGAACTCTATTTTTAGATGGCCTCCAGTGCATTAGATCAAATGTATAAATTGGATGAGGTCAAACTGCCTCTGTCTGTGAATATGCAGCTCCCAAAGGTGTGCCAATGGCTGTGGAATTCAGCTGGCTGGTATTAACCTGGSCCCTGTCAAAATCAGACTATAACATCAGTCTTTCTATTAAACACGGGCCTAACAACCTTTTAACAGTTTGAAGCTAAACTCTCATTTAATTTATATTGATGTGGATGTAGAGATGTCAGCATAAGAGGGTTTTTTCTGTCATGTTTTCCTCCTTACTGTGTTAGCAGCTAGCTGCCATCTTAGGAGGTCTTTGCTGGGAAAGGATTATCATCCCTGGAAGCAGGAGAAATCCCATGATTTCAATTTCTCTAATAGTTCCATATTATTCTGACCAKTATCATCAGACTGGCTTTTACATTGGAGCACACTTCTGTAGCTATAGGTGTGTAGCTAAAAATATATAAACATGCACACATTTGATATCACAACACTCATTAATTCATTATCCAGGCAATAAAATAATTTAGCACACTTCAGCAGACCAAGAAATAACCCACATGAACTCTTTTTGCTCTGCAAAGCTCTGAGTGACTTGAACACCGCCCTTGTGCTAAAATGGAAATTTCACCTTAAAACTGTGCAGTGTGACTGGCAGCCCCAAACTCTGCAAGATTTATGTGAGGCTGCTGGTGGTGTTGTGTCACTTGGTAACGTAGGACTGTGTCTGTGGAGGGAACACCATGCAGTGTGGAGGCGAGCTGAGGAATTAAATGGGATGGGATTTTCATTAGAGCTTCACCAGAGTTAATCAGCTTAGTCCCTGAAATCTGGCTGCAACTTGCTGTATGGCTTCCTGCTCTGGTCAACAGAAACACTAAGATACAACATATAAGAATGCCTTGAAGCAACACAAGAGGAAAGGAAGCAATTATTCCWGTTCAGCTAGATAAATGCTTAAGGGATCAACTCCCCATCTAAAAAGTGTATTGGCATTCTCAGCCTCATGACACAGATTCTGCAATGGAGAAAACCCACATATAGAATGAGGTCAAAAAGTTAGCTGCAAGTGTATTGTCTGGGCTTTAAAATTAACCCTGCCTTGTGTCTCAACCCAGATGACTGAAGCATTCTGCTAAGTCTTTGTTGCTTGTGATGACATACATTTTAAAATATGTGGAAAGCTCTGTGGCTCGCTCTTTTCCAGTGGAATTGAGGATTCAGTTCAGCAAGTATACAGGGCAATGTATACAGAGATCACCAGTTCCTGCTTGCAGCCTATTAATTTTATTGAGTGTACCTCATTATTTATCCTGTACACATCAAAAAGAACACCCATCCTAGACTGAAATGTGTCTGGATTCACATTCACACAGAGATGAGAACTGCCAGACTGGACTAGCCCAGTATCAGTCCACATAGTCCAACAATCTGTCTTTGATAATAATTAACACCAGATACCATAAAGGAAAAAAGCCTCTATCCAGCAATAGCCCCAGTCATTAAAGTGTTTTACCCCAATCAGACAGAAGTTGGTGCCCAAAGCATGAGGTCTTTTCCAAACATTTGCTAATCCGGCTGGAACATTATCAGTGTAAATGTCTGATTCTTTCCAGATCTTGTTTGCCTTGTCCAGAGAAATGGTGTGGAATAAAAGAGCAGTTAGATGAAGGAGAAGAAAGAAATTTCCAAAATGTGGGCTATAAACAAAGAAGGCTTGGAACAGAATGAAAAATAAACAGAGAGAGTGTCTGGAGGGGAAGAGAGAATGAAAGAAAAATTCTGTCCTTTAAAAATGACAGGATTCTTTTATAGCTCCCAAACCAGTGAGGCTTACCTTACAGGGAATTGTTTACTACTCATACACTGTTTTGAAAGTCCAGCAGAGATCTCCAGCAAGATGCCAACCCAAAATTCATCTATCTCTGCAAATGTGGTGATCGAAGTTCCGCCCAAGACAGAGCAGCAGGCACTGTGGATTATGTCGACTCAGTGAAGTCAGAGGTGACCATGGAGGATCCACAATCCTAGATGCTCTGCCCCCAGTCCTGCAGAATACAAGGACTTAACATAAAAAAGGACTGGGATTTTATCTCCTGTGAAGCTCCAGAGGATGGAAGGAAAATCTCATTTCACTGATACCATAAGGGTTGAAGGCTACARTCGCACCGAAGATAATAAGAATTCAGGACTTGCAAGATCTGTGCTTTCAAAGAACTASTACAGAAAAATATCTCAAGCGCTTGCCCATGAAAACTGATAAAGAATTAGGATAATATGCTCTAAATGTGTTTTCCAAATCAGTCCAATGTGAACATCCTGCTTTGGGAGACTTGAATAACAACTTGCCCAGGGATGCAGTGCAYAAGGAGAGGTGGAAAGGAACACATGAAGTCCAAAGAGTTTGCAAAATAAAGGAAGATTGAACTCTCAGAGCCATAACCTCAAATACAGCAGAGAAACTACTTTCTAGGGTTCTAATACTGAGAGATCTTGCAAATGTGGGCTCCACATGTGATAAACAGCCCTGCTTCCAGATCTCCTGAAAAAGTTTAAAGGCATAACTAATGACATTGTTAAAGATGATAGATGTTAGTGCTGACATTTTCCATTTATTAGTTAAGATTATTTTGGACTTGTAGAAACAGTAAGTGAGTGCATTTTGAAACTCTGATGGGAATTGGACATTCACAAATTTCTTGTCACCTRGCAAAGTCAGTTAAAATGTTACAAGCAATTATTTTAATCATATTGAAGATTAATCATACTTTAAAACATGGGTTCTGGAAATAAATTCTAAATGTTAATACTGATAAATTACTGTTGCAAATGGATCATTATGTAGAGGAAATATTTAGTTTAATCAGTTTGCTCCTGAGCTGCTCTATGTACATTATATGGGGCATGAAGCTGAAAGCAAGTTCTCCTCGTTTGAAGAAAAATACTACAGTCCCAGCCTGGAGTTCCTGTAAAGGGAACAAGAGAAATCAGAGAATCAGACTAGGTGCCTTGCTTGGATGTCCATTTTTAATCCAGCAGATAATTTCAACCAAACTGGACAGAGCATTCACAATTGGTCTGTAAGAGACAAGGCCTCTTAATGCAAGAGGCAGGACATTCAGGAACATCTTTATGTAGCTGCTCCTTGAAAGGGAAAGACATCATCCAAGACTGCTAAAATGTAGGTCAC
This sequence comes from Alauda arvensis, assembly GCA_902810485.1. Taxonomy (NCBI): domain Eukaryota; kingdom Metazoa; phylum Chordata; class Aves; order Passeriformes; family Alaudidae; genus Alauda; species Alauda arvensis. The sequence goes on along the minus strand of CADDXX010000050.1, from coordinate 2,578,954 downwards.
ATTAACCTTTCCTTCCCTTGCACTACTTTGGCTCTGGCTCTAGACAATGGTAAAGTAGCTGCAAATGGGGCAGAAATGCTGGTATGAACTCTTACTCCAATAAAACTCCTTGGGGGAGGCCCGTGCTATGACTGCAAAGATGGGTATGAAAAAGTAATGATGTGTAAAACTGACATACAACTGGAACATTCTTAGATTAGAAAGATCTATTRTTGACAGATAGTTCTTGCTGGAAGCACAAAATAAAGTGAATCTAACACCCTGAAAGYCAAGCTTGAGATGAGTTTCACATTGGTTTGAAGCTCTTTTTGTGAGACCTTGACCAGCCTCAGCACTGGTGTTGTTTGGGCCAGGGGCCTCCCAGTCTACTTCGATGAGCCCARAGCACTGTGGAGGACTGGGCTTGCCTCTCTGCTCTGCCCTGGGACTCCTCTGTGTTTAAACACACATCTGAATCTCTACATTTCCACAGGAGGTCCCAGCAATCCAGATGCAAAGACACTCCAGAGCAGCCTTGTCCAAAGGGCACACTTGTGCTGCACATCAGCATTAGTAACAGATGGAGGCAGTGGCTTGTTGGGTAATAACTCTAATACAGGCTCTGGAAGTCAGCTTCCTTAGAGAAGACGAGGGTCTTTAAAAACTTCTTCCTATTATATTCCACATTAAAAGCATTAAGGGACATAGTTTTCAAATGCCAGGATCTCCTGGAAGTGCTGTTCATTCAACAATCTCCTTACTAACTCCAGAGGTGCTGCTGTGCTTTCTGATGTCACATGCAGCATAGTTCCCATGCCTCTAAAAGATGCAACTGTCTTCTTAAATTATGGCCAATGTGATGGGGCAGCTACTTGTCCTGACTGTTTCTTTGATGGGGAAGTTTTCTGCTGGAAAACAGGCTGAAAGCATGCACTGTTTCTAGCCAGCCAACCATATTACCCTGACAGCAAGAACAGAGCTGGATTACGTTCAAGACCATGCATGGAGTCCAGGGTTCTGTGTCCCAAACCCGATAGCATGGACTAAGAACTTGAACTATTTCAGGCTACCACATGACCCTGACATGTTAACAACTTGGGCTGTTACTGAGCTGGGGTAGATTCAAATCCATGGGTGAAGTAAAAGGTTTTGTGTTCCATAACTGGAGCCAAACATTCTGTTTTCTTACTTGGCTTCTTTCATGATGGTATTTTTCAAAGCATTTAGAAAGCACCMGTTAGCACTTCACTCTGTATAAGTAATGTAATAATGGGGAGAGTGATGTGAGAGGAGGGACATGGTGGGCAGGAATCATTATCCAAATTAGGTGTTAAGCTTTGGCTTCTGCCCCTAACTTTGGTGAGGGTTACAAGGATTAGTGGAGAGAGGGAAAGGAACTTCTGTTTCTAGAGCATGACTATGAAAATAGACACACTGGTAACTATGAACAAAATGGAAAAAGTAAATACAGTCCATGAAGTAACACCACCGGGAAAACAAATGTTCTCAAAGAAAAAATTTCAGAAAGTGCATAATTTTCTGCAGCATGAAGCACTGAGAGCCAAGGTCTGTTTTTTTGGAAAATTTCCTTTGCATCTGGATCCCCATCAGACTTGGAAGAAGAAGAAGTCTAGGAGGGCTGTGGTTTGGAGTGCTCCGGCACTCTCATTGCAGATTGTTCCATTTTCTTTGTAATAACAGTAGAAGTTTCATGTCTGAAACAGAGAAGCCCCAGCCTCCTCTGTCTCACCTGAGATGTATTTTGCCACAGTCCAGACACTGAGGAATGGATAGAAAACAAAAGCRGGAGCTGGATATTGATTCCCACAGGAGACTCAAATCACATATGCTACTTTTTGCGGTAGCACAAGGCATTGCTCACCTCAAGGCCTGCTTTTGCACTTCATGAGTGAGAAGAAGCTTGACACCGAAAGCAGCAGAAACTGGAARAAAAGATCAATGCATACTAGTTCAATTCAATCCCTGAGAAGAAAATATTGTGGTGACCTCATGTTCTAAACAATGACACGACAGCTGTTAGCTATGTCAGACCATTGCTCTGTGTAGCATCTGCCTAAGAATGGCAATGGCRGTGTGGAGTATTTATATGTAAAACATTAAAGAGCATCTCCCTTTCTATGATCCATCTCAACTCATGTGCTGGTAATGCTGCCTTACAGCTTGGAGCACATGCAGAATTCCACAGTCCAAAAGTCATTGACAAACTGCATCTATCTTAYGTGAATAAAGAATTTAAGTAAGTTATTCTTGTCACTTTTCCTCCTCTGAGAAGTCTGCATGAACTGAAGTCATGAGGCTCTTTTTGGCACTGTCAAGACTAATCCCTGAATAGAGTGAAAAGGYATTACAAAACAAAAAAAAGTTTTTTTCAATTATAAATTCCTGAGAACACCATTGCCGACAGACTGCGGAACAATTTTTGTGTTTAGGAAGTGATACATAATTTAAAAGTCATACTCTTTGGCATGACAGGGAAAAAATCTGCAGTTTATTGTCTTTCTGATTCTAAATATTTTTTCAGTCTGAAGGGAAACCAAACACTTTTATGCATTTGTTGACATGTCCAGTGCATTTGGCAATGTACAAAATCCTTGTTATTTGGGTCAGACAAGTGTCCTCAAAAACAAGGCAATCCAGCAGGCCTTCCAAGCCAGGCTGTGCCAGACTCTATTTGCCCTGGTTCGGTGGAAGTGACTGCTAACCCACAGCAAGCCCTGCTCTGCACCAGGGCTGTGGCCTCTGCAGGGAGCTGGGCTGCCTGGCTCAGACTCCTCATTCTCTTCCTGACTGCTCAAGGTCAGACCCAGGAATTCACTGCCCTCCACACAGGGCATGCCAAGAGGCAGCACTCTTCATGAGCTCCCTATCACTGCCTCTTGGCCCCGGCCCCAGAACTGGCTGATACTCATTTGGCAATACCCCCTTATTTCATGCCTCCCTGCTAGAAGTCACAGCGGAGAGACAGAAAAACAAATGGGTCATAAGAGCAAAACCTTGCTCTTCCCAAAAGGCAAGTCTGTGCATAAGAAGAGCCTCTAGAGCATTTGTATGATTCTACTGCATGAAATGATGGAATTAACTGTTCCTATTTATTGTACATGAGAGATTTATCTCTCCCTCTCCCCTCCAGGTACRGACTGTCATAAAGAAAAGGCAGAATTTTGATCCCTGGTCCTCTCCCACCAGGCCCTACCCTCCTTTCCTGCTCCATTCTCCCTGCTTCTTTGTATCACTGATAGTCTGAAATTAGAAGCTGCTGACTCATTTGGCTGGTAATTGTACCTCCTTCTGAGAGTAATCTCATTTTACCAAAGTTCAAGAATGGAAGAGTTTATCCTGGTTAGCAAGTTTGTTATCTTCAACACTCTGACTAAAGGCAGCTGAAAATGAGGGTGGCACAATGCTATGATGTAAACTCTCAGATATATATGATGGGAACTCTCCATAGGCTTGAAAGAGGCTTGAAAGATGGATTTACAAAGCATTTCCTGGGCACTACATAAATAAACCCTTTCTATAAAATGTAGCAGGYGGAATCCAAAGATCAGATATGTTTACAGAACAATGATAGCTTTTAAGATCTGAGACATGGAGAGACAATTCTCCAAAACTGGTGTTTGAATCAACTGTTTCATGTCTCCAATGTAACCTTGCGTTGTACATTGCCCTCATTCATTTGGGTAGAAGTACTTCTTTGAGTGACAAACCTGTAAATCCACTTAATAGCTGTGAGATTCATATTGCCTTATCTTTTTCTTGCTTTATCATGTATGCCACTGTACCAGCTCACTTGGATAAGCAACTGGCTCATGCTAGGTGTGTGCATGCTAAGATCCTACATGTACTTTTGAAGCTGCACTTAAGCAACAGCACTATTGAGATATGAGGTGCAACCTGGGGAACAGCAGCTGTCAAAAACATCCAACCCAAACAAGTTCAGCCCATTTTTCTTCGTTACAAGACACAGATGTTKAAATACATTCATATTTACATCAAATACTTATCACATACTTGAATGCCTCAGTTTGCAGCATACATAAGCAGCRTTCAGCACACATGATTTCTCTCACTGCCACTTTGGTACTGGCAGCCAGGCAAACCCTGACAAACACCACTTCTTTTCCTCTCCAACACTACGCAGCTGCTGCGTTTGTTGAATTTGCTCTGTGGCGTTTCTCATCCCAATGGAAAGTGCCTCTGATCTCTCTCTCCAGWGGCAAGGCACAGCCTTAACACCCCACAGATGTGTACACCACAGGGAAAGCAAAGGAGTGTGAGAGCTGACAGGTAAGGATGGTGGCAGAACAGGAGCACGGAGCACCCTCAGTGTTCTGCCCACTGTGGCACTTGGTACCAAACCCACCTGGGACCCACCCTGTGCCACTAACTGAGCACAGGAAGAGCAATRTCCTGTGCCACAGTGCCAGCATGCCCAAGAGGAAGCACTGTGGGACAGGCATTTCAATCCCTGCTGTATTCATGAAAGTGATGCACTGAACCCAAGGAATTGGATGGGGTGAAATCTTGTCCTAATTATGTTAATAGSAGTATTGTAATTGTCTTCAGTGGAGCTAGGCTTTCTCTGCTTGGAACCTGCCAGAAAATCCCAATACCCACTTGTATTTTCCTATTCCAGGATGAAAATTAGGAACAGCACATATTTCACTCACTGGTGTACAGCTGTCACTGTGGAAACCCTATTCAATAGAGTGTGAAAACTTTTACAGGACTGGCTGGGTTCATAAAGTGTTGAGCACCATTTTCCCCCATTAATTTTATTACAGGTACTATCATTCAAAAATTAGGCAATATAAGTGTGTACAAATAGCTGTAATTATACACTCAGCTGCCATGTATGTCTCTAAAACAAATCCTGTAATGTATTTTTCAACTAAACTCCACTCTTCAAACATACCATGATGACATAACAAGAACTTCTGTATTTTTCCAAGCGTATACTAATTATGTTTTCCACTGCAACATTCTAGGAGTAGATACTGCTCCATTTTGCAAATGGGGAAACCAGTGTACACAGGAGCCACAGATCTTGTCAAAACTCTGCAGCCAAGTCCTGGCAGATTGGGGAATGGAATCCCTGAGTCCTGACTCTTTAGTTCCCCTGCTCTGATCACCAGACAACACTCCCTTCCTCTGAAATAGGCTATTTTGATTGAAAACAGATGGTGTACATTTTTGGCGCAGTGTTTTTTAACTATRTTAAAATGCTCTGAATGCATATGTGCTTATATCAGACCTATGTATGTATACATGTATAYACATGCATACTGCATCTATGCATACAGAAATAGGTATGAGTTAAGGACATATTAATTTACATATATCGTATGCAAATGTAATGGATATGCTGAAAGATACTGAAGGGCAGCTGGACAGCTGACATACCTAAACACAGAAGCAGTAGTCTTCAGTGATATTGTAATTACACACTACGTATTCTCTCTCTCTAAGCAACAGACTGTGTGCTCTTGATGGAGTGTCAACTTAGATGCAATTCATGCATTACAGTTTTTTATCGTTCGATGAAAAATTTTAGTGTTGTTTCTGTAAGGGATGAATCATATCCTTTTTTATTAGCTCCAGGACCAACCTCCATCCTAGCTGAACAATGCCTTTAGTGGGCAGTGCCTGCATTTGTAGTTGTGGATTTTTCCTGCAACTGAGTTAAACATCATACTCATCTTTTGGACTTGCTCTTTCTGTCATAGTATTTGCCCTTGAATTAAGTCTTCTCTAAACAGTTTGTTTTCAGCTAAGGACTGGCAAACCCTGGATTTGCTGTCTTTCAGGATTAAGGTTTTCCCACACATCCTACCCTGGAGGAGATGACAAACAGTTTTTAYTGAACCAATTCCTCACCTGCAGCCTTGGGTCAGGTAAAGACAGGCTGCCATGTCAACTGGCAAACAGCTCAGGAGATCTTTTCCGTGGCTGGAAATCACCAGAATGGGCTTGTATTGCTTTTTCTCCTGTGCATTCCCAGTAAAGAAGGTGGGCCTTGAAAGCCACCCACATGGGTTATGTCCTAGTTACAACCCCCTTTCCACATTGACTATTTCCAGTTCTTACATTGGAGGACTGAATTTTCCCCTTCGCTTACTGCAAAAGAGGTAAAAAATTTAGCCTTCAAATCCAGTCATGCAGGGGGAGTTAAAAACAGCTCATTCCCAATGGGCATCCTTTGTCGGCATGTTGGCCCCAGCCACCTCACACCTTATAAGCAGAGAAAGTGAGTCAAAATTGGGGGTGACATTAGAATTTGGGAATTCTGTCCCTGCAGAAAGGGGACCTGAGCAAAAATAGTTATTTCGGTCTGTGCTAATTCTGCTAATTCTGGAGTGACCCAAGAGTGTAAAACAGAAAAAGGAAATATTGCTCATGCTCACTGCTCTTCTGCCTTTACTGGTTCTAAATCTGCAGAACTCAGGAATCAGGAAATGCCTGAAAAAAGATTTTGAGGAGGTCACAGAASCAGAAGTATACTACAGTGCTGCTTTATCTATGGATAAACAAAATACGCCCTCTKACTAAAAAGAAAAAAGAGCTTTATCTTTCATAATGATAGCTYAAAATCCACAAAAAGTAGCATCGGTGTTTTCTGGTTTCACACTCCATTCTGTAATGTGGTACTAAAATCTTCACAATTGTGTTTGTAACATCAGGTAGCAGTTGTTAATAGAGAGTACCTTACCTCAGCTCTTAGCTCGCACAGGATGGATTAGCATGCTTATATTCTCCTGTCTGTTTGTTATGCTACAAARCTAATAYTCTGGCACACTCCATTCTTAGCAAAGATTTTAAAATGCTAATTTCCTCTGTATCAAAAGAAACAGTAAACAAATGTACTCAGGATAGCTCTCTCGCAATTCAATACACTAAGCTATTTYGCTCTGACTTTGCAAAACTAAATATAAACTTCCATGTTGAAAAAAAGAGTTAAAAGGAAAGTCTGTTYTTGCAAGCTGTTATGTGGTAACCAGGCCTCTCCCATATCAATAAAAAGCTCTCCACAGTGACACTCTTGTCCTTTCTCTAGCCATTTTCTGCCAGGTAGGAATCAGAGTAATGCAAAACAGCCTTAAAAGCTCCATATCTGATCAGAAGAAACTCTTCCAGTGCAGGTCAGGYACCAACTGACAAAGATGTTGTTCCATTTCCCTTTTAATAAGCCATTCCAAAGAGGGCTGAGTTAATTTTTCAGGCTGCTGTATGACATGAAGGTAACAGTCTGAACAAAATCTGGATTCAGATCCTACAGCAGGCCAGTGCCATCAGGATGATGAGGCTGCTTGAGGGCAACACAGCTTGAGCTGCCCTGGAATGCTGTTGCATGCGGTGCTGTATCTTCTTCCACTGGTTCTGGTGGGATTCAGACTACTCTCTTGCCATTTAAAGTGGAAGTGGGCTCTCTGTTAATACAAAGCTGCCTGATGTTTATTTACGAATACTAAACAGAGTCCAGAAACTAAAGAAAAGTCATAAGCAGAATGTAACATGCAATGTACATCCAATATGCAGAAGCCTGTTTTCTCTGTAGCACTTCCCCTCTTCCATGTCCCTTAAGCTTTTTCAAGTTCCCTCACTATCTCCTTATCTTTACCAGTCAGAATAGATACCCTATGATAAACATGCGCAAGAAACTAAGCCCCAGAAAACTCCAAGCCTGAGACTACTTGGTGAACTGGCTGGAGATGGGAAGACTGCCCAGTTCTCTCAGTAATCCACCCTTGGCCCCTGTTCAGCAGAGCACTTAGGTACTTGTTTAACTTAAGMAAGATACAGTGCTTCAACTGTGAATCACAGACCTTTTTATTATTATCACTTTTACTGCAGGGTGAGGAAATTTAGTCTTAGGAAAGGCCTTGAAGCAAACTGGAGCAATAAATTGAATATCCTGTGGCTCTGCACCCCTGGTCTGTCAGTGTCCCTGACCAGAGGGAGGATGAGGTTCAGAGACCTCAGCCCAGCTTTTTCTCCTCCTGTAGGAGACAGCAGTAAGATTAGTGATTGTAGGATTACTGCTTGTAGAGCTGTGCTGGCCATAGCTGGAAGCTAATTATACATCCACTCGCCACTTCCCTCATTATTCAAGGAAGAAAATCTTCACTCTGTTGGAAAAGCCTAAAGAACAKCTGGTAACTGCCGACATCTTTTTCTAACATAACTATGGCTATCACTCTTCATAGTAAAAATACAAATCTTTTTAACATCTTCARAAATCCTTTTTCATTACCAAATTCCATTGGAAAATTGGAAACCCAGTTTTCATGGTCTCCAAAACGAAATCCTGCGTTTCAGAAGGAAGCCAAGAAAGTGATGGCAGCAAATGCTGGACTCCAGGTGATGAACGTCGCTGGACCTTGCTTCCTCCCGATTCACCACACATGGAAATTGTTGGTGTTCTCAGCTAACTGGGCAAGAAAAGGTTTTGACATACAGCTGTATTATGATTAATGTTTCTATGACATTACTTGACTGAAGTGTTAGAAACATTCCATTTCATGTAATGATTTTAATTTGCCTACAGWGTGTTTTGGCATAGTTTGGGATGTTAAGGGGAGGCAGCAACATTTCCGTGGTTAAGGCTGAAGCTAGCTTCTGTTATAGCACCCTGTTTCCATCCCTTCATCATAACTTTGGCTTGGAAAGCTGCTTGAGGCTGAAGCTTGCCAGGTCTATTTTAGTCACTTTTGCAAAAMCTGAGGAAAACCAGCCAAATTACTTTCAAGTTACGAGTTGCTAAAACTTACTYGGATTGGAAATATTTACTTTTAATTAGTACTTTTAGTCCTTTCTTCACTTTGATTGATTGATTGATCGAGTTGAATTAATCCATAGCAAAATTCCTGCCTTAAAAAAAATTCACTGTCACCTAAACTYGTCCCCTGAATGACTGTGGCTGCAGAGCAAAGTCCTTTTCCTGATCTGTGCATGTCTCACTGGGAGAGGTTATTGTCAATGACACAAACTGGTGTTTGTCTTTGCCCATATGCTGGAGGCTGCCCCTCCTTTTGGATGTGTAGGGAGACTTAAGCAAGGCCCAGCTTATTTCAGCTGAGGTGAGCTGGGTTACTTGAAACAGTGACAAAGTGATGCATGGTTARCCTCGCCCTCCTGCATGGACTCAGGCAGGGAGCACTCCTGCCAGCAGATCTGCTCTCACCTCTCTCAGGAGTGCTCCATTCACCCASGGAGCACTACCAACAAAATGAAGTTGTACCACTGGCCAGCACCTCCTCCCACAAGGACAATTATTCCCAGTGCTATCCACACATGAGGATCCAAGCCAGTGTTATGTTCACACTTTTTGATTAAACTAGTACAAATATTTGCCTTTCTCTACCTCAAAAACCACTTGTAATCACAGTTCTAACCTTTCCATGYAATTAAATATCTTAATTTGTGCAGTGACAGTTTACAAAGAAAAATGGTTGACATCGTGCAAAGATATAAACCACTCTTACTTTTCATAAAATTAAGTCCAAACCGTTCTGTTTGTTTCAGAAGGAAATATGAGTTCRTTTATGTTCTTGCTGAGATCAAGGAGGCTTTTTTTGGCATTGGCTTGAGTGGAATCATTACTGAACACTACATAACATTTTAAACTGGTTAGATTAGATGTCAGGAAGAAATTCTTCACCATGAAAGTGGTGAGGCACTGGCACACGTTGCACCGAGCTGCGGATGCCTCATCCCTGGAAGTGTTCAGAAGATGAATGATTATTAAAACAAGAACAGGGTGAAACAAACACATGCTCAGCTTTGACCAAGGTGGTGAAAGATGTCACTGCCCATGGCAGAGAGGTTAGAACTGGATGATCTTTCAGGTCCCTTCAACCCCAACCATTCCATGGTTCCACGAGTTCAAGCTTTTCTTCTCTTTGGGAGGTGACCTGAAGTTACCTGCTGAGTGGTAAGAGGTCTTTACTTACACCAAATGTTTTCCACAAGCATCTCAAATTTTACAGAGCACTTCATTTTTTCGGTTAGTTTTTACTGCAGAAGGAATCAATCTGCACAATGTAGTACTGGCAAACAACAGAAGCGCAGGTTTCTAGTCATTGTTACCTGCGTTACTGCCATCACTTACTTAAAATGTGATGACTGATTCCAAATTTAATTCATGAAGGGAGAGGTGGGGCTTGCTGCCTCTCCTTCCAAATAAAATTTAGCAAACAAACTCAAAAAGCCAACTGTTGATAAGCCACAATATTGTGATTTCAATCTGCAGACCATGGTGAAAGTCTCTTTACACTAAGTGTTCTGTCTCTGATTAAAACGAGCTTCTGTCTTAATTGCATCTGTTGTTATTGTCTGCATCTATTCTCCCAGTAAAATATGTATTTTAGACCTTTGTTATGATTTTTGCAATTCTTAAGTTAAAAATAAGCTCTATAAAATAGAGGCACCACTGTTTTCAATATATCAATATTATTTCATTAAAATTCAAATAAAGCAAAACAGTTTTTTAAAACAACTGAATTGGTCAGACTTCTAACCTGAAAATTCCACAATCTTGGGGAAATCAAGATCAGTGTGTGATCTCTTGCGCTCTCTTTGTAATGATCTAGGCACTTCCAGCCTTTCTCTGACATAGTTAATCCAGCTCCATCCACCCTGGGTTCACATTCCAAATTAGGCTCTTTTTAGTCTTGTTTTCAACTGAGTACAGAATTTGCTGGGTTTTACAAGTAAATATTCCCCCCCCCTCTTCACAAGCTTCCCTTCCCCTTTCTTGCCAAACTCCCTGCCCTTGACTTCCCCTTTCTAAATCACTCTTCCTTCCCATATATGATTTCCAAATTAGTCATCATGTTCCCTCCCTCTTTCATCCATCCCATTCTTCCTCACCTTATCCTGTTTCCTCACCCAATCAAAAGCCTCTTAGTCACGAGTTTCATCATTCCTCATCCCTTCCATCAATGTTACTTACRTGACAGTAGCAGTTCTTTTTAAAAAATCACTTTCACAGTGAGCTCATCATGGAATTAATCTCTAAGTACACATTTTTAATAAAAAAAAAAGTCCCTAATACAGCACCGAGTGCTCACCAGCAGAAGAGGTACTCATTCTAAGCAATGGACATTGAAAGCCTTGATTATGATCAATAGAAACTATGAAYGACTGCAAAGAGAGTAGGTTTAGAAGCAGCTCTTGTGCTGAGTTATTGATGTTGTAAGTTGAGCAACACGAGCTTTTTACAGGCATCAGCCAGACAATGTAAATGCATCCCCTTTCCTTTTGAATCATTGGGTCATCTGTTGTTTGCATGGCAGTGGCGTAAATTTGCATCCATCCAGTTTCACAAGTAAGTATGTRGTCTTCCCCAGAACTCTTCAGTTTAAGAAGCCACTTGATCTGACAAAGAGTCCTATGCCATTGAATATATTAATTTAAGGGAGTGAATTATCTTGAGAAGAGTTCAACTTTTGAAGATGGTATAACACAGGTAACAGATTCTGGACACATTTCTGAATAAAAAATCTGCAAAGATCAAGAAATCCACAGGAAAGAACCAGATTATGGAGGGACTGAAGGCTTCAAAAGTTGCCGACAATTACAGACTACAAGAACAAGAGCGAAAATAAAATAACAGTCTTAGATTTATGGTACTGAAGAAAGGAAAATAAAAAAAGAATCTCAGACTGCTACACTGACATTAATTAAGGCTTACAGCAGCCCTAAGAGCTTTGGCAGCCTTGGCCCCACTTTCACAGGAAGAAAACAACATATTGAGAGATGAAACAGCATTGTCAGAGTGCAAACACAGGGTCCTATTTGGAGGTCAGAACCAGACGTGACTTTGGTCAGTTCCTAGTTTGCATCATAAAAGCAGGATTTAAATTATAGCAATTTCACACAGTCATAAGTGTAATTCCATTACTTCCTCTCCTCTTCTTTAATCACAGAGGCCATCTTGTTTCTGTTCAGAGCACAGCACCGCTGGACTCTTCAGCAKGTTCAAACCTGCTTCATTCTTCACAGAAAATGTTATGTTAGTGGTGGGCACATTCTCATTAGTTTTAAATGAAGACTAAAACCAGGGGGATGAGGCCAGTACAGATCCAGTGTAGTGAGATCAGCATGATGCAATTTCTCTCTGAGGTAAAATTMTTCTGTTCAGCCATTCACAGAAAACCATTAAGACTATAAATAAGACTCCAAAGACCAATAAAAGAAGCATGAGGGAAGAGAAAGATAATTCCATATTTACAATGCCTATATATGCATACACATTTATGATAATTGTTTTGGGATTAGGTAAATATTAAGCATCAGTTTTGCCAGATACCATTTAGTGCTTGTAGTTGGACGTTCCTGCAGACCTCACAGGAGAAATAGGTCTTAGCAAGGCAGTTAGAGAGGAAAAGAATTGTAGATTTACAAGTCTTCAAAACCACTAAAGTGTGTTACTAAATGCATTATTATAGGTAGTGAGACTAATTAAAGTTCAGCAACAGCCATCAGTTTCAGTGAGGATATCTCTTTGTTCACTAGGATTAAGTTTGCCCCAGCAGCAAGATTTATGTGAAACTCCAGTGAAACAGATTATAGAACAAGAATTGCTTGAGTCACACATGCTGGTCTTCAGTGTCCTCCTAGAGTGCAACCACTGTGTGCTCCATCTGCAGCTACCTGCAATCTCTTCCAATAACCTAAGTTATTACTACAGTTCAGGCAACAGCTGTAGGACTCATTTTCAAAGAGTACCATCTCATGTCTATAAACACACCCTCTAAATTGGGTGCCAGCACTGCTTTTGCAGAACACCACAAAATTTTGCTTGAGAGATGAAATGCTGTATCAGTACAAACAATGTGTATTTACAAAGTGAGTTTTTAGAGAACAGAAAAGCCTGAATGCAAAATTCTGTCAACGCATAAATGCTATTTTTGAGTAATTATCCTGGGCATGAAGTAGATCTTCCTGTCATAAGCATTATTCACCTGCTGGGAAGCACGTGGGGTCTTTCTCAACTTTAGAAATGGTTTGCACACCAAAAACAGATATCCACAATACTTCACCAAAAACAACAAACCTTTGTCCCTGAAAAGGCTGTTTATACCAACAATAACTACTGAAGAGCTCAAGATATGTGTTATTAATATATAAACTACATTGTTTCAGCTGTATCCTCCTCATTCCATACCATTCCCTCTGCTGCTATCAGCTTGCTGAACTTACTGTAAGATATAAGTTCCTTATTATCATTAGTTATGTTTTAGGTACTGTAAACATTTGTAAAGCTAAGCAATAAGATGAAAGTATTACTGTGATATTATTAAAACAAGAACAGGGTGAAACAAAYACATAATTATTATGAAAGATACTGGGGTGTATTTGCACAACTTGGGTATATTTTTAGGACAGGATGTCTTAGTGACAGAATGTACAAGAGAAGAGGAATTTCCATGTGTGACACGAAATTATTTTGTTGGCTTTCTAAATATTCTGGACTAAAGTCTTTCTTATAAGGCAGAGAAAATATTTTTCCATCCCATGGGTGTACTGTGAGAATTACTCATCTGGTACATAGATAATTCCCAGCAAATAAAAGTGCCACCAGTCATTGTTGGTGTTACCTGCTCCTCACAGCTTCTGTGGCACGACAGCTGACTACAGCCCAGTGGGTGTATCACCAGTTGCTATGTGGATGCCTATTTTTATTTCTGGACAGGCTATTRAAGAAGGAGAGAACAAAAATGTCCTGGGTTTTGTGTTCGACTGCAGCTTACATGGTTTTACTTGTAGCTTCACTCAGGCTGAAAAGAACTGGTTTGATGTAAAACTTCTGTCAAGCAATGCTGGCAGAAACAAGGGTTCAGTTTTAAAACCAGAAATAAAGGGAAAGTGACTGCCTTTGCTGGTTATCCATCCTTGTTTGCAAACACTTAGTCTGCAATTAAAACAAGGAAAGACTTTATAATTGCCTAAGGAAAACACAGTAACCTAAGTAAATAAGTGAAATATCCACACCCATCATATCTCTGGCATTGGTTCTTCAGCTCCCTTCCCTACCAAACAGTGCTAAAGTCCAAGGAGCTAACACCCCTTTAACTCTTAGTCTTCTCCACTTACCCTCTGCAACCCTATTAATGGTTAATCTATGCTTGGGGTGAACTTGGATGACATGCCTCCAACCCCTCCCTATAGGAAGTGCTATCTGATCWGGGCCACCTACCCCTGCAATAGCAATTTATTTTTATTGCTGTCATCAGGCATCCCCCGTCCCAGCTTCAATCCCAATTTCCACAAGTTCAGCTGAGAGCCAGCAGGAAATGCCTTACTCTCGCTGTAAAACTGTGCCACAGCTTTGGAACAAGCTCCTACCACAGAGGCACTGTGGTGACTGCAGCAGTCAAGGACCAGCAGCATCCCAGACACTGGCACAGGGCTCTTGTCATASCAAGGGTGTACTGCAGCACARGAAGGAAACCCTTTCCTTATCAGTTTAATCCTCAGTTTAATCCTATCTTCTACCCATCATAAGCTCACTTACAGTTGTAGTGGTTTCTAACATTTCTTGGAGGGTTTTTGCACAAAAAGCTTTTAGAATTAAATTCTCTRCACACTTCTTCATTCGACAAGAGTCTGTTCTGCCATTCCACATGCAAAGGGTGTGGAAAAGTCACTGTCCTCTCTAGCTCTGCATCAGTGACTTTACATACAGCTGAGTGATTCTGAACAATCATATGGGACTTGAATCATACTGTGTACTAAATTTTACTGGGTATGTAAAACTGTTGATGTTTTATRTCAGCCAGTAAAAAAGCTGGTTAAAAAAAAAAGTGTTACATAGATGCTTGGTATGGCAAAACCCAGTTGAGGACCATCTGTTGGTTACTGGACTAAGGAAGCAGATGCCTGAGCTTTTCCCTTCCCTTGTACTGCAGAAGGCGCATGACTTGTGGGTTCACCTACAGCCAGCGACTTGGGGGCTGCATGGCCTTCCACCCCTTTCACCTGACTTCTGAGGAAGGACGAACTGAAGTTACACATTGTCTTAGGGGTGACATTCAATGTCCTGAGCACCACAGCGCATCCCTGGCACCTCTGGCCAGGAGAACTGCSACGGTGTGCTGGTGAGCAGCTGCCATTTTCCAATCCACAGGCGGCCCTGCAAAGAGATCAGCACAAAATCCTCTGATGTGCTTCTGCAGTTGAGTCTCTACCGCCTTAAAATAAAACACATTTATCAACAAGAATATCCTTCGGGTCTCTTAAAGGATATGGGTTTGAAACGCCCGCGAAGGGAGCTTGTTTCCGCGGCGTGTACTCTGGTGGCACGGCGGGCTCCTCGATGAGGGGAGGCACTCCGCCAGCGGGGACAGAACCGCCAAGAGCCGACGCATTTTCTGTCACGTTTTAAAGCCCCGAAGTGTGAGGGAGCCGGAGTCCCGGCTCGCACCTGGAGCGTGGCAGATCCCGTTGGAAGAGCAGGCAGGCGCTGCTCGTCCTGCCCGCCCTCCATAACCAGGCCGGGATATTTAATGAAAGGCCTTATTGCCGGGGAGGCGGCTGAGCGGAACCGGGCCAGGCAACGGCGGCGGCTGCTCCCCTCGGCTCGGGGACAAAGCCCGGAGGGATCTCCGGCCGGCCGAGCGGGTTTGCCCGGGACAGCCCAGCCCGGGCGGCGACAGCCGGCGGGGAGCTGAGCTGCGGCCTCCMCACTCCCACCCTCTCTCCCTCCCGTATCCCTGGGTCCGCCCGTATCCCTGCATTCCCTGCTGCAGCATCCCCTCCTCCCCTCAATCCCATCAGTAGCGGCGGCTCCGGGCTCCGCTCCTCGCGCTGCGGCGGCGCTCGGCGGCGGCGGCTCCCCCCCGCCGAGGCCGCCATGTTGGGCTGCTGCGCGCTTGGCGGCGGCGGCGGCTGCCGCGTGTGACCGCGGGAGGGAGGGAAGGAGGGAAGGAAGGAAGGAGAGAGGGAGGGAGCGGCGGGGGAGAGGAGGGCGCGGAAGCGGAGGGAGGGAGCGAGCGAGCGAGCCGGGGAGGGAGGGCGCCGCCGCTACCCCTCCCCGCCGCCCCGCGCACGCACACACACACACCCCGCACACGCACCGCCCGAGGATGCCCTTTGCCCGGGGGGGCGAAGCCGGGACACCATCGCGCCGCCGGGAGTGAAGCCRCCGCCGCCGCCGTCGTCGGGGCCTCCCGGCCCGCAGCGTGCGGCCGGAGCGGAGACGCCGGCGCTTTCCCTCCGCCCCAGGACGCGCACCGGGTGGAGGAGGAGGAGGAGGAGGGCGCCGTCTCCGCAGCAGCAGCAGCAGCCGCCGCAGCCATGGGAAAGATTTGACAGGGCTCGGAGTGCTTTTGCCGGTGTGTCGGGGCGCGCGTCCCGCCCGCCGCCCCTTGGCGCAGCGCAGGAGAAGGGGGCGACAATGAAGACTTTAGTTTTTTTGAATCACTGAAAAGCCTTAAAAGGAGACTCGGTAAGGAGGAGGAGGAGGAGGAAGGGAAAGGCTGCCCGGGGCAGGACGTGGCTGCGCCCTGAGGAGGGGGGGCTGCGCCCCACCCCGCGGTGGCCGCTGAGGCGCTGCCGGGGCCGGGGGAGGCGGCGGGGGGCGGCGGGGCTGCGCGGCCCCTCATCCCTCCCTCCCTCCTTCCCCGCCGGCGTGCGCCCTCGTTTCTGCTGCCTTTCGCTTATATAAATACGTAAATACATCTGTTTTTCCCTTCCCATCCGTCTTGGGAAGCGGAACCGGAGGGGCTGTTAGCCCGTGGTGCTGCGGCGGGGCTCCTCGCAGGATCGCGCTGCATGATCTGCATTGGGAATGAAGGAGAAGACCTTCTTAAATATATAAGTGCGTGTGCCTGTGCACGCACGGTGAAATCGGTGTCAGGCAGTCTCAGTTGAATTTGAGTGCAATTATTATTGTTGAAGCATCAGGAATGCCCATAGATGTTTTTGCCCCACTTCTTAGTAAGGCTATTAATTTTTCTAGGATAACTATTTTCGTCTTTTAAATGTGCATACACAGCTATCCACACTGTATGTGTGTGTCTGAAACTCCAAGGGTTTAGTTTCAGGCTGGGAACACTGAGGTGGGCTRGCAATTAAGGACTGCCACAGTTTGACACTTGTTAAAAATACTGTTGACTTCTTTTTAAACAAAAAAACCCTCAAAAGTTTTTTTTCGTTGTTGTTGTTTTTCTGACAAAGTAATAATAATCATTAAAAAAGAAACCCCAATGCAAACTGAAACAACCATGTCTGGAGAAGTGCGTTTGAAGCAGTTGGAGCAGTTTATTTTGGATGGGCCAACACAGACTAATGGGCAATGCTTCAGTGTGGAAACCTTGCTGGATATACTCATCTGCCTTTATGATGAATGTAATAATTCCCCTCTGAGAAGAGAGAAGAACATCCTTGAGTATCTGGAGTGGGGTAAGTTTGAACGTGTTTATTTTGTGTACATCCGTCCATGTTCCTGTCTGCTTTGTATAATGTCTGTTATTTATGTGTGAGAGGGGATTGTTTATAACTCAGTGTTTTACTGGGAAGTGTTGTCAGTTTCACTGTATTTAAACGTGCTGGTGGTGCTAAAAAGAAATCTGTATTTTTTTTTTGTCTTTGAGGTATGCATGTAAAACATGCTTCATGTTTTTTATTTTCTTTTTTGAAATGGATCAGGCTCCTGTATTCGAAACATGTTTGTTTGTCTTCAGGCCCAGCTGTTGAATTTTGTATCCTAAAGTTGCTGGCAATATGGAATGGTGAGGGATACATTCTCTGATGCCTGGAAAAATATCAGTGCACAATCCTCTGATTTGCTTCTGCAGTTGTATTTATACTGCTTTAAAATWCAGCATGGTGACCAACAAGAAAATCCTTCCACTTTCTGAAATGGAAAGGGTTTGAAACATCTGTGAAGATGGAGAAGATGACATTTGGTTCTTTAATATGAAATTGTTGCTGACTTAAATAGATTGGTTTTTTCATCAGGAAAATCAAAGTTGAAAAGCAGAATGAAACTCTCTCTGTCCCTGGCAGACTTTTCATTTTGTGGGAGATAGGATATTAGTAGATTTTTAAAGGAAAGCAGGTGAATGAAAATTGTACCAGTTCTTCTTAAGTTGTCACAGAACTGGTTGGCTCTATTTTTTTTCTTTTTAATTSTCTTTCTTCCTCCTCCTAAACTCAGATGTAAAACAGAAGATGCAGTCTGACATAAGAACCTTGATGAGAATGGTTACTGTATCTGACCTTCAAACTTCAAAGTCATGCTGCACTTCCGCTTTTGCATACAGAACCATTTACCACGTTTGCTTTATAATAAATAGATCAGCAAGCCTCCTTTATTAAAAAAAGCATATTTTAGAAACTCATAACAGGCATTTGATTAATTAGGTGTTTGAGCTCTTCAAAATGAAGTCGCTGAGGAAAGACATTGTTTTGATAACTGATCTAACAACTTGAGGCTGATATGTGTGTGTTTTATTTTCCTGCTCCTCTCTGTAGTCCTACTGACATCTAAAGGACATCTGACTCAGTAATTAAGCTTCTTGTAGTGTTCATATTGCACTGTTTTTTGTTTTCTTATTATCTGGAGAAACAGGCTATAATTAATGCATTCTAGCTAAGGAGGAAGTAGTAATTAAAAAGTACTTCTGAAGAATCTTCCCTCTAAAACTGTCACTGGCATGCAGAAGCTGTGAAAGACTGGGAAAATATGATGGCTCCAAGGGTTTTTCTATGCAGGAACTTAGTGTAGTCTGCAGTGGATCTAGCCAGCTGATACCCTGTAAATAATAATAATAACCAAGTTAACCATATCTAGATGATCAGAGCAGCAGTGCGTTTAGGACCCGTTGTATTGGGTGCTGGTGCGTTCAGTGGTGGTTGTTGGATGGGCAGATGCATCATTGCAAGGCTCTGACAGTACCTGAAGATTTCTGTAATAAGCTTTCCTGTCTGCTCCTGGAAGTAATACACTGTTTTGGAAAGGCTGGACTGGAATGAGGTTTCTTGCTGGCCTATTTTTCCTGCTATTTTTCCACTCTCATGCTCCAGCTGTGCCTTTGCAGGACTTCAGAGAAAACCAGTTGCTCCCATTTCCAGGGCTGCATTGCTGTGGTTCTCTGTCTAGTCCCGGCTCTGCTGTCCAGGCTTCTGCCCTGGGAGCTTTTTCAGGAGGGTTTGTGAGGTGACATGGAAGAGCSAGCGGTTGTGAATGATGTCTTTATCATGCAAACACTCCCAGGAGTGTCTCTTCTGAGGGCCAGCCTTCCTAGTGAAACTGTTGGTCTCCGGCATTTCCTCTTGGGATCAGGGAGTTGCAAAATCAGGCTCTTAGAGAGGTTGGGTACCCTCCAGTGCTCTGGTGCGGTAAGGGTATCCTGTACTTTGATAGAATTGTGGCCTSTCGTATCTCTCTCCCCAGAAGGAGAAACAGTGCAAGTGGTTGCTTAGGAGGTTATATGTGGTTTTAAACTCAGGGATGTGCTGAGTAGTGGCAGAAGAGGAAGACTGGCTGCCAGAAATCATGGACTCTGCCCACCCCTCTCTAAAGGACTCGGTGTTGAAGTGCTTTCAGTTCAGTTTTTGTCAGCTTCTCTATTTGAGCAGCAGGAAAAATAGCACAAATTTGGCACCAGGGAATTCTGAAAGCTGCTGCATGTGAAGCGCTCTTGGTTTTGAATGTACCATATAAACTAGTGTGTATTAATTTGTTTTTCCCRTMAGTGGAATAAAACTTGGGGCCTGRTATATTTACTGGTGGATGTCACTTGGATGCTRGYATTTTGTGGGTTTCTGCCAAGCATCCACAGATTTGCTTGATTACTATGGAGAGTGCAATCTGAATGTATTGGAACTGGTCAGGGAACTGGTATGTTCGTGTGTTTACGAAATGCAGAGTACAAATTTACTCCTGAGGATTTATTGTCATCTTAAACTGCCTTTAAAAAAAAATATTCTTTGTGGAAGTAAATAAGATTTATTTATAAGATCTATTCTGTTAATTTTAAGAAAAGGCTAATAAACAGCTGTTCAGTGATCACAGACTCCTGTTGAGCAACAAATTTTTTTCTTGCTTTTCAGCAGKGTAGTTTTGAGGTGTTACTGTTTGGTTTTGTGGAGGGTTTCAGTTGAAGTTGCATTTGTGGATGTGTATTTTTATACAGACTGTTCTGGGTCTGAGATGTTATCTGCTGTATTTCATGTAAGACTGCACCACAATCTGATTTTTTGGGGGAAAGGTTTAGGAGGTATTCTGCCATGGAAAAGCTAATGTCTTAATGACAGCCATGTGACTGCTGCTATATTTAGGGGAACTAAGAAGCTTCATGTTCTAGTACTGAGATCTTTTAGGACTCCTTTATGAACTTGTAATCTAGAACTATAACTTATTTAAAAATGAATCAGGGTAAAAGAATTGAGATCTGAACTAATTGTTCTTATTTTTATTTAATACTGCAAGTTTAACTCAGCGAGTGGAGAAAGTAAGGTCTCTAGAATGTGAAACTGAGTTTTAAACTTTTGTTGGATTTCAGTCTCTTTTGGTGCTTGAAATGACATTAGATTGGTTAGAAGTGTCAGGTTAATTATTTTGTGAGTCAGAAGCTGCTTTGCTTCTAAAACCCTATCTTTGGCTTTAAGTGAAAACACAATTACATTCCCTGTTTTTATACAGTATTAGTTTTGTGACTTGTTAATAGGATGATTTGAGTTTTTGTTGTTTATATTATTATAATAGGTGTCTTATATGCTAACACAGCCATAGGAACAGCCATTGTGTTTGTGTTCTGAGGGTTAAATCAGGGCACATTTTGAGATAACAGGAAGAAACTGGAACATTTAGATTTGGCTTGTTCTATGTATTTGATGCTAGTTTTCATTTTTATCTCTATTGATAGTTGTATTTGTGATTTAGGAAAGGACTTGTCTAATTATAGCAACTGGAGCTTACCAGAAAAAGCTGTTGAGAATTCCAAGCACTTTGCTTTTTCTTTTCTACTTGTGTTTGAGTTGCCATGCTGACGCAAGAGTGTAAGGGAGGTAATGAAGGCTGATAAGGTGAACTTGAAAGAGAACTGTAGTGATAAGAAGAAACTTTTGGAGATGTTTGGTTCTGGGAAAACTTTCCTTCTAATGGCTCCAACTTGAATTGCTTTTAAAAAGAAACTAGAATAATGGTACGTAGGATATATTGAAAGAATAGTAGAATCAGCCTCAAAATGTGTGGTGATGAAAGTGAGGGAAGATGGAGGACACAACCMATACTGTGGTGAGGTGAATGACTTGATTAAATCTGTGTTTTTGTAAACTGTCTTTTACTAAAATTTTTGTGTGGTTGTTTTTCCAGTTTGTTGTTGTTTTTATTTGGTTTGGTTTGTTGTTTAGTTTTTTGTTGTTGTTTTTTTTCCTACCAAAGAAAGCTTTGGAAGTTGGATTAAATCGTTCTCATTTCATCTCTAGTAGAACTGAAATGTGTGGTGTTTATGCAGTGCTGATATGGTCGTACACTAGACTGTGGTCATTGGTCTCATACTTCTGTTATTCAGTTGTGCAGCATCTGTTCTGCATATTGAAAATGGTTCTACCACCATACAACCAATTTTTCGAGACAGAGTTGTGGAGAGGTTGTCTTTGTTATCCTTCTGCTGATCTCTCTCATGGTTTTTCTTAAGAAAAATGGTAGGCCTCTTTCTGAGCTAGGTTCATTTTTGCATATTAGTTACAAAAGAAAACAAAATCTTGTCTCTAGGCTTCTGCACCTCTTCTTTGTTATTTATCTGTATATGGGTCCTGAACAAAATCACATTTTCAGCTGTGAGTTGCTTATATTTTGTTTTTGAAACAGACTGTTAAAAACAAGCATTCATTTGGGTCCTATTCTTAGCAGAGAGTGAAAGACTTAGTATTCAACTTTTACAAGTTTTGTTGTTTTTGGTTTTTTTTAAAGTAGACTTTGGTGCTCAGTACTTTCCAACCTTAGTACTATCTAACCCATTAGAAATACCCTTTTCCCCCTAATTACATCCTAGAAGGTATCAACTTCTTTTTGTTCTAGTCATAAAAATGGGAATACCTGAAATGGGAAAAATGGGAATGCTCTGAAATAAGCAAAACAAGTTACTTAGCTCTTTCTGGGAAAGAGTGAGCATCTTTCTTGTCAATGCCACTTAAAGGGCTTAGGCATTTTCCTAATTTTAAATGTGAGTTGTTTCTTTGCTTGCAGTTGAGCCCCATGTGAGTTGATGGGGCTCCATCAGTGTAGAAGACATTGGGGCATTCTTGACTCATAAGTTTTTTGACATTGTTTACGGTAACACTTTACTGCTTATTTTATGTAATCTGTTGTTTCTGTTACACAGCTGCAGCCAACAATAAAATGCTTTTTATTGATTAGAGTGGAAGAAGAAGCTTCTTCAGTGCTCTCAGATAGAAATGATCTTCAAATCTTTATGCTTCAGAATATTGTGTAAACATCTTTTAGACAGATGCAGTTCTACACCAAATTACTTGAAACAGAAGGAAACAGTGTTTGCAGGAAATATGTAAAATAATGGTTGCCCATGCAGGCTTTAGTGTTAAGTAGCTCTGTGTTTAAGGGCTATGCCTTTTAAATTATGGGGTTTCCCCCCCACATTTATTTCAGTTTTGATTCTTTCCTTGAACACAGTAAACTAATTACTGTAAGTTTATCAACAGTTTGGATGTGAYCAAATGAGCTGTGAGACCGTCCATTAATTCTGTTTGTTTTTTATTAGTTTCCAGTAGAGTGAGGCATTAATCCATTGTAGCATGTTTGTTTCTTTACACATTTTCATTACACTGAGTGGTTGGTTTTTATTTATTTTCTTAACCCTTAAGGAGAAATAGGTTTAAAGCGTGTTCTTTTTTGGCTATCTTTGTTCTATTGGACAAGAGATGTTTGGAAGTACTCCATGGCTGCCTATTTTGGGGCATATTTGGGATGTGTGTCTTCAGGTTGACTGACTTCTGTCAGTAATGTCCTTTTTGTTGCAAAGGAGCATGACTTGCTTAGATAGAAAGCTAACTAATACTTAGTTTCCAGGAATTTTAAAAATGCCTTTATTCTGTACAGAAATTCCTCGCATGCTTTGATCTAATGGAGACAAATGGAGAAATACAATTATATGAGTTAGTCTGCTCAGTGGGCATTATAAACCTCATGACAACACAATAAATTCCCTGTTACTAGGACATTTCATATTTAAGGGTTAGTCCAGTAGGGTTTTTTTATGGTATGATAATAACTGTTAAATGTACTGTTGAAGGTGTGTTTGAATTTTTAACCTCTGTGTAGGATATGAGGCTGTGTGTGTATGTAMCTGATTAAACTCCTTCCTTGTCTTTTGGCCCTTCTCTCCTGGACTTTACTGACATATTCTTCTATAACCTGCAGCATATTATTATATCACAGTTGACTGAAGTATGGATATTATGCTCCAAAAGCAATGAGCTTAATTGGTCCARTATAGTTCAATTCTTAGAATATATTTGTATATTCTTTTTTTACAAGGACAGGTAGAAGCTACCTTTCTTTTTGAAGCTCTGCCTTACAGCCATAGATCAGCATTTGAATCCTGAATAGCAGCAGCAAATAACAGTAATTTCACTACTGAGTCATACCTGTGGCTCGAGAAAAGCGTTCTTTTGAAATTTTCTTATGAATAAATTGCCAATACAGGATTTTGAGATACAAAGTGGGTGTGGGCTACTATCCTGGAAATCATTTTCCCCATATTATTTTCTGAAAGTGAACAGTAATAAATTATCCTGGATGTGTCTTTGAAAAATATTAACCTATTAGCATCCCTAATTGCTTTTATCCTGTAAAAAATTTACAATCTCCATTTGTGCAGAAAACTTCCAGAAGCAATTAGATCCTGCTGCCAATCTCTAAAACCTGACTAAAAAGCCACAGTGGATAGCTGAGGCTGAGGCAGGATTGAAAGAAAAGGTCTTTCTAGACTCTTTATATTTGGCAAATCAGGCATTCCTTCCATAAGCATTTGTACTTGTTTAATTTCATTTTCTTTTTCTAGCTGAACAACTGGAATATTTTGTTCTGCTCTGGTCTAACTTACCTTAACAAGTTATTTTTCTAAAATCCTCATTAAGCTTGGGAATGCCACTAATGTGGACCAAAATCTTTAAAAAATGCAAGTGATTTAGGTCAGTCATGTGCAATCTTCTGTTAACGACAAGATTTTTATTTCAAATAGTTTAAACATGACATKAGGCTTAATAATTGCAAAAATCTTCTATTCAGACAGGTCAGTTTGCTTTATTTCTAGTAATACAGCCTAATTGGGTTTACTAGTGGTCACCATGGATAAAATCCACATGAGGTATGTCCAGACCCCTATGACTTTGTGTTTCATAATTCTTCCTTATCCGTATCCAGACTTCCAGTTTGATTTAAATTAGTTTTGTTACACRATATTGCAGTTTTCTTTTATTCTTAGGGATCAGCTTCTTAGTGCACCTTCATTTGGCAACTTTTTGAAAAGCTTTTCTTGGGGACCTTGTAGATCATATGACCATGGTATTTTTGTAGGCCATTTTGAGAGAAAAAATTTATTTTKTTCAGCAATTTAGTGGAAATGTATGCTAATTTTTTGTAGAAATAAAAAGTGAGTTTAGTGTGCCATTCCAAGTAGGAGAGGRAAAAACATTTGTAGATGTTAATGGCAGTAATTGCATTTCCTTCAAATGTTGTGGGATTAGAACAGCAATGCTTCTTTGSTCTTTTGTTCAGTTTCCTTTCAGTATCAGAGTTTGAGGCTTGGAGGAAGATGTGGTGGAGGGCCCACAGGGCTCCATTTCTAAGTCCTTCCTGTTATCCCTTCTCTGTGGTTTTCCATGGTGTTATTCCAAAGCAACTTACCTTCTCAGCTGAGGCCTCATGCATTTCCTCCTTGCTTCCATTCTGTTGCTCTTAGTCYGTCTGAATCTCAGTTTGTGTTTCTAATATGATGTCRATATCRAAATGTTAGTCTGATCTTCCTATGGTCAGAAWTTTGGTTTCTGGGTTTGGATTGGTATTTTTAATTTGTTTTCCCCTAGTCATCCCCAGGCTTTCATTATTTTCTTGGCTAGATTCATAATATAGAGATTGTGTGTGGAGAATGGTAGCAAAAAGTTGTCACCTGTGTGAAAAATACACACAGGCCTTACCAACATGTGCATCTATACAGAGTTTTCCTGTAACACCCTGTACGTTTCTTATTAGATCAATTGATTTACTATCATTAATCCTTTTGCCTTGTTAGCTTTTGTAGAACTGGACCCTTGAGCTGTTTGTTCTGGCTATGAGTAAGAAGTTGTGATCTGTTTTACTCCTGTAGCTGAAAAAGGATGAAACTTAAGGGAGAGTATAGCTTTATCATTTTAATACCTGAAACTAAAATAAAAAAGTGGTAGGAAGGGTGACAATTACTTTTGTCTGCCCAGTGGTTTAAGAAAATGTCATTTGTGCTGTGGGGACACCACAGTCACAAGGTATTTCCTGCTCTTGCTCATTAAAATTCTTTCACCTTTACCACCTTGCCTTTTGTCAATAAAGCACTGTGTTGCCTGAATGTTTTGCAGGACACATAGTAACAAGAGGAGGAGGAGGAAATAGAAGTCGCATTTTGATTGCAGCTCACTGGTTTTATCTTGGGTGGGGGCTGACTGGGTATCTTAAAGCTGGTTAAATCCACTGATCTTTGTTTTGCTGGTGCTTTTGTGGGCAGAGGGACACAATCCAGTTAATATCCAACCTGCAAAAGCACGTTGAAATCTGTCAGTATGGCTCTGTGAAGATTGTGTAGTGGTGTTTGTATAAAAGAAAGAGGCTAGGATTATGACAGCCCAGAGTTCTGTGGCTTCACTTACTTCACCTGAACTCCAGGCTGGATGCCTCTCAGATTCCCTCTAGCATACAAAGGAGCTGCAAATTTGAAACAAATTTTGAGACTACCATCTTCTTCTGATAGGTATTTGGTGTAGAAATTTGGTGAGCCTCATTTTTTTTAATGTAACAGTTTCCAAAATTTTTCTTTTTGCAATGAGARAGTTTCTGATCATGAAGAGGGATCTTCAAAATAACTGTCTGATTTTGATGATGGTAACTCCTTGGAAAAAGAAAGTGTTGGTCTTGTGTGTTCTGTGGTATTTAGCATAGTATCACTCAGCGTCTTTACACTGTTTTCATTGTACACTTTGTAACTGAAAGACAAGGATTCTTATGTTAACACACTTGGAAGAGTTTTGTTCTATTTCCCCCAACTTTTAGAAAACACATGATGTACTATTTTGTGATTATTGAAAAAGATCCTTTTATAATTTTGATAGGGACTGACACAAAAGAGACTTGTTTTCTCTCTCAACTGATATTTAGAGGAAATTATAGAAGCTGCTTCCTATGCAAACAGAAATTTGCAGAGAAAACTTTTTTAATTTTGCTGTTGTGTCATTCCACCTCCAGTATTGACTATTWTCACCTTTGCGGCTAACAGCCACTTCTGGGTAACAAAATATGTACTTCTAAATTTCTGTGTATTTATAAAAATCATAATTTAATTCTTGAAATTAAATTAGTCAAGTAGGTTTTTCTGGATCTACGTAGCTTGGCTAAAAAATGTACTGTCTGTGCCCTTACATGTTACTGGTTTTTCTGAAAATAAGGGATGAYTTAATATCTCCATTGATGATAATTTACACTCTGAAAATGCAAACACTATTCAGAGTTAAGGTTAACAAGAAAAAATGGTATACAATGTGTGTTACCAYGGGTGATGTGTATTATTTCTTTAACTTGTTGTTTTTTGGTTAACTTTATCCTTGAGTAACACTGACTTCAGGGAAGATGATCTGGGAACCAGTTGCTTTTGGTGGTATAGCTTCTTAGCTATTTCAGTGAATATCTKTGCAGTTACACTGCTGAGTGTATGCTGCAGGAACTCATGGTAACACATGAAAAGTCTCTTCCTGGCTGATTTAGCAGACATGTCATCTGATCTTACCAGTAGTAGCCTAGAGCTTAAACTTTCTAGGGGAGAAAAAAGTGTGCAGCAGGGGCAAGGAGGTGATGATCTGCTGTCTAGCTATACTCTTCTTGAATTTTTTACATTATTCTCCAAAGCTAAGATCATTTAATGGAATTTGTATTACTTACTGACAATATTACATTCACTTTGTGGTCCTTGGCACTACCAATAGGAGGGAATYTTGTCCAATAAAGTTTTGATACTAGTACTTAAAAATTTGCTTTAATTTCACCGTTAAGTTTTCTTGATAAGGAAACAAATCAATCTAAAGAGTTTTTGCTTTATCTTGGTCATGTAGTTCATGTTGTCAGTAAATGTATTTACCATGTCTGTGATCATAGTTACAATTCAAAAGTTTCTACCTGAGRTGTTGCTGGCCATTGATTGGTTCTAAGGCCTCAATGCATTCAGCTCTTAACCAGGCTGAATTTGTGGCACTAAAATCTTCTGTTCACAAGTTCATATGTTCCAAYATCATATGATTATTCAAAACTTGAATAATTTTATTTCATGTGATCTTGTGATTTTTTTACCTCCAGCTCCCTTAATTATTAAGTAGGATGTTTATTGATAATTCTTACTGATGACAGGTCATGATTAGCAAAATGAAATTCTACACTTTAAAACCTAGACATTAAGCATATATAATTCTGTCTCTAAAAGAAAGTTTCTTGTCTTGCTTGTTTCGCTTCAGAGAGGGTTCCCATATTCTGGGTATTTTCTTTTTTTTTTTTTTTTTTTCTCCCCAGTTTAAGGAAACAATTTTCTGTAATATGTCACTGTCAGATAAGGTTAGGTTGGATCAAGTGAATTCACTTGTTTTACTTTAGATTTTCAGTTTTTCTCAGACACACCTCCAGCTCTCTGTGTTCCCTGAGCCTGGCATGTGAAGTCACTCTTACAGTGACAGGATGCAAAGGTCGTTCTTAGCATGGTTCCAGCATCGGGGGTACAAATCCATTTCCTATGGGAAGCATCAGAGGAAATTTGCAGGGGGTGGAAGATRGTAAATTAAATAATTTTGGCAAAGCTACAAGGATTTCTTCTTGGTATGCTGATCATTGTTTTTAATAACACCCCCACACACACACCCTCCTAAAAGCTTGGGGCAGAATTTTCATTATCTTCAAGAAAAGCAGGGTCAAGCAGCATGTGTGAATTAAGCATAATAACTTATCACTGGGGCTTGGGGTCTTTTGTGTATGTGTTTGTAAAACATCGTGCAGAAGAGCTGCATTGCTGCTACCTAATGTCCCTTCTCAGAGTATTCCCATCATACAGGAAAATTTGAAGTCTGTCAGTGTGCTGCTTGGTGACATTTTTAGACTCACAGTTTAAACATAACTCTTGACAAATAAGCCCAGATTCTCTTCTCTGTCTTTACTTTAGTGTTGTGTCTCATACCATATTTTTCTACGCCAGGCACTTAAAGACCTCGGTACTATTTTCCCTGCTACTTTTTTCTCTTTGAAAGAAAAACAGCCTCTCCAGTGAAAGRCCATTTCCCAAGTGGTGTGTCAAAATTTGAGAAAGTTTAGTCACCTGAATGGGGATGGATTCATCACTTGGGAGGCACTGACTTTAATAGCTAAAATTGTTGTGCCTGTCTGGTAGGAAGAAGAAGGGATTTCTAAGCCTAATTTTGCTCTCAGTTAATGGAGATAAGCATGATGGTAATTCACTGATGCCCTCATGATACTAAAGCAGTTCATATGTGCTGCTAATCTTTTAAAGAAAGCCAAACTATTGGAGGGTATTAACTGGTTAAGTATTTAAAACTATACTTCAATTRCTGTAGCTTTTTCTAGATGTCAAGGGAGAACATTTTCTTTATTTTGCTTCACTTTTTTATAGTATGCTTTTAAAATGTGTCTTTATTTCCAGGTTGTGAGGGTTGTAAATATACTTTTTTTCCTTTCAATTACTTTCCTGGTGAGAAAATAATTTACAGGAATATTGRGTACTTGTGTATATTGCCTTGAAAATCCATTGGAGAAAAGTATTGTGGTCATTAGCATATGAAACATCTCTGCAAAGAAATGGAGGCACATCTGTGAGTAGTCAAGGCAATTTAAAAATTCAGTGGAAAAGCAGTTTCGACAAATCAGGTTTATGTTTGTGTTCCTTCCAATTTAATATCTTTTTCTTCAAAGTTTTTTGAAATGTTTGTTGTGGAAATTCCTGAAGGTGTGGGTGGCTTGTAACTTCTGTGTGTTCAAGGGCTTTATTTATTTGCTTAAATTTCCAGCGTACTGTTTGRGTACCCTTTCTAATCTTATTTCTGTGATCTTGCTGCTGTGATGTCCTCTTTCCTCCCTCTCCTGTACCTTCGGCATTGTACAGCTTGAAGCACTGGCAATTGTTTTATTTCTCAGAAGGGAAGTGCTCTTTTCTGCAGTGGTCAGGTGGATGCTTGCCAGAATTGTGTTTAGAGCAACAGTTTATGTGTATTGAACTTGGACCTCCATAAAAATTAATCTTCTTGTAACTCATATGATAGTTTGTTAGTACGTCACCTTTTCAAAATCTTTCCTGCAGCCCTGTAATATGCATGCCACTGGCATTTCAGGGAAGTTTTCCTGGAGTGTCATAATGTCTTACATAAATGCATACATTTAAATCTTGTCTCATATTTCCTATTTATGGAATAGGTTTGTGCTGTCTCCTGCTGCATGTTAGGGTTTAGCTTGAGTGGACTTTGGCRAATACTGATGGTTGTGGTATCTGTCAGGCTGCAAAATTCAGATCATTGCTGCACTAGAAACTTAACCCATAAAACTCCATGTGCTTTCAGGAAGTCAAATATGATATCAACAGAGATAACCAGAAASTCTTTGATTATGATCTCCAACTAATGCTGGGAATTACCTCCTGGAAAGCTGTATCTGCATAGGTATTGCTCAGAAAAGTTTAAATTGAAGGTTGAGGTAGGTTGTACTTAATCATCAGTTAAGATAAAAAAGACATTATAGGTAGGCAGTTTCATAATACTGTCACTTCTGTGGATCAGGAAATTCCCCCTTCCTACGCCTCCTTTTTTTCTGCCTGGTGCGTCTGAGTATCTGCTTCCAGCCTGTTTCCACTGGCACTCTGAACTGCCCTGTGAGGAATTGATTTTAAAACAACTGTGCTAAGTAAGTCAGTTTTCCATCAAAAATGGATACTCTGCCTTTTTCGTTAACTTTGTTCTGGTGTTTACTGCTTAAGAACTTCTGAGCGCATTCTGTAGGGTGCCTGGAGGTTGGCTAGTGGTCAGTCTGTTTTTATGGCAACTTGGTCATGACATACCAGCGGAGAAATGTGGAATTTTTCTTTTTTATATAGTACTGCAAAAGAAAAATTCAAGAACTATTCATGAGCTGTTACTTTGCAGATAGCGACTCTTTCCAAGGCACAGTGTAATTTATGTAGTACATAATGCTTTGCATCAGAAGTTATTTATGGGGCTGTTTGTTTAATAAGGATATTTCTGAGTGATTTTGCTGCCTCATTACAATTTGCATTTACTTCATGTTTCATTTGYGCAGAAACATTTTGTACAGATTGCTGTAATTTGTCTTTTTGCTCTGCCAGGTTGAA
The DNA here is from genome assembly GCA_902810485.1 of Alauda arvensis. NCBI lineage: Eukaryota > Metazoa > Chordata > Aves > Passeriformes > Alaudidae > Alauda > Alauda arvensis. The sequence goes on along the minus strand of CADDXX010000050.1, from coordinate 2,548,349 downwards.
ATGGCAAGAGTTCTTGAAGTGTCCCAAGGTAGCTATTTATGACATACCAGGAAYAGAGGAATCGGGGCTGGCATGGAGTCTCTCAGAGTTCTTCAGAGAAAGTATGGCAAGGGTTGAAGTTTGACTTCCATGGCCTTCTGCCATAGCCAGCTCTTGTGCGTACTTTTGGATGAGGGGAAGGAATAACGTTTCCTCTGCTCGGCTAGTGCACATTTAATATTCCTAAAATGACAGTATTTATGGTTCTTATTTCTGATGTGGTACAGCAGGACTTTAGCAACTTGTCGCCTTTCTTTTACAGGTGTGGAAGGTCACCAATGAATTGGTGCTCTGACGTGGTAGGCTTACTAAAATGAGTTTGTTTTCTTACTAGTCTGTGAGCAGTGGAATTTGGGGGTTTAGTCCAGTCTTGGCTTCATTAGCACATGGATAGAAAARAGTAACTTTTAATGAATTCCTTGATTGTTTAAAGGGAACTGCCTTGAAAAAATTTATTAACAAAATAYTAGACTTCAGCTTGACCACATGACATTTGAAATAATGGTCAGTCATTCAYACCTGTGTAAAATCAAGGACAGAACAGTAGCGGGTTTTAAAATTTGTTTATTTTGTTTATTTGTATGGAACAGTGACAACTGAATGAAGTGCAAGCTAGTGCAAAACCAGATCCTACATCAGTATTTGTTCTGGAAAGCTGCAATAGCTCATTTGTGGTTCTCTTGCTTGCAGATAATCTAGTTATTCCACCTCCTGCTGAATGTTTGTATTCGTTATATGATTCTGCTGATTAATGTCTCTGCTTCTCTGAGCTATATTAAAAAAGAATATAGAGCAAGTTACTTATATTGGTGATTTTTTGAGTTAAATCCCAAACTGCAAAGAAGAATTTAATGTTCTCCTGGAGGTTCTTGAGTCTTTTCCCCCTTCTCTTCTCAATGCCATGTAACAGAGGCACAGGCTTCTTTTATGTAGGTTARTATAGTAAGTCACTTCCATTTTGTGAACTCAGTACTGTAGTAGGYGAGCTGCAGATTAAATGGAGAATAATTCCTTTACTCATCCCTTTAAATGCTTTTCCCCTCTTGCTTGTGCCTTTCACTGGTGRCTGTGACTGAATGGTCGCACAAAAAAAATCTCCAGGACTTTGTTAGCACAGTCAACATCTTTGTTTTAAGGTACTTTTCTGCACCAAGCATGATAATAATTTTCCTGTGGGTTGGTTTAATTCCTCAAAAATGTTACTCCAGATGCTTGCACTGGAGAAGAGGAGGCATGTTTCTTTCTTGTGATTTCATTAACTGCATACGGTGCATAATTTTGGAGCTTATTAGCTGAGAAGTGCAGTTAGGATTTGAAATTTGAAGTAATGCTTTTTTTTTTTTTTTTTTTTAATGTTGCTTGCAGTGCTGTGGGAAAGACAAACACAAGAAAAGTCAACACAATTATTTTTCTTTCCTTTTTCTTTCAAGCCTGGTGGCTTCAGGAAGGAAACTTTACCATGAAAAGAGATGTTGATGTGTTGCCATTGCAGTGGTTCTGTGGAGCACTGACCTTCTGGTCGTGTTGAGGGCACTGGCCTCTGCTTAGCTCCTGCACAAGCGCAGAACAAATAAATGTTGGTTCCAAGCTGCCTTCCCACGTTTGCTGAGAGTTCTGACTCATCCTTAAAAYTTAGCATTTTGTCCTAACTAACCATTAACCTTAAAGCCCCTTAGATAGGTATCTTGCTTTTGGGTGGTTTCAACTTGATGATAGGACAGGTGGGATCAAATCTTGCTTATCTAATTCTCAGGATTATTCCAAGTGTTTTGCACATTCAGTCTGAGTTGAGCAATGGTCAAAGATTTATCTTTGAGCTGTTTAGACTGAGATACTGTTTCTCCTTGATTCAAATTTCTGAATCTGAGGCGTTTGTGTCATACATSAAAGTGTCCCCACTGCCCAGTGGATGTCTTGATCTCAGGCATCTCTTTTAAGACAAGAAGCCAACCCTACTGGTCATTTGAAAGTGCGAGGCCTAAGTAATGACTGTGTTCTGGTTTTTTTGTTTTGTATCTACTGAAGTTTTGAATCCTTCCACACTCACCCAATCTTGAGATTTTTTGTGCTATTTCAGTGATAAAGATTTATGGTGCAGTTCCACAGTTTGACATCTGCATGCCTGCAGGGAGTGAACTGATTGTTGGGTGAAGAATGTCTGCAGTGGCAGCAGAACTGACTTGAGAAGTGAACAAGATGTATTGTGTAACTGCACCTTGTTGAGTGGACAGGAGACTTTTATTTATCTCTTTCCCAGACATGCAGCACCAGATTTCAATGGTGTGAGAATGGAGCTAAGCATGGCAGTGTTGGTGTTATGAAGTTTACATTATGTTCTTTGTGTATCTACAAAGTAATTTGGCTGCGTAATGCCTGAGCTAATTCTGGGTTTGCTTGAAATTTCAGAGAATTCCTCSCAGTCTGAAACAAAGGATATGTAAATATCATTTATAGTTTTAGCCAAAATAGCTTTATCTGTATGATGGTGATTTACTGCCTGTTCCCYCTATGACCTGTTCTGCATATCCCTTAGGACAGTAGGTCTCTGGAAACTGAAGTCATATTTTGTTGGGGACTAAGCTGTTGAAGTAAGCAGTTACTTAGTGGATGAATTTGTGGTTTGCTGGAAAGGAAAATGTTTGGGTTTTTTTCACAAGGGAATTGAATGATGCTATGGATGATTTTGTTCTCTTGCTGGCTTCTACAGAGGTTCRGTTTTTTGGGTTKTTTTTTCATGTAATGCTTGATATTAACCACGTATTTTGTATGTAGCCAGTATTCTGCATYCATCACCATATGCATCAGTTAGTTGACTTCCTGTGGTTTGATACGAAGAGATAACGAGAGCTCTCAGCTGTCACTGAAATCAGTTGGAACTCTGTTTTAAACTAAAGCTCTGTATAATGCTATGTGCTCTATAAAGTTCATAYATGGATTTCTAAAATTACCAGCTAATATTGGAAGACTTACTTTCCCTTTAATTTATCATGTGCCAATTCCTTTCTCATRAAGGCCATAAGATCACTGCTCTTCAAGGGTTGTTTTGAAAGGCAGTGTATTTAGGATCTTGCGTGGAATAAATGTAACAGTTTTTGTGAGAAGTCATGTTGCACAATAAATCAGATGGACTGTTTTCAGGAACCACCTGAATATATCATATCTGAATATAGGAAGAGTTGCAGACTGCCATAATTTGTCTGTCTGTGCACTCCAGTTTGTCACCAGCCCAAAGTTTCATCTCCTTCAGYGTTGATGTCTTAGCCCATTCTTGTTGTTTTGTTTGGTTTTTTTCCTTTTGTTTTCCTTGACACATATTTGTCCAGTGCCGGTTTCATTCCAGTGACTTGTCTTTTAGTTCTGTTTTTAACAGGATATTCTGTTATTTGCACATTACTAGGCATGTATATTTACTTCATTTGTTGTTGCAGCTGTAGTGGATCTGAACATAGCTGATAYTGTTTTGGAAGACAACGTCTCTTTTGGAAGAGATGAGTAGAATTTTTGTGAATTAAAATGAGGTGTCATGGAACTACTGGTAGATRTGGAAAGGGAAAAATCTGTATAAAATAAGTGGTGACAAGTTRCATTTGGCTTAGTCACAATGTCACTGTGGTTTKTAGGAAGCTAAGAAGGGGGCGTGCTGTGCTTAAAATAAGTTCGTGTATGTTGAAGAAGTAAGAGCGCTTTAGAGCACATGTTCAGGATTCCTGTAGATTCAGTGAGAGTGTGGAAATGTATTTAAAGGCATCCAGAGAAGGGATCCTGTCTGCCTGAATTAGAGACTTTCTGGCATGTGCTTTCTCAGCCTTTAGGGAAGCACTGTTYAGCCTTTGCCTGGTGCACCTGTCAGTTTGCCCCATCTAATGGGGTTGATGCTATAGTAGCTTGAACATCCAAAGGTGCCTCTAAATCAGTAGTTCAAAGTATTTTTTTCCTTGTTCATTTATGGGAGGGSTTATTGCAGGGAAGCTACAGCTGCACCATGTTTCAGTGTTTAAATGTATCTCAATCAATAGGGAAGGAAGGCAGTGTTTCAGTTCCAGCTTCAGCCACTTGTGGCTAGACCACAGCATCCAGGCTCTGAGATAAAGGACATTCTGTGTTGCTTTTGCTTCACCATTTTTGGGAAAAGAGCACTGTGTTTTCTTTCTCCTGTGGTCGGCTTTGTAGTAGGAACATACTTTTCCAAACATTAAATTAAGAAACGCCAATTGTCTTTCCAAAATCCAGAGTTTTGCTTTTTAATCTTTCCTCTTTTAAAATCTRACTGCTACAGAACAAAAACAAAGCAAGCTGCTTTTCAGTTAATCATATATTTAAAGGTGCGCCAGTGTCATTATGCTTCGTATGTGGTATAGAAAAATCTTTCCTTTAGACAGAGATGTGGGCATTTTGTGCACTTTTTCTCTGTTTTGGTAGATGCACTTCTATCCCTGGTACAGTTGCTCAAATTCACAGAGTGCAGAATAGGGAAAGAAAGCTTTCAAGAGCAGTGACAGAGAGAATACCTTCAATAATGTCCAGATCCTTAATCCTTATCACCATGCTCCTTGGAAAAAGGAAACAAACAAGATACAGGTAATGCTTTCAGCTGTGTTCCCRTGTCACTCTTCATCAGCACTGTGTCTTATTTGAAGTTTTCTTTGCCCCTGATGAGTCATTACTGTTGTCTTTTTCTGACCCTGGGTTTGGAAGCTTGTATATACTGCACCTTGCACTAGATTTGAGATCTGTTTGGGTAAAAACTTTCTTTTAAGCACATGAAAAAAAGATAGAGCCCTAATGCCAGTGTTGGATACTCTATCCATGAAGTCATATTCAGTGTGGAAGTAGTGCTGTCCTTGGGGAAATACAGGTGGWTATGGTGTAATTATAGAGGTGGCAAAAAGGTGACTGGACTTGGCTAATTTGTGCAGAATGATGCAAATCATGTAGCAGATGTTGGTAGCAAAACTTACGACAAGTTTTATGGGCAAATAAGTATGATTTTTCTGATCATATATTCTGACTACTTTCTTAAAAGTTGTCTGGAACCTGGAAGARCAGTACTTCATTCAGTCAGGCAGTAGATTTGCAGGATCATAAGGAAATTATATACAGGATCTTCTTAATGATGGTCTTTTAATTATGAGGGGCTAGGTTTTTTTTCATATCAAGGTTCTCTTATATGGAAAGGAATTGGCAAAGCCTTGTATTTTATTTCTGCAGTGTTTTGTGGCAGTATCAGTCGTTGTTTGATTCTAATCGTATTCCTGATAGTGGCTATCTCCACTTCAGCTGCAGAATGTGGGTGGAAGTTGGTAAGTGCTTCTCAGGAGTTCTGAGACTTCCTTGGTCTCAGAACTGTAATATGTAATGGGCTTTGGAGAATTAATGTAAAATATAATGTGTAATATTGAAAGCCRTAAACTTAAGAATTGAACCTGGATTTCTGTTCTACCTTTCTCTGTTGATAGACTTGGAGGTACAAAGGATCTTTAGAACTAGTGAATTTGTGGAGTTGCCAGTGAGTGATGCTCAGAGAAAACAGTGAGTGGCAAGGTCATGGCCTCTGTACCCCATGTCCATGGAGGAATTAAACAAGATGCATTTGGAAGGTCTAGGCCTGTRTTGTGTATCAGGGCTGTTTAATTTATTTTAACGTGCACAAAAGTCATCTTTTAATCAGAGGTTTGTAGGAAATGTGCTTTATTGCTGCCTCCTTAGTTCTGTGAGAGGGATCTAACCTACAAATACACCCATGCTCACCACCCTGAATGTATTTAGACTATCTATATTTTGGGTTTGGGGTTTGGTTGTTTTTTTTCTGGCTATGAGCCTATTTCTGGTAAATATATGAGAAGTGGAACAGGGASMGAATCCAAAAGGAATCTGAAATAGTTCAAATGTCTTGGTACATCTTTTAGAGGATGGTCTGTGTCRTGCTCTGATGGATGCAGATGAAGTYCTGGAACTCCTAACTGATTTTTATTTTTGGGGAAACAGTAAAGCTTGTACTGAAAAGAATCCTTCAAGTTGAAAATCTTTGTTCTTAAGAACAAAAGAAAAATCTTCCTAATAATACTTTGCTGTTTTCAATGAGCTGAGGTATTCACCTAATTTTTGACTTCTCCTGAAGTAAAGGCAAATTGCAGCCTTTCTTCTGTGCTGTCTTCACTATTGATCTCATGTAGTTGTAACAATGTCATGCAGTAATTATGTCCATGTTAATATTTTATAGAGAAAATATTGTTTTAAGGAGCACCTATGAGATTTGATTATTTCAAATTCTAAAGATATGAAGTTTTTGAAAAACAATGGAAATGCCAGTTGCTATGTGGTAGAGAAGACGTGATATGTGGTTTTTTGGATGGAAKTAATTCTAGCTCTTGTCTACATGCAAAAGGCACTTACTTCACTAGACTTACATTRGATTTCTGGGTTTAACAAGTCCTGAGTCATTGCTCGATTCATAATATTTACAAGTCACTCTRCATGCTCAGAGATGACTGCAGTATCATGCAAAGGTGTTTACTAAATGGAACATTTTTTAGTTGTTTTTAAGATAAATTGCTATTTTCTAGCTGCTCTAACAAAAGACAGATGGTTTCTCTGTTACATGTAGCCGCTTTCTAATGAAACAGTTGAGGAAATTGTGTTTTTAGTAGTTTTTATTTAGAAATCTTCTGGGCATTACAGRTAGATGGATAGATATGTGAGAACAAAGCATGGTCCAATATAAAAATAAAGTGCTTAAATGTGAAAAATAGATGTTATTAAATAAGGCTTTATATAGTAATGGCTGCTGATCTGSTGTTCATTCAGGTAAAATGGGATTTTCACTCTTTTGAAATAGAAATATACATTTAAGACAGACTGTTAGCTGGGTTTTCTTATATGTTTTCTTSTTTCATTATTTCTGAAGGATTGCAATCAAAAATTCTGTAAAGAATTTTTGTGAATTAAAATCTGGATTATTTATGATTCTTTTGATATACGATGATGATTATTATTATTTTGGTATTGGAAATYGAATTGTGGATAAAAAACTGGAGGAAGATGTTGGAATGCTAAAAACCATATTATTTTTAGTTCAGAAAAGCTGTTCCTAGAGGTAAAATTTAACTCCAAATGCTCCATGTTCCTGATCAGTTTCCTTTTCAGGAAGTCRTGGCCATGCTTAATTTGGTTTCTGGAGTTATTCTTGCATTGCGAATGGGATGCTGGAGGCACAGCTTTCCATAAACAGATTGCAGCCAAGTGGAATTTGATGGTGGGGGTCCAGATAGGAAATAATGTTTTAGGTTTCCCTCACTTGGGTTCATTTTAATGGATGTCTTTGGTTTTGGAAGCCTGGCCCACAGCATTAATAGATAATATTGAATGAATGGCTATTTCCAAAGAGAGAAAAGACTGGGTTTTTTTGGTGGTGGTGTGATGTTTGATGARCCTAATGTAAAGGAAACTGAAGTGCCTGCCCACTGACCTTGTTTTCTAAATCAAACTAATGCTAATGTAAGGTCAATAAAGACATAAAATGGCTGGGCTTTTTTTCACAAATCCTATTTGCATATTGTGGTGGCTGCATGTTTTTACRCTGTAGTATGGCAAAGCCTTTATTTAAATTTTCTTCTATTTATTGTATATATTAGAAAGGGCTCATGGTGGTCTGCTCCCCATGGCTGCAGGGAAATCCCAGCACCTCCTCCCTTCTTCCTTCCTTGACCCAGGTGCTAGAAGTGCTGTTTCTCTTTTTTCCTSTCACTTCTCTCTGAATTTGTGTTTTGCCTTTCCACTGCACACTTCCTCTCAGGTGCCACCACCATTATGGCTGAGGGGCTGGGCAGTGCCCCCACTCCCAACTCCTCCGCACAGGCACTCAATGTTTCTWAATGGGTGAAAATGGGAAGGAGTGGTCAAGAATCCAGGTCAAAGTTGGTTTTGTTACATTGGATTAACGATCCCTTCATAAATTTATAATTAGGCAAGTAGRAGAGTGTAGGTCAAGGCGACTAGCACTGAAATTACCTGGTGTTAAATTATCTGCATTCCCCACAGCCCTGTTTCTTGGTCCACAGTGCGGCAAAAGTAGAACGGTAATTGGATGTGGAATTGTAATAAAAATTTATCTTACTGATCAAAGCAACTGAAAGACTTCCCCCCTCCTCCCCACCATGATGCCTTGCAGTTTTAGTTGGAAATTGTTTATCTGTTGTGGAAACAACTTTGAACCTTTAGGTCTTAGGTCATTACGTGTTAAGATTAAAGTTTATCATCATTCCTTTCAGCCTGTGRTGAGAGTATGAAAGTTAATTTTTAGGGCTGTGAATGGGCTTCACTTTGCCACTCCGAGCTGAAATCTGTCCAGTGCAAAGGTTTGGTGTTGAGTCCAGGCCCTGGTGCCCTTCTGTTTGCTTTGCTGTTCTTTCCTTGGAGGAGGTAAACAACCTTTCTGCAGGGGGGATTTACCCAGTGCTGGTAGTCACCAAACACTGTCCCTTCTCCACTTGCTCGTTCAAACARCCTGCCACTGTCACCTCCATTCCTGCAGGCACAGGGCAGTCCTGGAGAGGAGGCTTCCCCAGCTCCTGATGCTTGGATCAGTTTGTTATATCCAGTTACATTCTCAAGTGCACCTGTCTGGTCCCTRCTGCTGGCAGAGCCGGCGTCTGGAGGGCTGCTTTGCTATGCACTGGATTTGTGTCAAGCAATACAGCTGGTAGTGTTCAGAGGCTGTCTTCTGTCTGGCCCAACAGCACCCGGTGATTGTGAATCTGGGCAGTCATTAAGTACAGRGCCATTTTCATCCTCTGCGTCCCTTGATGGGTGTCCTGCTGATAAACAGCAACAGCAGAGGAAATACTAAGCCAACCATACTACCTCTAGGACCATTTGCGTTTTTGTCAGACTTTTTACCTTACTGTTGCCCAGACATAAACAGCTTTTCTAACCTGGTATTTATGGTACAGAAGTAACAAAATTTAGGAGGGTACGTGTGGATTTTTTCATTAGCTTTCTGTTTTTCAGGCCTATGAGGGAGTTTTTCATGTGACCAATTTGAGACCAAAGAATAGTTCTGATAGGTGTTAAGTAACTACCAGACCATTTCCTGTTTTTCTGTGAAGTATGTCAGCTGTATTTAAATCCCTTCAGGGAAGATTTTTGGCGTRTGCACTCTGTTACTGGTTTGCCCACAAATTAGTGAAAATTAGCTTGCAGTGGCTGTGGTAGAAGTTAGTCTTTTTTCATTGGGAGCAAAGTACATYGACTATAAAACAACAACAACCACAAAGTCCTCCTTCCCTCCTTCTGCTCAGTAATTGACTTTTGAACTTAATCTATTTTAAATGAGGAAATGCTGAAAATGGATGTGAAAAGCTTCTAGACTTGTACACTAGTTAGTGATCCTCACTATATGATGGATGCAAAATTTTTATGCTTTGAAAGCTGAACTTACCTTTCCACCACTGGTCTTCAGAGATAAAGAAGTATTCGGGAATTGTTAATTATAAAAAAAGAGTTCTCTGTATTTACTAGAATCATTGTTTTGCAATACAAATTAGCACTTGCTCTGACAACTACTGTGTTCACGAAAACCCTGCTGAGGAATAGCCTGCAGAACAATTTCTTCTGGTACAGTTGTTTTTAAGTAATCCCTGTCAACACTAGACATCGAAAATGTGAGAGCTATGCCTTGGTCTGAAACAGCTGTCAAGTGTACTTTCTGGCACTGAGCCATCTTCAGATATTCTTGTGTCCTGTTAACATAAAAAGTGAAGAGATTGTTTTCTTCTGCCTTGGTTGGATTTGTGGTCAGAGAGAAGAGGAAAAAAAGGTCCCAAGTTATAAATTAAAATAAATTGGTTCAAGAAAGGTGTAGATGAGCATCAATCAGTGGCTGCCTTTATTCACATCATGAAGTGCTTTCCTGAATCTGGGTCAAGGCTCCTACTACTCTTTGAATTTGGGCTAAGATAAGCTCTTCATTTGGGATTATGGCAAAATTTATAGCTATTACTCAGAAAGTATATTAAAAATAAAGAGATTTAGGTGCTTCCTCTTTTTAATGATCCAAAAGGAGAAGGTAAACAGCAGTAAATTTGGGGTTTGATTGAAATAGGAAAACAGCTGTTGTAGACAATTCAGGGAGAATTTCAAGAGGAGCAGGAAGGGAGGTTGTTTCAGGGCACTGGTATATTTCTCTACATACTCACAGTCTTATCCAAACTGAAATCTATATTCCATTTAGAATTTAATGTACAAAATTGATTTTTCATGGCAGCTAGATGACATCCTGCCGATACCTGAGTTGATAAGAGAATGTAGTAGTTCAGATATGTATATGGGCTGCTCTCAAGAACTTCCTTGAATTTAGCAGGATAGTTAGAGAATGCTCCAGTAGAGGATGTGAAGTCTCGCATGTGTTCCTTACTTAAACGATACAGAAGAATTTTTACCAGTAGGTAAATTATATTTAATTCTGGTTATTTTTTGTGGGGATTTCGCTCATCCTTTTCATTTTCCTTGGACTGTGGAAAGTAGAAATGGCAAAAGTCTATTAGGATTAGGTCATGCAGCACATTTCCTTGCCAGTGAGGAATTTGCAGTGGTTTTTGTCTGCCTTTTGTTTTCTGAAGTTCCTTATTGTATCCTAACCTAATTAAAGTTATTGCCAAAGGGAAGCTGGATGAGGGTTTCTTTTGGAGCCCGTTAAGGAATTTTAGTGAAACAGAGCACTGTGACATCATACCAGATCACTGTCACCTAGTCTGGGTTTAGATAAAATATATTGTGTATTTACACAAATACATTATGACATTCCATGTTCTTTCAAAAGAATGTTGTTGAAGGCAGTGCTACAGATTAGGTGCAAGTATTGTCTTTTCAGAGTTAACAGAAATAAATTTCTGACCAGAAAGGGTGTTCACATGCTATCTTTGCTTAAACCTTTACGTGTAGCCAGTACCTGTCATTTGAAAAACACACTAACTGTACTAATGGGTTTTCTAGGYGTGATAACAAATACAACAAATTGTAAACAAATCTAAAGATGGTTTCCAGAATAAGAAAAAAAAAGAAAGTACACAGACACCACAATATGTCATGTTGAAATTGAGTGGGGATTTTTAAGTACACTTGGAAGTGTTGTCTTGTATGGAATGCATCTGGTATGGGCTTTAACTGTCTATTCCAGGTAATGAGCTGTGAAATTTAATGGGACTGTTTAGACTGATTTAAGGGTGAGTTGCGGAGGCAGAACTATTTTTAACTCTTTGTTTGYTGCAAGTTAAATTACTTATTTGCTGTTTATTTTGGGGATCTTGTTTCTGAAAGGCAGTAAATAGCATTAGTTCAATAGTAGGCATATTGTTGCAAAAATTATGGTGCTGATGTTTGTTTGAATGACTAGTAGTGTGTGTTTTATGGAGAGGTGGAAGGAGTCAACCCAAGGACATTTCTACTAGAGGCTTCTTTACTGATTTTTGTTAAAATTGGGTTTTGGTAAACACAACAGTTTTTGTATCCCAGTGTGTAAATACTGCTTTTATCCTGTGTTTTAGATACTTCTAGCTACTCAAAATGTCTTCTCAGATACCTATTTGCAGCCCTGTGTAGGTTGCATACTAATACGTGGGATTACTGGAAAATATTTCCATATTCTGYTTTCTCTCCTGCCTCCTATGCTTTTGCATTATGCCTTATGTGGTAATTGAGAACAGGGCAAAGAGATCTGTGTTGGTCTTGATTTGTCTTCAGTTTGAAATCTGAGTTTTCGTAATTATTGAGTGAACCCATAAAGGGCATGTTTTTATGGATGATTTATGTATGCTGCTAATTTGATACCAGCTAGTATTTCTTTACTGTGTGCATAGATCAAATCAGACCTTCAGGTTGCAAGCATGTGGATTATGTAATTTCTGTTTATTCTAAGTGTATTCATCACATCACGTAAACTGAAAGGCACCTGATGTTATACCTCATGGCCTGCAAAAGTCACTTCTGGCAGAAATAAAGCACAGCTGCTGTGTTGACACATAGTCATTGCTCATCTGCAATTGTTCTTCTAATCTCTGCGGTTTTCCGCTTTCACTAAACCTAAGCGTTCTTTGTAGAAACTCGTGGATTATTTGTGGCCTATGATATCACCGAGACTTGCAGAACTTTTTTAGTATTGGTTGACAGATGAGTAAGTTCCTCTTGGTTTCCTCCTTCTTTGTCATAGGAASTCACATTAAATTGATTATGTGACTGAGGAGTAACAATACAACCACAGGAAATCCTGTGGCTGAAACCAGTTTTGTTCTCTGCTTGCTTTTGGTAATAACTTTTTGTATTTGCAGAATACTGTCTTTGATTTAGGTCTACTTTGGACTTTGATTTTAAAAAGGTAATGCTCTTTGCAACCTATGAAAAAAAAAATGGCTTTTTTTTTTTTTTTGAGCTGAGCCATCTTTTGAAAAAAAAAATTAAAAGTAAATAACATTGCTGATGAGAATTATTGGGTGAAAAGTTGGTCGAGTAGGTCACTTCAAACAAAATGAAAGTTAAGTGTCAAATGCTAACACACGYGAAGGAAAAAGAAATACAGGATGTGTATGCTCCATTTGGAGGCTTTAAAAGGTGCATGAAGGCTTGTAGGAGTTCTTGCTTGGTGTTCTATGAGTTGGAGCAGTGAGCTGGTTCAGCTGTGCAAGCCCTCATGCTTGTATGAAGTAAGGCTGTGTCAGGAAAGTGTAATCATCCTGAGAACACAGCACATTTAAATTGATTTAAACAAGTCTGCACTTTCRTTCTTGGTCAAGAGTAGTTTATACCTTGTTTTCAAGCCCTTACTTCCAATATGGAGCAATATGTAAGTTCCTCATTAATTTTTGAGTGGGACCTGCTCTTCCRTGACAGTTAGGCACAATAAAATTGTTGGATGTCAGTCTCCTCGAAAAAACACCTGAAGTAATGGGAAGGTGGATCTTCAGATATGATGCAGATTATTTCCCCTTCCATCCCCCTTTTCATTTAGAAGTACTTCAGAGCACTTTATTAGCATAGTAAGTAAAACTAGGGAAAGACAGATTTCATCAGAACGGATGTGCTTTCTTGTTTGCCCATGCAGTTACTGTTAGACTTGGGTTAATTTATAAATACAGGAAATAAATGTATCCCTGGGATAAAAGGTCAAAGGAAAGATAAAATGTTTCAAAAAATCTCCCTCCTAGTGGAGAGTGYGCAGTGTGTTATCCTGACCTGACAGGCTCTATGAAAGGGAATTACTGTGGCAAACAGGCTGTTGGTATTTCCAGTCTGAGGCATGCCTGACTGGCAAAAGGGAAGGATGGCTGGAAAACCAGCCTGGATGAGGAAGAAGGGACAGGAAATGCTGAGGTGAGCATCCCCAAAGTATTGAAATCCTTGAAGTCGTTAACTCTAGTGTTCTGGGCCACAACCATCCATCCAGTGCAGCTGGATTTTGTGTGTTTGTGTGCTCACTGCCTGTGTACAGCCTTGAAGCTGGGCTTACCCAGCCTGCCTGGGAACCTGTGCTTTTGTGTCCTGAGTCTGATCCTGGTGCGGGTGTTGGTCCCTCTCTGTTGTGTGAGATGCAGATGGCTGCAGCAAAGTTCGTCAGTATTGGTTGTTAGAATTTRCCTCCAAAGCCCCCTCAGGATCTGTATCTCCTGGGAAGTTGTGTGGAGACTTGAACAAAGAGGGGAAGGAGGCAGMACCAGCAGGGACAAATTGGGGTAGCTACTAGGCATTGGAATTTGTGGGAAGTTGATTTAATAGAAGTTTCAGTTTCCTTTTTATTTAAATTCTGTTCCTGTAATTCTTTCTCTCTCTCTTTGMGGCCAGACCATACAATGTCTCTTGGAATGAGTAGCAGTAGAATTGAAAAAAAGTAGCAGTTGAAAGATGATTGAGAATGACTTTGCAGAATCTGGGCTGAATTCACTTCATTTCCTTCCCTACTTGAAGCATCAAGAGCATTCTGTGATGTAATAATTTTTGTTGTCATTAGTAATAAATTTGGGGAATAAGCCTGCTGTTTGCAAAGGGATTTATGATGACCARTTATCTGGTTCAGAAGTCTGGGCCAGAGGTGGGAATGTGGGTGGCTGTGCTAACCTACTTGGGTCATCAGAGAGTGTCCATGAAATTTATCTTGAAGAGTAGTCAAGATTCGGGATTTTGTGGAAAATTTCTTCTTTGAACTTGTTTCACAGCCACAAGTAGGGATATTTTTTGACAYTGCACTTTGTCTATGTTTTTATGCAGTCTTCTGTGGAAAATAAAGGTTGGAAGGGAGAAAGAGCAAAAATTTCTGTTGGATTCTATGYAGTTCTAGGTGACAAAATAGCTAAATGAATTCCTGTTGTCCAGCACWGCTTAAAGCTCTGGAGAATTATCCCCTCTTTGTATACAGTACTTCAGAGAAGTTTTAGGACTATCCTAATTTAATTATAAAATGTATTRTGTGGTCATATGAGGTGTTAAATGTAACCCAGCAAAAAGAAACCCAAACAAAAGGCTCCTTGACCATAGTATCCTTTAAGAGACATCACTGAGCATGAACCTTGTGAGACTTGGAAATGGATGAAACCGAGTTGGTTTATGTCAGCTGGAGATCTGGCTCAGTATTTAAACTGAAGCTATTTATTGTTCTGTTTCTTATAATGCACATAGAAGCGATAACATTGTACAAATGTGGGAGGGTGAACACACCCGAACTCCAGAACAGCACCTCTTCTCCCAATCTCCTCCTTTCCCCTCTCCTTCAAGGTTATTTAAGGATTTACTAGTTAGTGTGAAAAAATGTTGAATTAGAACACTTTCTTCCCATCTATACCATCCTTTTGAAATGGCCTCGTTAGGTGTTTTGTCACCTAGAACAGCAAGAATTAATATCAACACTGTGTTTCTCACACCTTTTAGTTGCTGTGACCCACCCCAAACGCATAGCAGCATGAGAAAATATGAAGTTGTGCAATTCTTTTCCTCATATGWGTATCAGAAACAAACATATTACTAAAATCAGATTAGGGCTAAACACTTAATTTGTACTCAAAGAAGAAACACCTTTTTTCTCTTAGCAGTTGCAGATTGGGTGGAAGTGGATGAAAGGAGTAGGAGTAAAGCTCTGGTGGAAGGAAAAGAAATAATTCCTAGGCAGGACAGAGTGTCTGTCTGTAGCAGTTCTTCAGAAGATGGTCATAAACTGTAGATGTGGGCGTGGAGAGCAGACAGAGCAAACAGTGAGCAGTTCTTGACTATACATGGGATGAGACTTGAGCTAAATTCCTAAACCAGATTTGCTAATCTCTTCCAATACGTGAAGTGAGTGTTTTGAAGACTGTATCCAAACAATCTGAAAATAAGTTTATTCACATACATGCTATGAATTGGGAGGAGTTGTGAGGAAAAGAGCATAAACAGGAGGTACCTAAAATAATGAAAAGCTTTATTCACCACTTGTTAGGATAAAATATTTTGAGAGTATTTAGTTCAGCAGAATATTTTTGATCAAGAGACTGAGGTCATGCTGACTTCATATATTAATAAAGCTGTTAAATGTACCTTTTTGTTTTTCAGTTCATAGTGTGATCTTAATAAATGAGCTGAAGACTTGCAGTACCAATGCACCTTTAAAGCAAGCTTTTAATCTTTTTTTTAAGCTAAATTTTAGCTTAAACTCAAATGAAGTGAGTGTTGCATTTGTGCAGTAGTGAAAGATGAAAGAAAATTTATTTTTCAAACACAGTTTGAAAAATTGCCTTTGGCTTTGATTGTTCGTGCACTTACTRTAGAACCTTAATTCACCTGATCAAGTTGAAGCAGTAGAAGCACCTCAGTGTGAAAATAATGCTGGTTTAAAAGTACCTCTACATAGTGCTTACACATGGAAAAAGTGAAGCTATAGAAAATACAAAACTGTGGCATTTGTTGTGAGTTTTCCTCACAACAGATTTACACTGTGGTAATTTCTAAAAGTGTAAGATTTTTAATAAAAATTTATTCCAAGCTGCTGTAAATACTATGTGTCCCTTAGCATTCTGTTCARTTATGCTGACTTTTTTGTGTGTGTGATTAGTCTAAAAATAAGAAGGTGATAAAAAGTGTTCAGTAATTTTGTGGAGATAGTTTGCTTTCAAACATTCAGCAAGAACAGGTGTTTTTTAAGTAAGCAGCTTATTTTCCTTCTAGGCTTAGCATTGAATTTAAGCTTTTTGTAGGTATGGGTTGCAGCAATGAAAATAATTAACAAATTACTCCTAAATAGGATACATAATAAACTGTATGTTATTAGTAAGGARTTGAGTATATTTCTTGTTAATGAGAAAGCAACTTGCTTTCTTCAGAGAAATGGAATCTGTTCTGTTCTGTTGAAAGCATGGCTTCAGCTGATTTACCAGCATCATCTAAGGCTGGAGGATTTTAATTTCCAGAAGGAAACATTTCTGTTCATATTGCTCTAAGGAGTAGACTATGTGAGATTACGTGGAATCAAGCGTGTTTCCAATATTAAACCATATTAACTGGTGTTAAGGTTTTGATATTTTTTTAAACTTTAGTTTTTCCAAATTAAGTGTCTTGGAAAGTAAATACTGAAAACCAATTAGGYGAAGGACATGTTCATGTTGGAAACATTCTTTCTAACTGTGAATCTGTAGGTAGTGCCAGGACTTGTGCAGGAAARTAGTACCCAATTATGCAACACACAGCTCTTAATGAAATCACATGACTAAGCCCCTTCAGAATCTGTAGGTTGTATTTATTTTAATTCATTGAATTCAATTATTCAATTATTCATCTAATTCTATGTAAATAGAGGTAGACTCTATTCATGCATATATGTATTTGTGTGGGTGTGTATATAGACACATAGATACACAGATAAATATGTATGTATATGTATTTATATTTTTAAAAAAGGCATTTAGGTGCTTTAGTACTTGATCTTGGTTAAAATTTTAAGACACAGTTCCACAAATTCCTGGTACTATACAAAAATGTTTTAAACTCTTAGCTTCTAGCAAGAATTAAGATTTTTCTCTGCTCACTACATGGAAAAATCCAGTAATTCTTTCTGTGATTTATTACCGACTATGCTATGCATGTTACATTTTTACCATTTTATTGTTATGTCTTTGATGTCTGATAAAAAGGCCACTGGAAAAATTTCAGAAATMTTTTTAAGATCAGGCTGCTACTAAACTCAGAGTAATACTTTGTGGAAAAAATATTATTATCARATCAAACTGTAATGCTCCAGGTGATTATGGTATTTTGTTTTCTATCTTTTTGCATGCATATAAAAATAGTTGRTCAGGCATTTTAACTGTGAAGTCAGTTCTTTTTGGAATGCAACATCGATATTGTAATATATACATATTTTAATGCSTGAATTCTAGAAATGGAAACACAACATTTGATACATACTAGAAAAAAACAGATGAATATTAAAGAAGGTCTTACAYAGATGCACATGCTTGACAGAAATTATATAGAATTATTTTAATACCATATAAAATACAATTTGTATTGTAATGTCCAACACTGTGCCTCAAGTAAGGTGAATAAGTTGTCAGAGGGAAGGGGAAGGTGTTGGAGAGAAACATGTAGTGTACACAATTTTTTCTTCCAGAGAACTGCTGAGAAAGTTTTCATTTAAAGCAAGTGTCACTGCCTGAAATAATGTATTTATCTAAATATCAATATTTATCAAAAATTACTTTTCCCCTCTTAATCTTTAATACCCAACAGAGAGAGTCAGTCTTGTTTACTGGCAGCAGCATGCAGCAATTATACACCATAG
Organism: Alauda arvensis; assembly: GCA_902810485.1. Taxonomy (NCBI): domain Eukaryota; kingdom Metazoa; phylum Chordata; class Aves; order Passeriformes; family Alaudidae; genus Alauda; species Alauda arvensis. Next base: position 2,530,522 of record CADDXX010000050.1, on the reverse strand, counting down.
AAGGTTCAGAACACTGCTCAGAATGTGTTCTTTTTGAATATTTTTAACTGAATTTTTGGCTATTTAAAATTTTTAAGGTATAGGMTTCTGCATGGCATTTTTCTCTACCAAGTTATCGTAGATATTAACTAGTTTGAAGGTTTAAATAGCAGTATTCATGGACTGTTGTCAAAMCTACCTAATGATCCCTTCTTTTGTCTCAAGTATTCAAGTCTGTTTGAAATAACACTGTTTTGGGGCTTTGCAAGTGTTACATGTTTGAACATTTTTTTGTTCCATAGACATAATTCACTTTCAAGTCCTTGTGTAGGGAGATACTCAGGAAACCAAACCTCTTTCCTCCAGAAACATTTGGTTTAGTTTGCTCATGTCAGTCTTTTATGCAAATAGATGTCCAGTTGCACAGATCTTATACATGGTTTTGCTCTAATGCAACTTGTCAGCTCTCCTTATAGATGCCCCARTCTAAGATGAGATGAGTTTGATGTYTGCAAAGGAAGGGTTGTCCTTTGTTGTTTGCAGTCATCAGTTGAATCAGAGTTTAAAATTCAAGGTGAAGGTGGTTGGAGGTTGTAAATTTTCTGTTTCCTGGGAGCAGCTGTAGGCTGTAGCATTTAGTAGTAATGGGTGGTTACCCAGTACTTCTGAAAATAYAATGTTGTGCTGTTTGTCCTTGATTCTGCCAGTGCAACTATATTTATGTGTGAGTTTCTATTAAAGTGCTGTGAAAGCAGGTAAGTCATCCTGCTGGCTCAGCTGGGAGGTCATTTGTCCCACTGGAATTGCCGAGGTACGAAGTTCAGAGGTCAGGATTACAGCCTTGGGAAGAGTGGCAAGAGGCAGGCAAAAAGTTTCTCTTTTGGGTCTTGCATAGTGCTGCTGTTCTGGCAGTGACTGAACCAGGGAATGATTCCTTTTTGCTTAATAGCCTTGTGCCATTGTTTATTAAGTTTTTTTCCTCCSCTGCCTTGTTTCTCAGCTTTGTGGGAAGGGGACTGCATTTTGGGAAACTATTAACTTGTCATTCTTGCACTTTGACCTTTTTATTTGACATTATTATTGTTTTGCACTATATTAGTATTACTTAATTTGTGCTTTATCTGTGAGAAATGCTGTTGTTTGCAGTTACTGGGGCTATTTAATTATGTAATACATAGTAATTGCAAGAAAGCAGTGTTCAGGTAAAACACAACTTTCTGAAGCTTGTCTCAAATTTTATTTGAAGTTGTGAGATCTTCTTTGATATCTGACTAAAAAGATAAAGGATTTTTAAAAAAAGTAAAATCTCTAGACTTCTGCCGTGGCTGCAAAATCTTCAGCACTAGATGAACTTATGTAGTCCATTCAGTGATAATTGGATTTTATCATCAGATACATTTGGAGCATGGATATGTACTTCACATTGCCTGAAGGATGAGTGCACTGAGCATGCAATACTGACAGATGATCAAGTTGATGAACTTGATTTCTTTCTTGTCCATACAGTACTGATGTTAGTCAAGCTTCTAAAGTGAACAGTTTTTGTGACCATTAGGTGTCCTTGTTGAAGAACTGAGAAACTATTTCACTGTTGATCCAATGGCTGGTGTTTGGAGCCTTTGATGCCCATTATGGTCTGTAGGAGCAGCATCCATCTCTAATTTTACCACCAGCTGACCATTTCTTAAAAGAGTACAGCTGTTATTTACTCAGAGCTGTAGCTAATTTCTTTTTTTTTTTTTTGTCTGCTGCAGAGCTAATGAATCATTTTTGCTTCTTACTGGGTGCTATATGTACATAAATTATAATTTCAAATATTACATTACTTGAGGCCTTTTGAAGGGGTATGTTGCTGAGGTGCTAAGTATAATTGAAATGAGATACCAACTGTGATGTGGCTAATCCTGATTTCCTTTAGTAATAGTCATATTTTGTCTCAGTTTGTTAAAATTGTATTTGTACCAATCAAATGGTGCGGCCACCATGCACTTGTATTGCTTGAAGGTCATTTAGGCATCCTAACAGCAACACTGAGAGTTGTGTTACAGAGCAAATTGCAGTAGGAGAGGTTTCAGCTTGGGAATCAATTATATCCTGAGTTATGGGATTCTGTATCAGTGATCTTCTGAAGTAGCTGGAACAGCTTTTAGGTAGAGCTTCACCAGTCCTGTAAAAGTGGTACTGTAAAGAGATCAGTGCAAAGCTGAATCTCCTGAGCTGGGTTCCCTGTGTCATGCAGATTTTATTTGTTCACATATCCTCATTAGCATAGATGCTAACGAAGCTAATCAGTATTCAAAGAGGAAATTGTAAAGGAAAGTGGATACTAGACACAAAGGAAGCATGGGGTATTTTGGTTTATACAGATGATGTCTAAACTGCAACTGAGCATTGATGTCAGCATATATCTGGAAAGGATGTATTTCTGAACATACTTCAAATRTTCTTGGTTTGTTTTAAATTTTTGGACAAAAATGTTGTATGTAGTAGTTTATTACAATATAATTACAGTATATGTCTGGTATCAGTTACTAAGGATAGGCTGTAGACAGTTTAAGCAACGTTGTGGCTTCATTATTTTGGTTTCCTGACCTGTTGGATTTTTGTTGGKTTTTTTTTGGTTTTGATTCTGAGCACTTGAGAAAGATAGTTGGAGAATGTCTGTAATCAACTTCCATAGGAGAATCAGCTCTGGAGACATTGCCCCAAATACTTACCCTGTTGTCAGGAGTGGTATTGTTTTTCTACTGTGCTRCCATTGTTATCAATATGCATTAACAAAGCATTGTGAGGTTAAAGTATTGAATGAGTGTGCAGGAAAGCTTTGGTGTTTTGCAGAGCCACGCATTTGAACAGGGGCATTGCATTTAATGAATRTTAAAGTAATGACAGTAAACTGAATGTCTCAGTACAGTTTTCAAAAATACTTAATTAATAGGGCTAATCTGAACAGTATTTGGTATTCTTTAGTAGTAACTTTCTACCTTTTGGATTTAGAAAGATTTTGACTGGAACTGTGGACTTCAGTACAGAACATTTAAGTTCGTGATATCCATGAATTTCTTGCTGTTACTTGTGAACTTTTGCAGTGTCCACAATCCAGAGGCCCAAGAGTAGTGCCTTAGAAGACTTGTCTGACCAGCTGATGGAAACAAGAAGGGAGGAGAATTTGTATATCTTTTTTCTCCTTSAAGAATTTTTGTTCGTGACTAAAATAAAAATAAATTGAAGTGTTTGTAGGAGCAATCTCTAGCTCTGTTTATGAGTACACAGAGCAGTCTGAATAGCAGTAAAGTGCTAAGGATTGAATCTTCATCCTCAATTTTGACTCAAACAGCTGGAATTCCTCTGTATTTGGAAATATTTTTCACATATTGCTGTTGCTTAGCTTGAGGTCTTGGCTAGTATTCTMTTGTATTTTCACAGACAGGGATGACATTCTTATGACTACTCTGRAGCATGTATGACTGGATATTTTTTATTTGTATATTTTTAAATCCTTTGACAGAAGGCTAGCTAGCAAACACAGACATTTACAACATTTTTGAAGTTTGAAGAAATATTCCCCACTGAATTCCCAAATTTAACAGAACTGCTTTGCGTGTATATTCTCTGATAGCAGCTCATCTTGTGCATGCTTGGCATAGTCAAATGGAGTATCTGTATCTTGATTGTAGAATCTGATTGTGGGACTTTGGGTGGCAGGAAGATCCTCATGCTCATTGGTGGTCAGGACAATTACGTGATTGTGGTTTCTTTGCTGCTCATGTTTTTTATGTTAATTCATTTGCTAGCGCTTAATTAAAGCAGTAACTACTTAAGCGCTTTCTTCAGAGGGTAGGAAGCACATTTAACAAGCCCAGTACCCAGCAGTGGGTGAATGTACCTGATCAGTCTRTAGGTTTTGTTCACATGAGTAAGTATCCCAGAGGAAAGCTGTGCCAGGAAATATTCCGCCTTCCAGCTGTAATTGAATGGGCTTGAACAACAAGCTGAGACAGCTGGGTCCTGTTTTGGTCTTGATTTGTAGGGACCCAAGGGATTGGGAGAGTGGGAAAGAAATCCTGTGCCAGTTGAGTGAGTTCAAATGAGGAAAAGAGAGCTTTGCTCCCTCGACTGCTCTGCATTTCAACTATTAATACAGCAATAAAGCCTATTCAAAAAGAGTTCTGTGTTCTTTGTGTTTTTTTGAAAGAAGGCTTGTGTGCATAGCTATTGTGTCTTTTTTGAAATTTAATGTCTTATCACATGAGGCAGAATTTTCCAGGTCAACCACCCAACTTTAATCATGAGATCTTGTAGAGTGCAGGAAGGAAGCTGGGAAGTCCTCACAATAACCAAGGAATAACATCCTATTGGAAGTGTTCTTTCATGGGGTCATTCATATTATAATTAAGAAACCCCAGGAAACAAGTAGTTAAAGCAACTTTTTGAACAGTTAAATCCTTGAGGTATCTGTATTTAGAATGAGTTTTCAGTGGTCTTGAGGTATAGCAAGAGTTTTCCCATATCTCTTTAAAGTGTTGCTCTGTTCTGAACATGTACTTCTAAACACTATAGGAAGGTCAGGTTRCTGTTTTGAGGGAGAACACTAAGTCAAATTTTTGCAGTTTACATTGCAAACATTAACTGTTTAGTTAAACTTTTTATTTGCCTCAGGTTGACCTATTGTTGTCCACAGATTAGCTATTTTAAATAGCTATTTCTCCTGACTGAATTAGGCTATTTTAACGAATGGGTGTTTGAATTAGTTTGTTCAAATCTAGCTAATATGATTGTCAAATGAAAATATTGTGAGGCTRGAAGTGGGAGCAAAATGAAGCTATATTTGCACAGCAATCAACCATGTATATTAATTCAGAGTGAGAAGTGTGCAGAGATGTATGAAGGACCGTTTTTGAAAACAGCTACAAAGATGGAACAGACCATAGCATCTTAGAATGGTTTGGGTTGTGAGGGACCCTAAAGATCCCCTTTTATTCCAGAGCCCCAGTATGGCAACTGCCTTTGACTAGACCAGGCTGCTTGAGGCCYATCCAGCCTGAGTGTCAGGAGAAAATATTGCAGTGTGCTGCAATATAAAGCAGAGGGTCCTGTGCTACCAGATTCATTCTAGCAGAGCATCTTCACTAGTGTTAGTGGGGGAGTGTTATTAGAAGCTCTGTGCTCTGGTGGCTTGATGACTTCTGCTGCTGTGTTTATTGTGAGTATTACTGCATTAYTGTGTGCAGGCTTCACACTCTGAGTTTAGACACAGACATAGAAAGCTAAATTCTCYCTTAKTTATATMCTGTCTTGAATACCTGGTGTATAAMGACATCTGAGTGTAGACTATCAGCTTGAACTTCCAGCATCTCCTGGCTTTTCTTACATGATTGTATGCCTTCATGGCTAGGGCTGGTCTGATGCTGTAGGTCAGAAATCCAAATACAGAGGTCTCTGGTTTGTACACTGCTGTAGTGATTTCATGGTAGGTATCCTCCAAATTTACATGGGGCAAAAAATAGATGTTCTGGCTCATCAATGTAGCACTATCTTAACAGTCAGCTGATTTTGATTCTTGTCATTAAATAGTTGTTTTATTTATTTACCAAACCTGATGGTGTCTCCATGTGTATCAGTGATGTGTTCTTTTGCRTATTTGAATGTGTTGAGTTCTGAACAACTCTTCCATAAGTAGTAGTGTTCCTGCAGGTATGAGTTGTAAGCTATCTCAGATGCAAAATAACTTTTTAGCTAAAGAATGTTTTTCAGTTGTTGTCTTCAAATGCTCACAAGTTATTATTTTGTGTGGGTATTGCAACTGTTAAGAAGTGTAGATTTGTTGYCATTAACATCTCTTAGGCCAAAAGAGGTTATTCTAGAGAAGTGCAGATTATGCAACATTTCTTCCAAATAAAATTTCACTTTATGGCAGCTAATTCTATAAAAGGAAGGRAAAAAAATGGGGTATGAGCTTCTTACGAAGATGTACTAAATTCTGCCATCTTTATTTAAAAGTGACGCTGGGCATAAAATCTGGTGGTCTTTTTGCTGCCTCCAGATCAAGAGAAATATATTATTTGTATTATATTTAAAATTTTCCTAGGACAGAATAGCAGAATTTAATAGACAGAAAAGGCTACAGTTTTTTCACATTCCCATAGAAGAATGGTTAACTCCTTAGTAGAGGCTTCTTTCTTTTTTTTTTGGATTTTTTTCTGAACCCAAGTTCTGGAGCGTTGCTTGCAGGCAGTACTGTGAGAAGATGGTTTAGAATACRTCTAAGTGTTCTTTTAGGGGCACTGTCAGTGTTGTCAAGTTTGGTTTGAAACCTTGAAAGCAAAAGGGGAAATTACTGAGAAGGCAATTTTTTCAGGGTATTTTACATTGGAGGTGACACTTGCTTTATTTCACCCTTTGTAGCAGAGGAGTTCCATAGTGTCAAGGTTGTAGCTGGGGAGAGTACCCTGTGAGAAATGTTTTTGTGGTAGAAAGGTCTACAGCATSTGAATTACAGTATTTTAGCTGTATATTTTTTTGAGATTAGAAGAGTTAAAAAAAGGCAATTGAAGATGCAGTGCTTCATCTTCACTTTTTGGTAACTTTTGTTTATAACCAGTACTGAGCATTTATATTGGTCTAGTGTACWAAGGGGAGTGCTAGCGCTTTATTTACATTTGTACTTTGCATATCTCTTCATGGCAACATATAAAAATGAATGTATTTCTAATTTTATATCTTTAAGGGTTAAATTGATACTTGATTATTTATTTTGATTCTCTCTTACATGATCTCTGCAATGAGTTATGGATCAAAACATTAAAAAAATTAATCAAGATTTAAGTAAATAAAATCCTAATTGATGCATTGACTATCTTGAATGTTTGATAATATGCTTAGAGAACCATAAAACATATTCAGTGTATGTTTCATTTGAGACTGATTTTAGACTAGTGGCTTTTAAAATGCATATCATTGGAGTAAATGGYGATGTGACAAGTAGCTATTTTTAATTATTTGTGTTGTGAAGGAGATACTGCTATTTTAGAAGTTGAGCTGGAAGCAAGGAAATGGTTATCACCTTTTTAAACATAACAGAATTTGAAAGCTGTGTTTACTGTGTGTGCACACAATGCTATTAATAGCAGCAGCAGCAGCAGCGTGGTGTGAGGCTGCAGGGCAGGAGAGCAGGGCAGTCACAGATTTGCCACCTTGGTTGCTATCCAGCCTAGTTATGTTTGCTGTCACGTCCTTCTAAATAGAAAATAAGGTGACTTTGAAAAGGAGAGAGTAGCAGAAGACACTGCCTAAAAGGAAAGAAGGTGGCAAGCAAATGAAGAAATTGAATCTTCTTTTAAATGGCTTTCCTATTTCCTCTGGGAGGAAATATGGCCAATCATGTCAATAACAATCCCCTACTATTATTGATTAAATAACAGCTAGCTTGTTTCTATGGTGTCTTTAACTATTTAGGTTTCAAAAATAGAGTGAAATGTTCTTGTCTCGTGAATGAAAGGACATGTTTGTACTGGTGGATGTGTTACATGAGAAAATTTAAGAAGAAAGCCCATCTTTTGCATAATTAACTCAAGAAGACCTCTTGYATCTTGTTAGAGATTAATAATTTTTTACAACGGGAAATTTTTTTCTTCCCATTTATTGTATCTTTGTGTTTTATCTTGTGATTTTGTGGCAATGAATTATTCAGTTGGGTGAATATACTCTTGATTTCAGGAAAATAATATAACTGCATTGTTACTCAACACACGTATTTATGTTAAAATCTCTCCCCCAAATGAGGCAGAAGTATGTAAGATTTCCCTTACAACATAGGTTTGCTTTTTGGTGTCATGAGGTCATTTTAAAATTCAAAATATCTAGATTTTTTTCTATTAAAATTGCTCAGTTATCTATTTACTTAAATGTTTTTGACCATCCATGTATTCCAATATGTTATTTCCTTAAGTCAAAATGTGATCTTGAAATGACAGTTCAAAATTTGTGCATAGACTGCGCTTAACTGTGCATGGGGTTCTGTTGAGACTATCAGGTGAGACCTGAATGTTGGCTGCCATCCAGCTCTCAGCTTCTGAAAAATTCAGGCCTGTTATCTTGACAACAAATTTGTGTGCCTGTGCATGTGTATATATGGCATTTGAAGTATTTCTCAAATAAAATGGACCAGGAAATAATTCTTTTCCCTATGTGCAAGTTGGTAAATGGCTGAAGTTTTGAGTAAGCACAAAATGTTTGTTTCTTRGATCAGTGAGAGGAATTTTTATTAATGGGGCAAAAATTTGTTTTCTTTGTCRCATGTACTTCAGGACTTGTGGGATGRRGAACAAAGCAAGACTTCCTTTTCCTAGAGGCACAGAAGTAGGATTCAGGGGAGATTTTTACCTACTGCCTATATTAGATAAAGAAAGAATTGGGGAAACAAGTTGCCATATAAACCTGCATAACTCCAGTAGGTCATGGTAATGTTTCCTTCTCTCTACCTGGCTTTAGGCAGTGGGAAAAGTGGTGGATCATGCAGATTGTATGTGGAAATGCCCTCAAAGGCAGCCTGRTGACATCAGTCATGAGTGCTTCCTTAAGTATCTTCTGCACTTTACCAAAGCTTTTCAAACTCTACCGAAGTGTTTCAAAGAGGGAAGTTAGAGTTTAGTTCCCTTAAAATAAAGAAAAACCCCTAACAAAACAACAAAAGACCCAAAACAACAAAAAACCTAGAAGGCATTTTACATTCTCTGAGAAAAAACTGTGCAGGRTATGTTCACAGTGTTTTTTCCTTGATGTACTTTTTCTTTAAGTGGAGGTAGTGAGTATGGTGCATAAGACTTCAGGCATGAGAAAGGCGATGCTTTTTCCTKTGATTGTTTTTAAYGTACACAGCTTCATAGATTCTAGTAGTCATACAGAGGGATGTTTTCTTTTTGTACACTAAGTTGATTTAGGTTAAGRTAGTAGTTAGTATTCTCTTATGTACTGGTCAGTTTTTGGAATAAAATAAAACTTACTGCTAGTAATTAGGAAATTCTTGTATGTGATGTCTGGGCAGTTATATTTACATTTTCTTGAAAACTCTTTGGTATTTAAATCAGTCATATTTTCAGAAATAGTTCATAATCTTTCAAGAAAATATATAACTTACAGACTGATTTTGAATCTAAAAAAGATAATGCTAAGTAGATATTAATATTATTTCAGATACAGTAAGCTTGTTTGCAGTTGTACAGACATTCAAACTTGGCAATGTCCATTGTTGTTTTACAGCCCAAAGGATGTAGTCTGAGTTACTGTAGTCAGTAGTCTTATATTCTTCTAAAAATTGGACGTAGCATAAGGGCCTCAACTTTGGATTTCCCTGTAAACATTGTTGTGCATCTAATATAACGCAGAGTTTTGTTTGGTCAGCATAATGGTGTTAAAATACTTTTTTGTGTCCACTTTTACCATATCTTCTTWGATTCTCCACTAATGCTGTGTTTGCTGACCACCACTTGCCCTTGCAGCACTTCAGGTCCTCTAAAAGCAGATACGAGTCACTAGTGGTGAATTGTAAATAGTSATATCCAGAAAAAATGCAGCATGTTGCATTACAAGATGCCTTCTTGTACCTCCATTTCCTGCTTCCTTCATAATTTGGTTGAAAACTTGGGGTCTTGGTTGTTAGTTGTGATCCTGTTGTCTTTGTTACCTTCTGCTTACATTTCCAGTTTCCAGCTAAACCTGTATTTAAAGAAACCCTGCCAAATCCTAAGATCTGATACTTTTTTTTTCAGTTCATTTCTGCTGTATCTCTGCAGCAGGTGAGGCATACTTCCCACCTGATGTGGAAACACAGAACAAGCAGGTGTAACGCTGGGCACAGAAGAATTTTTTTCTTGTTTTGTCAAAAAAAAACAGGGCTGCTGTTGTCTGCTGCATTTGGGGCCAGGTTTTGAAATACATTGGTTGGGTGTTGGTTTTCTTTGATTTCTTCTGATGGTGCTCTCATATCTGCAGAGGGTGGGCCACAAAAATTTGGATGTGTCTGGGATAACTTAGACTTCCTTCACTCTGCAGACCACAGTACAGGCTGAGGGGGTGAAGTCTGTTTAGAGTTCTTCAAAATTGCCTTCACTGTGCTTTGGTTCAGCTGGGGCCTTAGAAAGCAGAGGACTTCTTGACTGCTGCCCTCATCCTTAATTCTGCTGAGATATCTGTTGTTTTGTTTTTTTTTTTTTTTTTTTTGTTTTTTTTTTTTTTTTTTTTTTTTTTTTTTTTTTTTTTTTTTGTTGTTGTTGGTTTTTTTTTTGGTTTTTTTTTTTAATTTCCTTATTACTTTTCTAGCAGAGGGTTCTGTAACATTATAAAATAATAAAATATCTTCATCTGGCTAGGTAATGATATAGATCCATAGGATTTTAGGTGCTTCTATGAGAGAAAGGAACATTTCAGAAGAAGGCTTTTTAGAGTGTTTTCTTACTAAAAATACCTATGTACTGTTTAAAGGATCTCRAGCACCACCATTGCATGGTCCCTGCAGCCAAGGGTGCTCTTGAATTTCACTTTCCCTTCCAGCTCCTCTTTCTTGGTGAGAAAAAAGTCTTGGTTGCTGGCTGGGGTTAAGCCACAACACCATTAATAGCACTTCTTGGTTCCTCTATCACTTGGAGAAGGAAGTTATTATCAGCTCATTCTGGCATCCTCTGGGATTGCTTATGCTATGCTGTGTTGTCCCTCCAACAGATACCGGGGTGGTTTCAAGCTATTCCCTCTATCTTCCATAGAAAACAGATGGTGCCGCTCAAGAAAGCATCTRAATTCAAATGTTTTTTTACTCCCTTTGTGATCCTTTTTGTTGAGATTTGTTTGGAGGTAAAGAATTGGTCTAAGAGGGCTGATGTTACCTACAGGTGTGCCCTTCCTGTGGAAACTTCCATTTAGCAGAATATTTGTATGGAATAGATTTGTTTATATATGTATGTGCAGGTGCACACACTCATATATATATGTATAAAAGTAAGTTTTTTCATAGCTCAGTTAACACAGACTGTTCCCTATTATTTATCGACAGTCATGGAAAGGGGCTAGATGGAGGAGTAGGCTTGGTTGTAACTCCTTCASTTACCTATATCATAATTTCCTCGTCACTGTTCCTTCCTTTTGGTTCAGGAGCCTGTTTTTGCTTACAGGGATTCAGCTCACTGTAAGCAAATTTCAGCCCACCCACTAATCTTCACTGTGCATGTTTAGAAGTTAATAGGTTGACTTTCAGCTGGAGAGCATRCATTTTTTAGTCCCCTGATGATTAGACTGCTAATTTCAGTAACCTGGTGACATCCTGCAGTGGCAGTCATCTGTCAGGCTTGAATTCTGCCACTGTGCTTTCAGGCAGCAGGACAGATATATTCAGGAGGTGGATTTGGATGTGGAATTTAGATTTTACAGAAATGAAAAGTCCTTTTTTTTTGTTTGGTTCATTTTAGATCTTCTGGAGCTGTGTTCATTCTGTGTGTCCTTGACTAGAATATCTAATGAGTCAGAAATTACTTTCCTKACTTCCTCAAGCCCTTGGGAGTAAATTTCATTAGGTTTTGCTGACTGATGTACATATCTAATGCATTTTCTTGTTTATTTGATCTTTTTATTAGCATCGTCAGAGATATGTGTGATTTGGTCGAGACCAAAAAGCTGAAATGCCTTTATCTGTAGGAATGTCACTCAGACCAGGCACATTAGACAGTGCATTGCGGGAAACCTGCTCTGCCCTTATTTCAGACAGCAAAGTACTTGCCAATCCAGGAACTTTCTCAGATATTGAATTCACATTTGTTCTAAAATGTACTTAAATAATTGTGGGGAAAACACTGCAGCACAAGTAGGCTCTTATCTTAACAGATGGAGCCTGGGCAAGTTGTACTGCCAGCTGGTAAGAGTGAGGAGAAGCTGAAGCAAGYGTTGTCTGTTTCAATGACTAGCAACCCAAGTTACTGACAGTCACAGTTTCTCCAGCTCAAGCTGGATTCTTCTTGAGATCCAGAAGAATTTCAAGGATAAGGCAYCCATTCATCCTGAGGTTTCTGAATAACTACTTTAACACAGTACAGATGAAAAGTTCATATCTGCAGGTTTCATGCTTACTCTGATTATATTGGTGCTGCCATCTTTGGGCATGAATTAAATCAAGTGCTAGTATTGGGTTAAAACAAATGCATTTTCCATTCTTTCTCACACAGAAGTAGTTGATTTAAATTAGCTGTTGTGTTGAGCCAGAGATTCTGTTGACACTTGAAATAGTACTGAGAGGTTCATTATTTGAAATGTATAAGGGAGCAAGCAGTACCATTTATCTCTGTGGTGAATATTGGATTAATCATTTGTGGATTAACATGTAGGGGAATCACTGTGCCATTGCTGATGCAGAAAACACAGGGAGGGGACAAAAAATCCCAGCTGGGGAAAACTCCTAATGACTAGAACATGCAGTACCTGATTTCAGTAGAAATAACTTTTGCAAGGCTTTTAGAAGTCATCTGAAAAACCTTGATTTTGGATGAGTGTTGATATTGAAGATCCCAACAACTTCACTGTAAGTTAGGTGGGTAAGTTGATATTTCATTAAAAGGTATGAGMGATGTACTTGGAAATACTCAGAAACTATAGGAAAGTAATTTCCTTTTAAACTTAACTCCAGATAACTTTACAGAAACAAGACATGAAGAAGTAGTAACTGGTAACATAAGCAACTGAACTCATTCTAATATATTATCTTTTTATGTAAAAAGTTGAAATTATCTTATTATTGGAAGGTGAGACCTTTGTAGTTAAATGYATATAAATGCCTGTTTTCTTAAATCAGGAAACAATCCCAATTAAAACTAAGAAAATTAATTTATTGAACATTTCTTAGGATATATCATATTAAGATGCTCCCTCTCATCATAATTTTGTATATCCCTCTYTGTAAATTAAGTAAAAATTGAAATGAAGTACTAACAAAAAGAGAATTGAGGCCATTGAGGGTGTTGAGTATATTCATTAGTCTCCCTTTATGGACTGGGACATCTTTCTAGCATACAAGGGAATACTTGATTCTCATTTTCCRAAGTGTCCTTTCTTTTCCTTTCTTTTGTAATAAGCCATTGTGTACACAAATAAATTTCACAGCTCTAATTCTCTGGTGTCTGAAGTTGGAAAGTTTGCATGGGAGTTCACAGTTTTGCAGTCACAGGTGTTCAGTTGATTTCAGCAGAAGTTAAATGTTTGCATTCTTCTGAGGATTTGGGCCCAAAACATGTTGAAAATCCATTGCAGTAATTTCTAAAATTAACGTGTATCAGCTTTATAGAGTGAGATCTCACTTTCCTGTGAATCATCTTTTCTATATATGTGTTTCAGAAGAAATAGCTGATCAGAAAAGTTGTGGCCCTTAGAGTTGCCCAAACTTTATGCAAAATATTTATCTGTTTGCTAAAAGATGTGGAGGCAATACTTGGTATTCATGCAGTTGAATCTGCTGGTTCCACTAAGAGTCTTGGAACAGAATCTTGATTAAAAAACRCCCAGAAAACAGGAAAAGAACAAACCTTCAGAAGTAATTCTATGAGCAGAAGTGAGTAATAAACCTTGATCTTCTTTTAGTTAATGGTGCCTTGTGCTTGACTGGAGTCCCCGAGTTAAAAGGTTTTGTCACAATCTGYGTGGGCAGATGTCTGCTCCCACCCCTGTGGCTGGTTCCCAGGGTGTTCCATTGGGATTTGGGATTAAGGGAGGGTGCTGTTGTAGGCTGTGTGGGTGTAGGAGTGTCTCCGAGGTGCYGCCCACCTGCCTTTTGCAGAGCATGAATTGAAAAAGTGAATTGTCTCTGAAACATCTTCCACTGAGTCACATCTCATTCAAGTCAGGTGAAGGTAAAAGGTGTGAGRACACCTGGATGCAGACACACGTGCTGTGACTGCAGGAGTGATGCTTCTTTCCAATCTGTRTCACCTTCCTGACAGCAAGTCATGTCTATTTATGTGTAACAGATTTTGTTGGTGGTGATGATGCTTAGTCAAAATTATTAATTTAATTATAAACCCACAATTGTCTGAGAGCAGTTGTAAATCTAGAKGATGAAACTGAAATGTTTCTGAATACCACCTCTGTTACTGGTCTTTGTAAGGACTGCATTCTGCCCTTCTGATTTGTKTGCTTTTTATGGACTGTGTACACAATGGCTATTGTACACACCAGCCTTCCATTTGCTGCTGGATCTAAAATTTTTAATTTATATGCCATCATTATTTGAAAAATAACAAGAAAATAATCCCAAAATACTTCATTGTATGTAAGAGACCTTTCCATTTTGGCAGCTAGATAAGCAGCCCATTTCCTCTGAATGAATATTGCCGAAGTAGTTTACAGTAGTTACCATATCCGGGCTGAATTCAGGTTTTCCAGGTGTGTTTTTTATTTACTGTACAGATGGTTTTTGAATGCACTTCTAGATAAACTGAGAATATTTAAACAATCAGTTGCATATAACATTTTTGTGATAAATAGAGAAAGATGTGGGTGGAAAGAAAATATTAATATAGAGTAGAAAGTTGGCTATGTATAGATAGGAATGAAAAGGCATCAGTTGTGGATTAGTTCAGTCAGACTTATTGGGGGGGAATGCATTTGGAATTCTTGCATATATTGCATTTGAATGCTCATTTTCCACTTATTTCTGAAACTGATGTCAAACATCAATTTTATTTATTAAGATATAATTAGAGAATTTTAAAAAGAGCAACTTTTTTTTTTTTTTTTTTTTTTTTTTTTTTTTTTTTTTTTTTGTTGAGCAATGTTGTGAAACCAAGCTAAAACTAATAGGAATGCTCTGTGGTAAGTTCTGAGTAAATACAGGCTAACAATCTAAAAATAGGTGTTAATGAGGGCAGGAGTTGCCACATTTTACTAAGGATTTGAGATCAGAAAATAACCCCCAGTGTTCAGATTGTGGAAAGGGAAATGTTACACTTCTCAAGKTTTTTTGTAATAGGTACGGAGTATACTGGATTATGATGCAAGTAATCTAGCTTTGGCCTGGGACTAGACCAATTGCCAAAAATGGTTTAAAAGTACTGTTTTCTTATGGAAAAGTATTATAAATTCATAGAATTTGGGGAAAGTTTTGACCATCTTTCACAATGTTGTTAAGCTGTTACTATTTGAATATGTTGCTCAAGTCTAGAGGAAGAAGGAGTGTCATGACCAGGTATTTGAACTGAGAACTCTAGCTGACAAGGGAAAGATGATAAAATAATTAGCAAAATGAGTTTTGGCAATATCATGTGAAACATGAATTATCCATACCAAAAATAAACATTTGTTTGCTTATATTTTATTGTGAACTACTTCTTAACTTACTCTTTTGTGGTCTGTAGAACAAGACATTTGTGAAAATGCAAGCTATGAATTATGTCCCTGCAAGTACCTTTTACATAGACCAAACCTTCTATAAACTAATTTCAGAGTGAAGAGTAATGAATTTCTAACATTCATTTTGCTTACAACTTAATTATTATTTATATTTTCAAAATGTCTTATTCTCAGGAATCTATTTTTATTGGAGTGCAGTTTCCATTTTAGKATTTTTATGTAGTATACAGATTGATAATTTTWAAAAATTATAAGCACTGACTAAAATTTTTGAATGTTACCTTCTTCTAAAGTGGAGTTGATTTGTTGAGGTAACTAAATTACTCTCTCCTTAAAACTGCTGCTATTTTTTAGAAATTAAAGAATTTGTGTTCTGAAAATGTATCCAACTTCCATATTATCCMATTACTTATCTCAAACTTGTTTGTGTGTGCTATGTCTTGCCATGACTGTTYCTTTTAAGTTTCTAGTAAACAAGACTTTTGAGATAAAACTTGGGTAAAAGCATTCAAAGAATTTTCAGAACACAGTGGATATTTTGTGTGTTTAGGATCACAACTTGCAAAACATTTATTCTCCAGTGTATCAGATTCATATAAGACCATCTTTCCTGTCTGTATTTAGGGAAAAAGCTTACAAAATTTTGAAAATATGTCTAGAATTTGAAGATGAAGAACAGCCTAATTGTTGATCCTAACTGTTCTTTTTGGTTAGTTTATAGTTTAAAATGGAACCAGTCAATCTTTTACAGAAATATTGTTACTTTCACTTGTGGCCTCCTCTTTTGATCTTGATAAATAAAACCAAATAATTGTATCTTCTTACAAAATTACTCAGACATGACTCTTCATTCAGGTTCAGCCATGCAAGCATGTGCATGTAAGAGTTCATGGATTTGAGGTCTCTTATTTATGACTTGGCATTGACAGGGATGCTGAATTAAGTGATATGCTCAGTAGCAAAAAAGCCAGTTCAGGTGCACCATTAGTGAATCCCTTAATTTGATTCATTAGGAATTCTAAACGGACAATTTGAAACAATATGCCCCTGAAAGGGTGGTTTAAAAACATTTTTTGTGTAGTTAAAATAAGCATTAAGGGTGCCTTAAACCAGAACCAAGATACTTAACAAAAAATAAGCACAAGTTTCTCTTTGGTTTCATAAATAATTAAATTGATCCTCTGGGTTCCAGAATTATTCTTTACTGCAACCTTGGTGATACAAAGGAGGTGTGGATCAAAGCAAAAAAGAGTCTCTTGACACCTGCATGTGTGCTTACAGACAAATGTGGTTTATGCAGGAACTGCCTACCTACAGAAGATGTTTATTCTAGATTGGTTACAGGTGTTGGGAAACRTGTTTGTCTTCTTAAAAATAATAATTCTCTTGAAAGCTTGATTTATGTTTAATGAGGATGGTTTGCAGTAGCAACAGGTTTTAGTGATTCAGCTGGATTGAAGAGAAAATTATTAAAATTGCCATGAGGTGAAATGTGGTCAAAATAAGAATATCTTCATCAGCATTATTTTACAGTGATCACTTAATCAGGAGGAAAGTGAAGATGATTGTAGTTGAGAAATAAGAGTGCCAGATCTGGTGCACAGTTAGGTACTTCAGCTTTATGATATGGTCTTTATTCTCAAGTGGGCCAAATCAAGTTTATTACAGGCAATTTACATCTTAATGATACTGAACTTTCAAATTATTAATTTTTTTTTTATTTTAATTGCATGAGTTTTAAGGTAACTGGAAGAGTGCTGAAGTTCTAGGATCTTTGGAGACCTTTTTAAGGATGTGGTTTCTTTATTAAAGGGCTGCTGTCGATGTCATAACTCCCTGAAATGCCACAAAACTAAGAACAGTTCTTGAAACACAACTTAATTTTGAATTGCAGTTGTTTTATCCTTGTGTCAGTGCAAAAGAGCCAGACAATAATGTACCTGTTCAATTGGATTACCCAGCTTGAAATACAAGGAGCAAGCAAATGAGTAGTTTGCAATCTTTACAGTACAAGTAGTGCAAGGTGATTTAAAATGCTGTGAGTTATGGGTGGAAGAGGAGCTTAAGCTGTCTGGGTGGAACAGTTTCTGTGGACRCAGGGAAGGTCTTTTGTGACTGGGAACTGGAGATTTCAATAAAAAGCAGTTGAGGAGATGAATCTTATTATAATCTAGGTGAAATTCCTTCTTGCAACACCGAGTTCCCACTCGGTATAGTTTTTAATATTTCCATTTGACATACATTATACTGAAGTTGATTTTGCTTTTCTGAATTTTAACCTTTTTAATATTTGAAATTCAGTTCAATGAATGCAGGACTTCATACAACATTTTCATTTCAAATATTGTTTATAAGGGCCAAAATAAAAGTGTAATTGTGTGCATTGGTACAACTTCTCTAGCTCTGCTTGGGGCTTTTGASCTGTGCTGCAATGCAAATACAAACAAATGTCAGTGAAACCTGCAGTATATGAAGTGCTTCATGAGCAGGTTTATGCTCTTGAAAAGGATACAAGGTRTGCTGGTACATGTTCATGTTCATACTGTGGGCACCTGCCAGTGACATCCTGAAGAGGAATTTGCCTGCTGTTTTGGGTTTGTCTGCGTTACTGTCCTTCTTCTGAGGCCCTTGCAGCTCGGTGGGAAGTGTCTGCAGGGATGTGCAGAGAATTTGGGAGGAAAAGCACTGTGACAGAGGAGTGAGAGACAGGATTCAAATGGTTTGTGTGCTGTGTGAGACTTGGCAGGTGTGCATTTTGACAAGTTCTAAGTGTAAGTGTTGGTTAAGAATATATGGCTACACAAATGAGTTATTTTAGRGAAGGAAAGTTTGTGGAGAGTCTGCTCACTCCCCTTCTCACAAGGATTAGAGCATMTAGTTTAACTAATTTAAAAAGATAAAAGTGCTTCAARTTTTACAGARCTTTTACRGCTCTTTTTTCCTCCTCAAAAGCAAAAATTTGTAAGCTGCTCATGCAAGATGTAATGAGACTCTCATTATCAGCAAAAAATATCAAATGTCTGACGTCAGTATATTTGATTTATATAGATATTTTCTTTTARTTCAAATTCTGAGGTGAAAGGGAGGCAAGAGAATGCAGTGTTARGCAGTATCCCTTAAAATCCTTCTTYCTGTAGCTTCAGAAATGGAGATKTCTGTGAAATACATGGGAAGCTGAGCAGGGGACTCAGTGGACTAAAGTTGCTGGCTTGCTTCTGGTAAAACATTTCTGTGTTAGTACASCATGCACCAGAATTTCTAGAGAGGGTTCATTTCTATATTCTAATTGGGAGGATTACTTGAACTATAAATCAAGAATGTATTGAACAATTCTTTAATTAGGGGTGCAAAAACATAAATGCAGAACAAAGGAAACTGTGAAATTGATACCTCCACAACTGCTTTGAGAGTACATATTTCAGGCCTTAGTTGTGGTTATAACAGTAGCTGATCTTCAGAGTAGGGTACTGTTACTTGACACTTTCTTCCTCCAGTTTTCTTCCCCCCCCCCTCCCTTACTGAGTGTGGTTGCATGCTCTGTTTATTGTGCAATGTTTGATTTTTTTCTCTGATATTCATCAACACACAGTGTTCCACCAGGAGCTCTTTTTCCAGAGTCTAGTCAGACTAGGTGTTATATCTGCTTTACATAATAAAAAGYAGTGCTTTGAAGAACTAAGAATTCTCCTTTAAAGTATTCATTTTTGATGCCTGATTTATTTTGATTTTTCTGATCATTTAGTAATTCTAAACACAGGTCTGATTGAGTTCATGTACAGCTGAAACATCCAGCATTTTTTGGCAATCAAATACCAGCATACTGAGTTTCTTGTCAGATATTGGGGAATATGAAGGCTTGACTGTCGGAAGTGTGATTTTAATTGACTTGTTTCCAGCTCTGGGACAGCATGAGGGACAGAGTCAAAGCAGTGTTTTACTTTATAAAGTGTAAGGCCACCTTCTTCCTTCTCCTTTATTTTAGCCTTTCAGGGTTTTTAAATACCACAAAACTTTCTTCCTGTCTGCTCTTGATTTCTTCCCAGAGCATTTCCACCCTCTTTAATAGGTGGAACAGGAGTCTTGTAGTACAACCAGTTAAGTCTTGCTCTAGAATTCCAATCCAAGCAGGATGAATTAAAGTTCAATATTTCMCTTCGCTGTTAGTATAATAATATTTAAACATAGGGTGGTTTACTGAAATTCTTGTGACGAGAAAGAATGGTARTATAAAAAAAATAATGGCTACATCTTGATGTGGTGTGGAAGTGTTGTCCAGATCTGCAGTGGGTGTTTTGTGAASACAGGGATTATTTTTCGTCTGAGTCTGGAGAAGGAAAAGCCAGAGCTACTCTAGTATGTTTGGGAAAGGTATTTTATTTTTCTCCCTGATTTTAAAGTTCCCATTGAAGAATATTTTGTGGTARCTGTAGCCTGAGATGTCTGGATGGTCTCTACTTAACCCTGATGTGAACACAGTAGGATCCAGAATATTGTGTCTGCCTATACCATAGTACAGGAATTTGTGGACATGCTTCTCATTCCTGGAAAATGTCAGATTTTTAACTGGTACTTAGAGATGCTGGCACTACTTAACTGTTCATCAGAGAAAACATGTTAAAAATGTTCTGAGGGAGTGAAAACTGATTCTTAACTGTTAAAACTAAGAGTATTTGTGGCTTTCATTTTTTGCATTGCCTTAACTAATGTTCTGTGGTTCAGCTGCTATCACTGTTGACTACAGTGTTTCACCCCAGTTTCCTCCAGAGAGTTGGCAGAAACTGCAACAAAGCTTTTTTGGCTGTTCTGCCAACCCTAGGTGGGTGGAGAGATTTCTTTTCCATCTCCTCTCAAATTATGCTTTAAGCAGCTCTGCCTTGCTGATTGTCAATTACTTCCCCTTTGTTTTGAGAAATACTGTTTATTTTGGGAGTAGTTTTCTCTCACACCTCCTTTTTGTAGTTTTTTGAAAGCTTCGGTTATGGTCTGTCTTAACTCAGAAATGCTATTTACACATTTCATAATCACAGCTGATAGAAGCCAGTGGAAAATAAATACTTTAGGTTTGGATCAAGCCTGTAAAGTAGAAACACTTGTTAAGTTCCTTTCAGGAATTTAGCCAAAATTTCAAAATTGCAAAATGCTTTAAAAAACAAATCTGTCAATATATTATTCTCCTTTGGATTTGTGGTGGGTTTTTTTGTTGGAGTGGTTGAGTTTGGGGTTTTTTTTCCTAACAGACAGTGCAAGGAAATTAGAGAGCCTTCTGGTATTCAGTTAAATGACAGTCTCTTAGATTATGTGTTTTATCTTATTTGCATGGGGAAGCTTAGTATATATTTTAATAAATACTTTTAGCTAGTGAAGCAAAGGGGATTTTGTCTTGATGTGGAAAGTGAGATTGCCATAGTGGTTGTTTTCTTTCCCAATCTATTTCCTCCAGAATGAACTTTCCCCATTGTTGTTGATGATTCTGGTGGATGCAGTTTTTAATTTCTATACCTTTGGCTTGACATGGCATTTTACAGTGCAGTGGGCAGAAGGCTGGGTTTGCTGTGGAATGCCTGGGTCATAAGGAAGCACGTTTTGTAAATTGGAAAGTAAGATATGGGTATCTTACTGCAACCTATCAGTCAAGGGTACAGTCCCCAGTCTTAGCAGAGCCAGGCAGCTTGTTTATCCAAAATCAGATACAGCATCAGTGAGACACCAAGAGGAATTCCTGAACACTGTCCTGTTATGTTTTGTTTTCTGTTTAAATCAGTTGTGGGGGCACATTCCCAATTACTGCTCCAGGTCTGCTGCACTTTCTTTAACAGTCAACATAATCTTCATTTCACTTGGGTTGAATTTGAACCCATGCCRGCACATCCCTGGTTCCCTTCAGTGCTGTGTTGGGGAGGGGTCGAGGCACTGGCAGGTGAGGGAGAAGCAGGAACCTGCCAGCAGCTTAGCCTGGGAAAATCTGAATTCCAGGGCTAGCCCTGCCCAAGCTCTGCAGACAGAAACTTGGAGCTGGAGTGAGAGCGAGCAAGGCAGGAGCATGAGACCAACTTTGCTAATAAAGCATCCAATACAGCTGTTTTAGTATTTTGATGTCATTTGGTATCATTCTAATATTAGACTGCATTCGKCTATCAACTGTGTCACTGCCATCCCTGTGTCAGCTCTCTGGAAGGTGTGGACTTTSATCTCCAGGAGTTTAAAAGATAACCCCTTAGTATTAAGTAGGCTGTAAGTAATGCTAACAACTACTTCCCACTGTAAATATGATAAACAGACTGTTGAAGCTCAATGTCACTACTGCAGATCCTGTTGTTTTGCCTCTCTTCTGCTGGATGGTTGTTGTAATTATAATAAAATCCTGCCTTTCCAGGGCCAGGGGGTAGAACATATGTTCCACTGCATGCCTGGCTTGGCAACTAGAYTCCTCCTGAGTGTTTTTCTATGTGTTTAACATGTTACTTCTGATGGAGTTCTGGTTAAATTTCAACCAGAAAAAAAAATCTAAATTTCTAACACCTGTAGTATTCTCCTTTTATTGAATTTTTATGTTTGTATGCAGTATAGGTATGAATGGCTAGAGGATGAAAT
This sequence comes from Alauda arvensis, assembly GCA_902810485.1. NCBI lineage: Eukaryota > Metazoa > Chordata > Aves > Passeriformes > Alaudidae > Alauda > Alauda arvensis. The sequence goes on along the minus strand of CADDXX010000050.1, from coordinate 2,508,574 downwards.
GTGGGGAAAGACCCATAGAAACTTAAATTGAAAGAATAGTCATGGCAGGTTCACTTTGTTTGAAAATRCAGCTTAGCTTACTGCATCAGTACATTGGTCTCCCTGAGGGCGAATTGGGAGATTGTTTTTCCTTGCCATATGTACTTGATTGAATAAGTGCAAGGAATCTTGCCAAGAGGGCGGTGGCACAGTTTTCCCAGGCAGGGTGAGATCGGAAATACTGGCCAGGTGGAGTGGCCAAGTGTTTCCACAGAATAGATTTTATAGGTCAAGTCTTATCTCTCCATCTCCTCCATGGAGATTGAGAACATAGAATATTTTTCAGAGCAGCACTTGCCATGARCATAGTGCATGACTTGTTAACATGTGGCCATAGAGAACATACTGGAAAGTTTTACATAATAAACTTCCAGTTCTTGCTGAGTTGAAAACCAGCAGGAGGAGGCAGTGGCCAGGCTGCCCACACTTAGCCCTCGTTTGGAGGAAGAGTTCTCTTTGGCACAACAGCTGCTGCTCCCTAATCTGTATCACACATGGCTAGCAACTTTGAAAAGGGATGTGTGTGTGGAAAAAAATCAGCTGTGCCCCCAGTGTGTATCTGTAGGCTGAATGATGCACCAAAAGAAATGCCCATACTGCCTCTTGCTCTCAAAAATCTGCTAAGAAAGTGTGTCACACTCATGTCAACCATGCATGCAGCTCCTGTGGAAAAAGAGGGTGTTGTTTTCTGTTACCTCTGTGCCGATTCTCTGTGGGGGGATGGGGGTGTAAATGAGGGCTGTGTTCCTGCAAATCTGCTTTCCAGGGACCCCTTGAAGCACACTATTTTCAAAAGCATTCCCTGGCCTGACCGTTTGCTCTCTCTATAAGGCTTGTAGGACGCTGCCAAAMTGGTTGCAAAAGGTCTGCCTGTTAACCTCCTGGTCTGGAAAGCTGCACGGATGAAATGCTGTCTGAGGAGAGGCCTTCCAAGACCCCAGGCCAGGCCAAGTTTTCTATACTTAACATTGCTGTTGCCACAAGTGCAGCAGATGTTTGCACAGTAGACAAACAACATTGATGATAAAGCAAACTGACCTTTTTTGGAACAAGCTATTTGGAGTACATTCCTAGAGCAATTTTTTTAAAATTTTTTTCCCCCAGATCTCTGTATCTCTATCTTTCTTCCAAAAGCTGCTTGGGTCTACATTGACATCTCTGCTAGAGGTGATAAAAAAGTTACAGAGGAGGGAGGTTTTACAAACTTTTCCACTGCTGATACTACAAATCATTTAACCTACTCCAAACCTATTTTTGTCGTCTTTATTTTACTGAAGTAGTTATAGTGATGTTTATTTTTCCAGAGTCCCTATGGGAACCCTGGAAGATTTCAGAATGCAATAATTAAAGAATGACAGGCCTTTCCTTGCAATATAAAGTGAGGAAGAGCTTTGTGGTTTAAACAGCTATGCTGTTGCTTGTTAGCAAGAAATTTTGCCTTGTACTCTAGCCAGGCCTATAATGGTCAAAAAATGTTGAAGTTGAGAACTACATGTTTGTTTTCAATCAGTTGTTTTTCAAGTTAAAAGGCTCTAATGGCTTGTTTTAGTTTGTTCAGTAGTATTCATTAGTAGTATTAATATTTGTATGCAGTCACTTAGTGTAGCACAACTCAGGCTGTCCAAGTAAGGCAGTACATTTTCTTATTACTTTTTCTACTGCAAGACCTTTCTTTAAAGGAATAAAAGATTAYTGAAAGTTTGGGGAATCTCTGTGAGCTTGAGTAATATACTTCTATTTAAATTGCATTGTCGCTGCACTTAAAATTTAATTTAAACCTGTATTTTAATTCTATAATTCAATATTTTGAATAAAGTTATTATAAATTTAAAGCTAAAGTAGCACTACAGTGAAAATCTGTGTTACATGGCTGCATCTTTGCTATTTGGACCTCMCTCTGGGGTTTTTTAAATCGCAAGCTGATGTTCCTGTAGTTGGAACAGATGTAATTCCTGGGAGAGAATTGATTCCCAGGTATCTGAGAAATTTCAGAAAAAAAAGGCCAGGTTCATACTTTGGAACCACTGAGATTTTTAAAGGGTTTCARCTGTTGTACCACAAATGTTAGTAGAGCTGTGCTGTAAACATAAATCCCGGCATTTTTGCATCGTTGTTCAGATGTGGTTTAGAAAGCTGCTTTAAGGACTAGGATGAAAACATTTTCTGGAGGTTTTTAGATATCAAAACTACGGGTAGCTTGTGTCTTGACTCCATGTATAAGATTGCTTTGCTGAATAAAAGGCAGTAGGCTTTTGGGCAAGAATGCTGTAGTGCCTTGAAGGGCTTCATGATTAATATAAAAGTTCTATATTTAATTACAGGGTTTTAGCAGGATTATTTCATAACAKTAGAAAGAGAAAATACTGAGTTCTAGGAGAACCCAAATTTGGTTTCTTACATGTGTCTAGATTTATTTAACTTGGTTCTTACTTAGGGTCATTTGCTTTTGGAGCTTTTGAAAACAGTTCCTYATTTCTGTTTAGAAATGTTATTCTGAACAAATTGTTCTGCAATACAATGCCTGTTAAAACYCTTCCCTGCAAATAAGCTGCACTACTTCCTTCAGCCTCTGTAGAGAGAGAAATGGACAAAGATGGGCCCCTGTACCCTGAAAGCATAAGCTAATGAGGTTTTAATGGGCCTTGTTAAATGGTGACGTTAGAGTGTGCTTTTTGGGGGGTTTTGTGATTCAGGAATGTGATGCTCAGTGCCTTGTCTGTTACAAAAATACTGTCCCCTTTTCATAGATGCGAAACTGGGTGAAGTATCTCATGTTGCTTGGTTGGRATCATTGAACTAGACCGCCTTAGAACCAGAAATTGTATTCATTTTCTGAGATCCATCTCAGTCCTGATCATAAAACCTTCTTGTATGAACCGTATTTACTGAAGTATCTATTCTAGTAATGGGATTTCATTTGTGTAAAGTATTGAGCCTTTAAATCAACAATTTTATAAAGAACTCCTTTTCCTGCTAAATTATTTCAAGTTCTGATTTTTTTTTCTTTTTTTACCAAGTGTTGTGCTATGTATGTTTTGATGTAGAGTTATCAGTAACTTGGATGTTTTGCATGCATGCAGAGAGCACATACTAATGAACCAGGACTGGTTAATTGTAGTGCTAAATGGAGCTGAAAGAGGAATAGTGCTCCTGAGACTGTTTCCAAACAATGCTGGGGTTTTGCCTGTCTGGAATACAATACGTCATTTTGCTTACTGCTATTAAATATATTTTTTAAAAAGGGGGAAAAGAAGAGGGAAATGAAGCTTAACTTGAAAATACATTCAGTTTTTTTCACTGAATGCATTAATAATGTCGAGTGCATTTGTTCTTCCTTCTAAAAGCCGAGAATTKATTATTAAGTGTTCCTTATGTTGAAGAAGTAGTTTTCAAAAACATTGCATAATACATTGTGTAGGCCAATATTGCCCTTCCACTTACCATTCATCACCATTTTTATTTTTCACTGAATACAGTATTGTTTGGCTGATTGGCAAATAAATTAATATTGTCCAAAGTGAGCTCATTATATTATACTTTGCTTTTGCAACCTGAGTTATATAGCACAGATGCAGTGAACTCAAAAGTCTGTGGAAAAATACAGTCAGCTTGATTACATTTTTTTAAATTAAAAGAAGGCAAAAGTAAGGCAAAAGGCTTACTTGGTAAGCCTTTTTTTCACAGCAGTTTTGACTTAGTTCTTATTTCATTATTTCTAGCTTTAAACTTCATTATATTCCTTCAGGATATACATGTATATAAGCAAAATGATCCCTTGTTTTTAGGACTCTGATTGCAGCTCTTTTGTGTTACTGTACCTTGGTTTTTTTGACTTTTGCATGGGTTTTTGTTTTTGGGGTTTTTTWAATTATTCCTTTTTTCCCTATCTTTCAGCCAAACCTTTTACATCTAAAGTGAAACAGATGCGACTCCATAAAGAAGATTTTGAGATTCTGAAGGTGATTGGTCGAGGAGCCTTTGGGGAGGTATGTGTGAGAAGGAGGTGGAAGGGTTTGGATGATTCTCTTGCAAACCTGCAGCACTGAGGAAAGACAGTTATTAACAATACACTGATACACAGGTTTTTACATTATTTAGCCATAATGGATATTATAGGCCCATCTAATGTTTAATGCAAGTACATCTTGTTGTATATATTCTTTGACAGCTCTTTTTAAGTCTTGTGAGTTTTGAGAGCAGGCAGGCTCACGTGGGTTAAGAGACCATGTTTCAACTGTCCAAGGATAAATCATTTGCTTGACTAATTCTTTCCAGTCAGGAGGTGGAGGCCAGTGTGTATACTGATGGTATGGAGATCTAAGAATTGCTGATTTTCATAATAACTGTATTGTCTGAAAGTAGTTRTCAGTCTGTAATAGTCAAATATTGACACTGACATTCCAACATAGAGAAATCTCTCTTTTCCTGTCATTTAGTTTCCTATTTTAATGTTTCAATATTTTTCCTGTATTTCTTTTAAGGACTTCAGCAGATGTTGTTTTCTTTTTCAGTAATCACCTACTGTTGTCAAACCATACAATTTTTTATTGCTTCTGGTTAAGCTGTCTCCTATTTGAAGTTGCCAGACAAGTCTGTTGATCACTRGGTCAAGGAAACTTGTTAAGTGTTGAAAAGTGTTAGCTTTCTGCCCCATTTTTCTTAATTATTTTGAATGTATGAGCTTTGTTTTACATGTAGTACACTGTAGGAAGAGCAATCTAATGTACAACAGAACGTTGAGTTTTTCATGGCCATATATACTGCAGATATGGATATGGATAGTGTGTAAAGCTTCTGCAGGAGGTACTCCATACTGCCTGAAAATACACATGACCTTAAACCCAAATAATAAGATTTTCTGATCAAAGTGTTCATTGCCTTTGGAAATGGAAGTTCTCTTTGATAGGAGAGGGTTTCTGGAGGCTCTGGCATGTGACAGAAGAGTTGTTCTCAGGTTCACTTACGTGTTTGCATCTTGAGTGAAAATCAGTCTTTGCTGGTCTGTGATTATGGAAGAGCAGACTCCTGTAGGTAGTATGTAAGGAAGAGGAATTTTTACTGTAGTGTGTGCCACTACATACTCTGATACCTATGTGCAAATATAATCATTGAGCAGCTGTAAAAATAACAAAAAAAGTAGTATTTATTTAGCTGCTTTATCTCTCTTGGTTTTGCTCCATCTGGAGTAAAGCTTTTTTATAAAGGAGACTGATGGATGAAGTTACTCATGGATAATTTATCTTTAGTCTAAACCTCTGCCACAGAGAATGTTGCAATCTCCATTTTGATGTAAACACTTCTGCTTAAAAGATTAGCCTTGGTCAGTGCTACCATAGGAGTTGCAGCTGAGCTCATGTACAGATTGTGTTAAATATCAGAAAAAATCGCTGATGTTGGTGCCTTCTTGTCAGAAGGATCATATGTGAAACCTGCCTTTATATCGTGCTTTTTAAGCAAACTCATTTTTGTCTGCTAAATCAGCATCAAACTCCACAGCAGCTAAACCGCAAAGAAACTGTAGTTCTTTCTCAGGAAGTTCTTTGTGGTGAATCATCCCATGAGCAGTGAGAATGTAACTTTCCCCATCCTCTTCWGGGGACAGTCTGTGTAATTAGTTAGTTCTTTTTTCCTAGGAACAGTGTTTCTTTCTAATTCCTTACCTGAGGAAGATAGCATGAGTCTATTAATTGTCAAAATCTTCAGTAGGGGAAAAACTGAAGTTCTTTCAGTGAAGATGCTTGGGTTTTTATGTTAAAGTAGGACTTAAAAAATATTTGGAAGGCTGTATGTCTTGCTAGCTTAGCAAAGACAAGTCCTACACAGACATTTGTCCAAGAAAAGGAGTTCTATACTAAATTGCTAATTTCCCTGTAAAATATCCAGTAAATATCTGAGGAAGGTTGAAAAAGGGGCCACCAAATTTTACTGCTACTTAAACCACAAAAAAGCATATATTAATAYTAAATTGCACAATACTTGTATTTACTGAGACAGATTAAGAAATCTGAAAGAATGTATTTTCTTTCCAGCACGCTATAAATGAGACCAAGGTTGATCTAGGTTACTGGGAGGGGTAATTTTTGTCTCCTGAATCAACATAATTCTGAAATTCTGTAGACTACAAAGTTAGTGCAAGTTTTCTTTGGCACAGTCTCAGACTTGTTCTTATTTTGATTTTACGCTACTCAATTTCTTCAATTTGCATAGTCAAGAAATATTTCCCTTTTTGTTTTTACAAGTTTAATGCAGACAAAAAAGTAGTTTAAGCTAGTTACTGCTTGTAACTGTAAGAGKTCATTGTTCCTAGTTTTGTTTTTCCCCTTATCCTTTTTTCTGCTTTCTGAAAAGGCTTCCTTTTTGTCAAATTATTCACATGCCTCTTCCCTCTGCATGCATACATTTATTTATTTCTAATTATATAAGAGTGCTGTCTTTAGAAAACACAGATGTTTTGCTTGGGGGAGGAGCAGATTATCATGGTAAAATTAATAATGTGGGCTTCAAGTGTTTCTTTGTGCTGGCTTTGAGCAGCAGGGTTTGAAAAACCTAACTCAAAACAAAAAGACATTAAACTTGGGAGCTGAAAAGTGCTGCTAGGAAAGGTGAAGCAACTAGGCAACAGCTTTTAGTGGTGTTCCTCAGCAGTATAAAAGTGCAGCTTAGTGGAAGTTCTATCCAATACCAAAATTTTCAGTTGATTCTATTATAGCTTTGGGAAAAAAAACAAACATCAGTGCATGCTTATGCTAGCAGATAGTAGGTTGTTATGTTGTTGATATTTTGAAGATGATGAATTTTGTGGCTTAAGAATGAGCTAGTTACCCCTAATTTTTGTCATGTAGTTATAAACAGTAACATTCTTTCTTGTCTGCTTRTTCTTGCTGGACAAGACAACCAATGTTGAATCTTCTTTCCTACTTGTATTTTTCTTAGTCTTCTTTTTAATTTTATTTCAACTTTAATAGCTTATGTTCTGGTTTTTTTCTGTATAAGGCTATTGCTTTTTAAGCAAAGTGCAGACAAATACCATAGAGACAAATAGTCAGGCTTGGGGCAGAAGGTGTCTGACAACATGCCAAGCTAGACTGCTGTTTGTGGGAAATATGGAAAATGGTTGGAAGACTGGGAAAAAAACTTTGACTAAACCCAAGATGTTTACATCAGCACATACCAATCATTTTTTTTTTTTTTTGGGCTGCTCACAGGAAAACAAAATTTAAAAAAACCCCAACCTTTAAAAAGTCTAATTTTAAGAAGTTCCAGTAGCAAGGCACTTCAGGATCACTAGGACAGGAATGATTACTCTTTCTTMAGTCTTGACAGCTACACTGGGGAAGGGAAAAGATCAAAACAAAACTCTGTGTGTATTTGTGCCTTTGTGTAGGTGGTGAATACTCTGCCTGTGTGTAAACACTGCCTGGTTTGTAATCATGATTCAGATTTTTTTTTTCTTTTTTTTTTTGTTACAATTAGAAACTACATCAGCCTCCTCATTGCTGAAGTGTCAGATTTTACTTTCACCGTCTTGGAGAGAGCATTTTAGAATTTGCTTTCATAAAGCACTGAGACACCCCCAAAAACATGCTGTGATTGCAGAAAGATGGTGATGATGTCTGTGATCTTTTGTGTGTGGTGGTTATTGATATGGAATAACATTAATGGCTTTCACAAACTGAAAGCTTCAGATCAAATTGTAAACATAGCTGGTAAAAATGAGTCTATTTTTGTTCTTTAGTCACTCTTCAATGCTGTTACACATTTGCAGAAGGTACCAAGCCCTTGTTCATACAACAGAAGGCCCGTGTTCCAAATTTTCACCAAAGGCACTGCTGTGGCTCCTGCAAGCGAATGCTGAATAGGAGACTGGAAATTTAGGCAGCTGTGCAGTYTTACTCTGTGCCTTCCAATAACCAAGTCCGTTGCAGAATAACACAGCCTTGCACTGAGTGTGCTACAGGCAAGAAATGAAATCCTGRAATTGGCCTTGAAATACTTCTATTGTCTTATGCCTTTGGCTGCCTCTACTCCAGTTAATGGTGGGGGAAAATTTACTTTCCATGATGGACAGCAGGAGCTACTCWGCTTTAGGAGCAGCAGCTTTTTAATTTTTCCCTGCAAGAATCCCAAAAGCCTTAAAGGTCTTGGGGACACAACTGCATTGTAGCTTCATACCACAGGCTGCATCACCAGGGGTGYCCCTGTTGTCCAAGTTACATAGGATACAGTTTGAATACTGACTAGGTGCAATGTTAAGGCTTTCTCCTCCTGCCATTTCTCATTAGAAATCAATACAGATAATGGCTTACCAGAGCTTCTAACTAAGATTTAGCTAGTAAAGCAAAAGGATAGTCAAGATCAAGTCCACTCTCTGGGCTATATATCACTGCAGAGGATTCAYCTTTCCCTCAAAAGAAAATTGTAATTGTCAGTCTTGGGTTAGCATGCACAGCAGAGCAAACATTCTTYATGAATTAAAATTAGTACACTATAGGCTAAAGTATTAATCAATTTCTGTTCTTCAAACCTGAAAGTTCCTTAATGGATTCTAAATCTGAACTTGAGCCTCATGTGAGGTAACCTTTAAAAATTTCGTCCATAAACTAGTTGAAACAAATAAATGTAGTACCTTTTTATCTCCCTCCCCCTGCAACCCTGGAAGGCAGCAGTGTCAAGAGCAGGGCCAATAATGCACATATGGGAAGTGACAGCTGCTTGGTCTGTGAATCCGCAGCTAGGCAAGAGCTGCACTGTGAGATACACGTTGGTTTAGACATCAGAGTATTGCAGTCCTGCAGCCTGCGCTTTTGCCTCGTTTGTGAAGCTGTTGCAGTTGATGACACATTTGAAGATGGTTGAAAGAGGTTTGCATGACACGTTCTTCAAACTGTCTGATCCTACATTTTCTTTTCTGTTATCACWGTCTTCACACATTGCTGGTTTACTGATTATAAAAGAGGTGAAAGCAGTGCAGGATTCAACCTTTTTTTTTTTTTTGTCACTGGGCTGCAGGATGAAGATGATGATCATCTGTGTGACAGCATGTTGGTTTATAAGCAGATGCACAAAGAAATAAACTTTTATGCTTTAGTTTTAAGATTCCTTTCAAAGGGAAGAGGCAGAACAGGATAGCTGGAGAATGGTTGTTAAAATGTAGTGATCATTTAATCTTTTAAGCAGAACTTGGAGTTGGGATGATAATGCTGGTCTACTTCTGAGCAGCAGCTTTGAGTTTGTGGCACTTTCATACCCATTTTGGTTAAGACACTGAGGTTTCCATATCCAGGGAAGCCTGAACTGTGGAAACAAGTTTGTATAAACTTTTCCCCTCCCTCTTTCCTAAAAATATTCTATGTTAGCTTAAATTTATAGCTAAACGAAACTAATATTCTCAGAAAAAGATGGTGTCAGTGAACTTAGGTAATTTATTATTACAGAGGCCTATGGCATSTGATGCTTCAGAAGCTATGAGGGGCAGATGGGCAGCTGGGCAGGCTTGTTTTGTTAAGTTTTACTTCTCTAGAATTTGTGCATTTCACTGTTTCCCTGCTGCTTACAATAGACATGAGAAAGAGCTTGTTGAACTTTAGGGGAAAAATTTGAAGTCATTCCATATGAAGAAAATCTAGTGCATTATTTGAAATGAGAGTGGAAGTTGTTTTATGGCAAACCTACATTTTCATTTGTGTCTAAAACTGAAACCACATTGCTTATCTTGATTTGGAATCTGCTACACCATTACCTTTTCTTGAGGGCTCTGAGATTAAATTAGTGTGTAGCACAGGAATATAAAGCATAGAACCAGAGAGAGCTTCATGACGTTGATAAAGTGAGAAGTGTGATGGTCAGAAATGCCAGTTCTTTATTGATGGTCACCTAGAAAAACTTGTATATAGGGAAGTGTGATACAAGGAAAACTTAGAGTAAACTTGAAATTTTCCTATACTATTGAGGGGTTTCTGTCTTGTAGTGAGGTATTGTGTGCATAGTAAAAATGTGTCCAGAACACTCAGGAAAAAACCTCCAAAACTGCAAGGTTACATAAAAATGCATTTTCTTGTTATATCTTTCATTTCTTTTTTCCAGGTTGCAGTAGTGAAACTGAAAAATGCAGATAAAGTTTTTGCCATGAAGATACTTAATAAGTGGGAGATGCTGAAGAGAGCTGAAGTAAGATTACAGTAATGTTTTCCATTATTGTGTCCCCTCTTACTCTGCTGAATTGCCATTTTCTGTCCACAAGTCTCCGTATTTATTAGAGGGATGGAGGAAGTGCTTTACTATTTACTGACAGTATAAAGATGAATATTAAATAAGCTTAAAGCAGTTCATCARAAGGGTTAAAATGGCCTGGAATCTTGACTTCTTTGGGTCTGGATGTTTTTGACATTAGGTCTTTTCTGTAATTGCCCAAGAATTACCAGCTACACTAGTGATGTTTTAATGCATTTTTTCCGGTAGGGAATGTAGTCTTTAGCAAATATTTTCCATGGTGGAAGGTAGTTACTGAGCTATAAGAAAGTAATTGCTGAGCTAAAGCTCATCTGGCCTGTTAGTTTATCAGTAGTTAGAACTTAGTAAAGGCCCAATGAATAGACTGAAAAATCAGAAAGATAAAAGTTTCAAATTATTTATAGTGCATGTTTCCTGAAAATGTTCATCTGCAAAAATATGTGAGAAGAAGTTCCTCATTATAGCTGGAGTCCATTTTGTGTCTGAAAATGTGGAACAGCTCTTTTACCAGCCTTGCTTTTGCCTTAGCTGCTTAGTTTCATTACACCACTCTGCTCTTTATAAAGGCCTTGATGTGTTTCCCCTGTATTTCCTTTGAAAGGAAGCCTATAAAATGCAGCCTGCACCTGAATGCTTGTGTATTAATTTTAGCTGGAACATGTATCTAACTCTCTAATTTGCTTTGAAATTCTTCATCTATGTGTTCTAAAATTATACTCATACATACATAGTTTTTATTTGAGACCTCAGCTTTGCTGCTCTCAGGCTGCCTTGCTGTTCAACTGCTTCCAAGTTGATTCTGATTTCCGCATTTATGTTTTAATTGCATCTTGGTAGGAAGTGAGATCAATGGGAAACCATCACACTTTTAAAGAAATGTATTCGGAAAAGTTAAAGCCAATTTCTGATGTGTGCACATCCTGTCTCTTTTAATGCAAATGTTATCACATTAAGAAGTATAAATGGCTTGCAGATTGTGGTTAGATGTGTACAATGTCTTTCCTTTTTATCCAGAAATTATTCAGATACAGAGCAATCTGGCAGTAGTCTTGATACAGAGAGGTATTTCTCTGCAAGACAAATGTCATTACTGTAAGTTTTATTATTTCATGAAAAACAAAAGACCAGGAATAAAGCTCCACTCTGTTTTTAAATGTACCCTTTTAAAATGAGTTTGAAAACTGTTTATTTTCATTAACATACAGTTATAAATAGGGTTCAAAAATTTTTCTCTATTCAAGGTATTAAAAATACTCTTCCCATGGGTCCCTCTGAATTTCTGAACCATTAGCCTAAAAAGAATTGCAGCTATGTTTTTCCGTGTATTTGCAACCCATGGGTATATCATGGAAAGAGAACCATCTGGAGTGAAAATGCATTATAAAGCATRACCTTTAGGAACTGTGACCTGTCATTTTTAAACATTCATGAATGCACTTCTTACTACTGATGGGGAAAWTGACCCATTTTGGCTGTGTTAGCAGGGTGCTGCACTAACACTGAGATACACAGGAAAATCGGGCAGTCCAAAAACACAAGCTTATAGATAGATCTATAGGTTCATACACCCCTGTATCAACAGTGTGGGAAGTGGGAGTAATTTGTAAAAGCAAAAAGGGAGTATGTACTCAAAAGAGGCTTGAGAATGCCAGATTAAGGTTGAGGACTGAAAGCTCTGAGTGCAAAAACTTTGTTATGATGAAGTTATAAGAAAGATTGCAAAGTCAGTGTTCTTTTTTTGTATAATACAGAACATAAATTTTCCAAATACTAGCCACTGTTGAGATGGGATGTAGAACTGGGAAGTCACTGATACAAGGAGTACCTGGAAGTGTGTGACATCTTGCTGTTACACTCCCAGACCTGTTACCCTGAGCGTTGACAGTCACTTGGAGTTACAAGTGCACTACGCTGGTGCCAGATGAGGCTCAGGAGAGACCTGGACAAATATTTGGCAGCATGGAAGCAGTCAGCACCCCCAGCAGGTGCTGACTCTGAGCTGTGAGGACATGAGTACCTAAAAGCAGAGCCAGTCAAATTCTTTGCTGCTTGAAGGCAACGATAACAGGAGAGATGCGACCACAGCAGTGACTTGGCWTTGCTGTGATAGAGAGTTGGATCAGATGACCTCTAGAGGTCTCTTGCCAAGAGTTCAAGAGGTCTGCCKAGGGAAGATGAAATGTAATGCTGGAATGATGGAAGGCAGAACAAAAGGCTTCATTTTAAAAAAGCCTGTTTGAGCATTGTTACAGTAATTAAAAGAACCACTGCTACTGTCTCTTTCTGTTGTTGTTGGATTTTTTTTTACCACTTCAGCTCTGGCTGTTGCTGTCTGAGCTGTGACCTACTGTGATAGTAGCTGTTGCTTCAGCTCTAGGCATGCTGCCCAGAGGTGGGTGTCTGGAGTGCTCAAGGAATGCACGGTCTTTTGTCAAATCATGGCAAAAACAAGTGGAATTATATAAACTCTCTAGTAACTAATCCTATGACTTGTGTCATAACAACTAGAGAAACTACCTGTTATTTRTCTTTGTGAAAACAAGAGTTCATAGTTAGTTATCTTGGAAAAATGTCAAGAGTTTATAAACAAGGAAGCAAAAAAATCAAGCTGAAGCACTGAACAGCTTTTCTTCCTTCTGAAGATGATCCATGCTCATTCGCCTACCCCAAGTCTATTTTTCATTCAATAACTTTTCRAGGTATTTAAGTATGTCTTGCTATTTTCTCAAATTCCACTGATTTATCTCCTGCATTGTGCAATGATTAAAATATGTCACCTTAATTTTTCCTGGTCTGCATAATTCTTACTCACTGTATTCACCAATAAAAGGACTTGAGATGGTTTATTTGCTTGGAGGAGGGACTGACTTGCTGCTCTGTTTTTGCTGCATGTATTCTTGTGCATATCTCAATCTCAAATGATGTTTCACTTTTCATTCTTCACTTTTCAAATCTCACAGCCAGCAAAAGCCATGCCAGAATTCTGCTACTTTCCTATTGAATTTGGAAATTAAACTGAAAAAAATAAAAAGCAAAGGCTTGAATTTCCTTTACACTTAGCTGTCTCAAAGATGGAAGAGACAGAGCAGGGTTCAAAATGATGAAACATCTTTGTGAAGAGCAGAGTGTGCTGGAATAAAATATAGGCTGTGTTTTTCTCAAACTCTCCATCTGCCTTGTAAATAGAGCCYGTACAATATTATTCTTTCCTTTGAACTGYCTTTTAGATCTTTTTTTCTGAACAAAATTRTATGTTGGCTTTGTTATTTGGTACCTTTTGTTTTCTTGTGATACTTCAGAACTCACTCTCTTCAAAATGTTAATGAGGATTTCTTTGCTACAATCTCTTTTTGGCTGTTAATCTTTTTGGTCATTCTTGTCTGTCATTCTGCAAAGTTGTTTCTGCTGAGGTATATTTTTCACTACTCAGGGCAAGTTGCAAGACCTTYATTGGACTAAGTGCCTTGCTGCTTTGTACTTGATTATTTTCTTCACATTTTATCTTCTTTTGTTTTGTACAAACCTGCATTCCGCAATTAAAACATTTGTTGGCAGTTCTTGTTCCTCCTCTGTTCCACTTGATACGAAGGCACCTCCTGCCTCCTGTTTTTCTTTCCAGTGTATTGAGGGGAAACCTCTTGGGATCTCTGATCAACAGCTTGTATCTGGCAAGAGCAATATTCCCTTCTCCCTTCTTTTCCTGAGCAAGGGGTGTGGAGAAAGTGGTTAATGATTATCAAGTGATGACTACATGGAGTTATTGGCAGCTACTTTCAAATGAAAAGAACCTTATGTGAAAACTCAAGTGTAAAACTAGGCTAACAGCATAATGAGATAAAAACAGCACAGGACTCCAGATTCCAGCTCTCTGACTCCTAGTGCAGTTACAATTATCTAATGCCATTACTGAGCATTTTTCTTAATCATGCACTGCTATTCTGTCATTATTGATACAATCAAGATTTTGTCATTTTGGACAATGGGAAGCAGCAGCTTATTTATCCCTTTACATCACTTAAGAGTACAGAGAAGTACAACTGTTTAAATTTGAAGAAGGTGAGCTCTTGTCATAAATTTTTTTTTTTTTAGTTTTTTGTCATGTTTGGATAGTGTAATAAATGACTTTTTTAGTGAGAAGCAGTTTTGATTTTTTTTTCTCAAAATATAATGTCAAAACACAGTCAACTTGCTAAATGTTTTTCTTTATATATTTTACCTAACACCTGTAATTATTTTTCTCCCTTCAGACAGCCTGTTTTCGAGAAGAGAGAGACGTGTTAGTGAATGGAGATAACCAGTGGATCACAACATTGCATTATGCATTCCAGGATGAAAACTATTTAGTGAGTGTTGCTTTTATATATCTATATCTATCTATCTATATCTGTGTGGAAGTGCAGAGTCCTGGTTGGGGTTTGAGACAGAAAAGTAGTATATTTGTTAATTTTGTGTTCTGGGCCATACAGACCATGTGATGATCTGTGATTTTTCCATAAAATTCTGAAGGGTGAMGACTGGTCAGAAAATCTGAAAATTTTGCTATAAATACCTCAGGAAGGCGGGTTTGTTTTGTAAACCACTTTGCATTTGTTGATAAACCTTGGTCTATCTGCAGATTCTTTCTTACAATTTGTCATTCCASTTTGATGTATAATATTAAAAGTGCACTTACATAGATTTTCTATTTTACTTTATTTTTTTAATGATTAACCATGTTGATTACTGGTTTACAGAGAGAAATCAGGAGTAGCCCTGTTTTGAAACAGAAACTATTTTGAGGACTTAAACTCAGTAAGCTGCCWCAAAACAATAAAATGTTATTGCAGTATGGAAGACAGCCATTAAATGCTCATAAATAAAAGTTGGAAGCTGTAGTTGTAGATTAAAGTGTCTCTTTTATGTTATTTAATTTTTGAGTATTTTGAATGACTTGCAAAAAGAAACTAATATGAGGAAAACTGGCCAATTTTCTATAAAATCTTATGCCTGAAAAAGTAAACAGCTGTGTATTGATGGCTTTTGATTATTTAGGTTTTATTGCCCTGTGCTTTGGATTCTCTATCATTAACAATTCTAATAATTTTTTAAAAATTACTGTACARCCACAGTAATTTCTTCTTCCCATTCTGTCCAATACAAAAAGTGCTATACATAGAACTCTTGCAGACCTACAGTGTTTTTTGCCATTATACTGCACTTGCTTCTGTCAGTTCAGTTGCCTGGGGATCCATGGATTTTGGTAGATTTGTAGAGAAATGGGGCTCTGCATTTGTAAGTCCAACTGTTGGCATAAATATGTCCCAGCCAGCTTCCTGCTTTGTTAATGTGGACAGTAAAAAYTATCTCATGTATTGTGTAATTCTGGTCTTATCATTAACAACACTTCAAGGAAAGTATTATATATTCCAAAAMAGCCTGCTAGAATTTGTTTTATTCTTGCCAGTTTCCTTGTTTCCGCTAAGCACAGAGCAGGTTCTGTTCTTCATCTTTGATAGTCTGCTGACAGGAGCTAGTCCTGCAGCTTGCTGGGCAAAATATCAGGAATACTGGGAGTTTGTATCATCACTAGTTCTCCAAATTTTTTATTAAAATCACATGTAACACAGGTGGCTTTCAAAAAAAATCTGTGTAAATTGAGCAGTAGATGTATTTGAGCAGTGACTGTTGCTTGCCTTGAGATGGACCTCAACAGAGTGGAGAACTGGATAGGGTGAAAACTCAGGAAGTTCAACAAYGAGAAAGGCAGTGCCCTATGCTTGGGTGCAATAAAAGAAGCCCAGTACATGCTGGGGGCCAGGTGATTGGAAAGCAGCTTTACCTGAGGTCCTGGCAGATAACAGGCTTAACCATGGGCCAGCAATGCACTCACACAATAAAATAAGCCAGGAGTATTCTGGGCTGTAAGGAAAAGTGTTGCCAGCAGGTCAGGGGAGGTCCTTCCTCTCTGCTTAGCCCTGTCCCCACTGCACCTGAAGTGCTGTGTCCAGATCTGAGCTCCCCAGGGCTCAGAGAGATGGAACTACTGGAGCAAGTCCACTGTGAGGCCAGAAGGGTGCTTRAGACACTGGGGCATCCTTCCTGTACAGAGAGCTGGGATTCTTCAGCCCAAATAAATGTAGGATGGAGAGGGGGGTTATCGTCAATGTGTATAAACACCGATTGGAGAGAATCAAGGTAAGGGAGCTGGATTGGCTCTCAGTGGTGTCTGGGGAGAGGACAGGAGCCAGTGGACACAAYCTGAAACACAGAGTTTCATCAGAAAACAAGAAAACCCTTCTTTATTGGGAGATACTTAAACCATAACTGGACACAGCCATCATCCTTTTCTAGCTGACCCTACTTGAGCTGATGAGATCTGAAGAGGTTCCTTCCATGAARTGAATCTGTGATTTAGGATTAAATGCCTGTGTTAAGCTTCCACTAGTTAGTAGAATTTAGAGTTCTTAAATCTATGCTTTTTCTTTCTCTTGGAAATATGGTGCTGTCAYACAGTAGTATTTTGAGAAGTACTTGAGACTTGGATAAATCTGGAAGATTGTGTACATTCAGAAAGTATTTTTAAAGCTTTAAAAAAACCCTGTTTTTTATAAGGACATGCATATTTGACATTGGACATTTGATGGAATTTTTAAATATAAAATTTAGGGTTTAGATTTAACTGTCATTCCTACGCATGTATTTAACTTCATTTTCACAGCTTAATACCCTGAGTTACAGTTTAGTGTCGGCTTATTCAAGGAATTGAAGGTTTCTGTGTCATTAGGCTACTATGTTGCTCTTGCAAACATAGGAGGAGGTGCAGAATCCCGTGTTTCAAGAGCCAAAATTCCATTATTTTGCTATATCCRGAAGCTGAATTGCAGAGGTTTTAAAAGTGGTGAAGAATGATTACAGAGATCCCACATCAGGAGAAYCTGAAGAGTTTGGTTGCTTTTTTTTCCCATATACTTTCAAAGCAATAAGTTCAGGTCTTGGAGATGTCTGTACAGTGCATCACTTAATTGATATCTGAGGTTCCAAAKCATTTTCCAGAACTATAAAACACAAGAAACTAATACAATCAGTCTTGTTCCAGAAGGAGTGTAGGAGCATCACTGAATAAAAAATACTTTTCTTCTAAGAGTTGTGAGCATAATTTAAGAAGTTTATTATTCCTGTCACAAWGCAACAGATGAAAATGTGACTATCAACACCTTCAAAATCTTGTGGAAATGTCTTTTGTTCTGTCTCACGCACTTGGAATCAGTGAGGATGCCCATGTTACTCTGTATCAAGCTGTTAAAATCTTTGTTTATCACCCTTATTATTATGGAAAATATGAGGGAAAAGAAACASGTGTAAGATTTCTGACTGTCCCTCATCTTCCCTAGAGCTGGCATAATTTTACAGATATTTTTTTTCTTTACATTTTTGTGTCTTTTTCTGAAATGGGAAAGGCAAACGTGTTAGCGGAACTAATATAAATAGTCCCTTTGGTTTGCATTTTCAGAAGTTTAAAGAAACAAATCAGGGTATACWTTATTACATTTTCAATATTTTTTATTATTTATGGTCTTCTTAAGAGTCACTGTTTCAAATGCACACAGGCTACCTTCCTAGAAACAGGCTGGAGCTCTAAGCAAAAACTTTCAGATAGCCTAGTGGAAATTTATTCTCAGGCAGTCTATACAATGTGATTCTTGGGGCTGTCCTGTGAAGGACCAGGAGCTGAACTTYGGGCATCCTTGTGGGTCCCTTCCAGCTGAGGATGTTCTGTGATTCTAATTAACCTGTCCACAATGATGTTTGAAAGTAATGTCTTAGGGCATGTTAAATTAGAATGTTTAGAATTAGTTCATTAGCTATAATTAGTTTGATTTTTTTTTTCTTTCTTTCCCAGATTTGCCCTTTCAGGCGCTGTTTCATAATTAAAAACAAACTAAACTAAGCTAAAATATATTAATCCTGAGTTTCACRCTTGAGTTTCACTTTTTCCAGTCGTTTTAACTATGTTGCTAAAAGAAGTGGCATTTTATTCTGTAAATACAGTAAAATGCAGAAAGGCTTTGATTTCTTTAAAGTCTTTGCATCCACTTTTATGACTGGCAAGTGTTATTTTTCATTAAGACATAAGAAATCAATATTACTCTCCATCCTTTCAATTAGAGAAGGTGACATGTTGTATTTTATGTTGCCAGGTTCCTGTATCATGTATAATGTCAACAGTTTCTGGAATTATGCCGTAGGTTGCTGGAAGTCTCTCAGACTTTGCCTTAATTTGAATAGTCTAAAAACTTTATTCTCCAAAGTAATTCGTTTAATGGSAAAAGAAGATGGTAGGAAAAAAAGGAAGGGATGGTAGGAAAAAAGGGAAGGGAAGTTAGGGCAACGTAAATGAGATTACAAATTAACAGACTTGTTTCATTTTTATAGGTCTGTGTTTTAATCCTTTGCTCCTTTAGCATTCTAACATAGGGTGCTGTTTTCTTAAGGGAATCCAGAGGATCTAAATATTTCATGTTTGGTGATGGGAGTGTGGATGAAGTTGATACTATTTTGTCATGAGGCTTACTGTATTTGGGGAGGGTATAAACATGAAAAATGGCTAAATGTTAAACTGCAGCCTAACTGACCTCTGTTTTCATAGTACCTAAGCATCTTGGTTAGTTTTTTTAATGTCCGTAATAGTTTTTGCAGTGAATTAATTTTTATGTTTCAATGAGTATTTAATCTTTATTCACTCAGTAAATTGTGATTCCCCCCCCCCCCCTTCTTCTGTTCTCTTATCATTCCCACTCCATAGTACCTGGTTATGGATTACTATGTTGGAGGAGACCTGCTTACATTGCTCAGCAAGTTTGAGGACAGACTCCCTGAGGATATGGCTCGTTTTTATTTGGCTGAAATGGTGATAGCCATCGATTCAGTTCATCAGTTGCATTATGTTCACAGGTAAGTAATTAGAGCGCCAAATTCCTGTTGGAGTTATGGAGAGTTACTTAAAGAAGTGAAGCTACTTCCTGTTAAAATATTTTAAATTAGTAACAAGTGCTTGTTGTGATAGTGAGCGCAATAGAACTGATCTCTCTGTATGTTGTTATTGGACCTGTTGCTGAAGTTGTAYGTATGGTCAAAGGCATGAATGAACCTCCAAATGCATCTCATGAACCTTGCACWCTGGTGTGTTCTAGAGTTAGTGATCAATAATTTATAAAAGCAAAACTGGAAAACTGTGAAATGTGATCAGCTTTGAACAGGTTTATTGAAAGGTCAAATTCTGTTTTTTTCATTAATCTGTTTCATTTATACTGAAGCTGAAAACACACCACTGGCTGCTTTGGAATTTTTCAGCATTTTCTTTTGTACTTGTATTGTCTTTAGAATGAAGTGAGGGCAGCTAAATGAATCGAAGTACTTAAATKGTGGCACTTACCTTTACCTTAGTATAGATACAAATATATAAATACTGTGTTCTCGGGAAGATTTGTGTAGTCATTTGTGTCTAGCTTTTTTGGAGACCATGATTGATTTTTCCACAAARCTAGTATCACCTTTTCTTTGATACATCATTCTCTGCTGAACTCCATGGCAATTCTTGTGTGCAGAGGAAAAGGTTATCTTACAAGAGGCAGAATCTTCAAATGCACTCAACAGATGTACTTGACTCTGACAGAAGTCAGGAGGAAAACTCCCAGTTCTTTAAGCTGAATCATTAAGTTGGCAGAAYGAGCTCGTTTGATACATCCATCCATCGCCCTTAATTAGAGTCTGTACTAGCCATGTCCTCTTTTACTGTTCCCACTTGGCTGCTTCACTGCAAAAAAGGTGTGTGGGGGGAGTTGGAGTGGTTTTAGGGTTAGKTTTTTTGGGGTTTTTTTGTTGAAAAGGTATATTGTGGTCGGTTTTGGTGTGTYACTGGGTTGTGTTTTATTTCATTTGGAATTCTGGCTTCTCATGAGAGAGCTGTAGGTGATGTGGTGCTAAACTGCAAATCACTCTTCTGGAATAGTTTGAAGTCTGCTAGTTATGCTGAGAAACTGTGTCTGCCTGCTAAAGACAGCTTTGTGTGATAATGTCTCATGGAAAAACCTGGAATACTTTCCTTGAGTATTGAAGATTTGAACTGTGTAATTTCTGCCTTTTTTTCTTTTGRTTTGTTTTTTGCTTAGGACCCGATGTGAAAGCTTTTTGCATTCAATTTAATTTGGATCTAATTCTTAAAATGTGTTTGTGGGTAAATTGGTGAGACTGTCTACTGTTGCCAGGTCTTTTACCCAGTAAATCTGCCTATGGAGTAGTAACTCTTTCCAGAAGAACAGACTCCTCCCTCCTTTTCCACCAAACAGACCAAAATATTTGTAATTCTGTACTGCAAGTATATAATGTGCAACAGATGTGATATTTCCATCCTCAAACAGTAGTGTCCCCAAGATGAAATAGGTSCTGATGTAAAATTCAGGATGAAAACAGTAGCATTGCAGTTAAAAACATTATTACATTATTACCATTATTATCACTATTATTATTACTATTATTACTATTATTATTGCTATATGCTTGCATATTTATTCGTATTAATTTTTAGCAACAACAACAAAAATGCCCCTATGCATTCTTGGTCCTTTGTGGTTTGATTTGTGGTATTGCCAGTGAGCTTCATGTTCATAAAGTTCGACATGCCACTTTGGCATTTTATCATTAGGGCTGCTGTAATACAATGCCTGTTTATAAAGGCATATTTGGCAAGATTAAAAATGTAAAGAGCACTTGAGTATATGTTAAATTATCAGCCTTTGAAATAAGACCTGTTTCACTGTTAGCTTTATTAAGATATTTGCAACTGGTAAAGCAAAAGAAAGGAAAAGAAAACCCATCATCTAAATGCCACTAATGCTCTTTTCCTGAAGGCTTAACCATGGTGGCCACATCCTTTTTTGGGAGTGCCTTGCACACAGCGAAGGATGTAGGAGAAGAAGGAGGAAATAGTGTTAAAAGCTGCATTAATGTAGCAGCTGCAGYAGTGGTATATCAGATGAATAGCCAGTGTACATCAGGATTTGATCTGGGTTGTTGCCACTGAACTAGAAACCACGCTTTAGGCGTGYTTTGGTCAAGGTTCTATTCACACTGTAAGATAGCAGATTGCTTTGTTTTGTTCCCTTTTAGTGCCCCAGTTCTTTCAGGATAGATTTTCACATTAACCATTCATAGGCGTGTACTTKGATGGTAATTTTCTGTTTTTCTCTGAATTTTTTTGTACTTTTAAAAAATGGTATTTCTGTTTTTCTTCTAAGTGTGTCACTCCTTTTGTGCCTTCTAGCATCAATCACTTTTTAGCTGTCAACTAATTTTGTTTGGGAGTGATGCTGATTGCAGTAGCTGTTTGTATGCCAACCAGTCTGATGTCAAATGCAAGACACTTTCTTTTCCTAAAGTACATTGGCCAAGATTGTGAAATGTCAAACACAAACAACCTCAGCATTACTAAAATTACTGTATTTCAGGTTTTCAGTTCCAAATTTGAATGCTATTTCTGCACTAGTGTTGTGGGATTGCAGGATGAATTTATAGTGGGGAGGAGATGAAAATCTAGGTATTAATAAAACTGTGCAGATAAATTGCATGGTGTTTTTGAAGCTATCTCCTTATACCTTATGAAATTAAGAAAAAGAAAAGTTGCTGACTAAAAGTAACAGGAATACTACAATTTTTCAGGTATTCTTAATGTCTTCTTAGTTGTATCCTCTTTTTAGTTTTCACTAATATGTGATCCAATATTTTTGAGATAACATCAATCAGAACAGAAATCTTAGATAATTTTTCATTTCTGACTAATAAATTTCTGTGAAAAAATCTTGTGGTATTTTACCTGATAGCTAAATGATGGCWCAGAATGTAAACAAAATGGCCTTTTCTTTAGTAACTTAGTTTTTGCCATTGGTATGAATTCACTAGCAATGGCACTACCAAGTGATGCTGAGAGCGCCAAGGCTAGCTTTAGAAAGGAAACTTCATCTAAGTTAAATGGTGCAGCTGTTCAAAATGAGAAAGAAAGTATATATTTGTATCTCTCACAAATACACAGCTTCCTTGGGAAGCTTACACCTAGCCCTGATATCTTCAATTACAACTTGTACCAATGAAGTGATGCTTGCTCTTAGGCCGAGGTTAAATATTGTCTTGTGCCAGTCTTCTGCA
The DNA here is from genome assembly GCA_902810485.1 of Alauda arvensis. Lineage (NCBI taxonomy): Eukaryota > Metazoa > Chordata > Aves > Passeriformes > Alaudidae > Alauda > Alauda arvensis. Next base: position 2,486,128 of record CADDXX010000050.1, on the reverse strand, counting down.
AATTAAGGTTAAGATTTCCCATTTATTACAAATCAACATCAATTTGTCTTTTTTATGTTTAATTAGCACCTTTATTTTGTTTTTCTGTTTCCGCTNCCCCCCCCCCCCCCCCCGAAAAAGTCTGTACATGCATTAATATTCATTTTAGTTTCAAGGTTGTATTGTGACTTAATTCCTCATGGCATATATTAAAAGCTTATATTTGAATGCGTTATCAAATATTCAGGTGTGGACTGGAGTAAAACTCTTCTCAGTTTAAGCTAGGTAGTTACACTTTCTTTATGCATGTTGTGTTACCACAAACACATAGCAACTGTTTTTCCTACAACACCATTATGATTTTATTGGTGCACCAGGTTTTCTCTCAGTTTTATGTAAAGCAGAAATTCTTAGTTTTGTCTAAATCCTTTAGAGTAAAAAAGGACTGGAGAAGGTCTGTCTGGCACGGGAGGAAATTTTCCCTGAGAATTGAAGAAGATGCCCTCTGGACAGGAGCTTGTCCAGGACACACTCAGTGCGCCTKTGCACACCCCTGCATTGTCTGTGCCTTTTGTGCTGTCTTCCGAGGCAGCACTTAGTAAGGGTGCATCTAAGTCTGTGTCTGTCCTAAATTTAATTTGGAGCATTACATCTTCTTGAAAAGTACAGAATTACAAGTGTTAATGTGCTTAAATAATTTTCATCTTGACTTTCTWTCCTCCACCTGTTTATTCTGTGCAGGGTTGCACAGTGATTCAGGGCAGAGCCAATTTGCACCTAGGGAGTGTTCAACGTTTAGACTCATCATCCTCCAGACCACTGCAAAAATACTCATTTAAAATAGTTTCCATATATTGGCACACACCCACATTAAACAGTCATCTTTTTCTAYTGAATGGTAAAGCAATCCTCAGTTACCTTCTTATTAAGCAAATATTTTAGGAAGATTATGAAACACTTTTGTGTTAATTACTATTTTTGTTGGTTAAGTTTATGGGAGGATACTTAAGACTACAGGGCAAATCTTTAAATTACATGAATGTCAGGTGTTGTCTTTTGCATGTGAAAAGATAGGCATGCAAAGCATAAACACACCCACTTCCAGAAAGTATGTRAGATTACAGTTAGCTTCATCAGGGKGTTTCTGGATTTCTGGTTGCTGCTGTCTTTTAGTTGGAAGGATTTTAGCATTCTAAACCACCAGACACATTTTCTTATTCTCCTCATTTGATTTTTTTCTATCAGCTTCTGAACTTCAAGCTGAGCTTCACTGGAACATTTGAGTTCTTAAAATATAGAGCAGCAGAATTCTCTGAGGAAGTGACATTATTTCTGAGAAATACTGAACGTAAGGGAATAAATCCATTAGAGGCATAAAAGAACTGTCTATTCCCTATAAAGCCAGACTCTTTGCTTTTAACAAGAAGGTACTATTTGTCCTCAGTAGAAATAATCTTAGGGACATCCCTGAAATATTTACTGTCAGCAGTCAGCTGAAATCTGCTATCCTTTGTAGAAAGCATTTCACTTTCAACTGTAAGTTTCAGTGCCAGAGTATCCATTTTTGACTTGCTGAATAAGTGGTTTTCTGTCTTCTGGGTGTATCCCATCTTTACTGATCATTAATTTGCATAAGTGGAAAATTCAGGGGTGGAAGGCCCATCCTGGGAGTTAGCTGCATTGTGCGGTGTGTCTGAGTTGAGTTGGCACAAGGATGARCCAAGTGCTCTGGCCTTTGGTAAAGTGAGCCCTCATTGTGGCTTTGAAAGAAAGCAACRTCGTATTTTAAGTGTTTACCAAACTTTGCAACAGACATAATGTGGGATACACACATGAAGATGTCCTTACAAAGTGCTGAGGGTAAAGGAAACAGGGCTAGAAAAATAAGGAAAAAATAACATGGGATTATTTTGATAGTTACTGAAAATGTACTGCTTTGAAATGTGGCATGGTTTACTTTTACATCGAAAACTGCAGGACAGAAAGTTATTTTAGTGAGTGTTTAGTAAGCCAGTGCTTCCTTACAAGGTAGTCTGTGACAAAGGTAGGAGAGCTCTGTGAGTTGTTTCYGCTCCATTTTTCCTCTGAGGAGGGGCTGGATACAAGGGTTATCTGGGCCTTCATTSTGCCCTGTGACCTCGTATGGTGAAAACACTGGCAGCTGCTCTCAAAGTGTGCCCTGAGGGAGGCACCTGACCTGCACTGAGGGCTGGATGAGGTTAATGCTGTTTGAATACAACTCGTCGGTAGGATTTCCAAAGGAGCTTGCCATGACCTAGAAGTATTTAGAAAAAAAAGGCCCACAGAGTGCCAAGAGCTAGTGGATCACACTGGGTGTACTTCACGGAGAAAGCAAATGGTTTCTTATAGTGTGTCATGGGAATGTTAATTTGGGTGAAAGCTGTACAGTGGGTGACTGAGCTGGTATRGACCTGTATGTATATTCTGTGTTACTCGAGCAGAAGGGGTTTAAAAACCCTAAATCCAGCCCCTTAAGCAATAGTAGCCTTGAACAGTCCTTTCAGCAGAGGTGCCTTTACAAATGTATCTTTGGACCTTTTTTCTCCCATTGTTCCTCTCTCCCCAAGCTCCAGGCATTCTCTGCTGAACAAAGGCTTGTGGCACTGTGCAGGGAACTGAACAGGGACACCAGGCTGAGTGAAAAGTAACTTTACATTTTAACTAACCTGGGTCGATTCTTCAGTCTTACAGAGAATAGTAGGAAGTTKCTTTAAGCCAGTCTTTCCAACAAAAGCATTGTTCATTACATTGTGCCTGTTYCTTCCCTACATCCCTTGAGTGGTGGTATCCGTTGGGATATCTGGCCATGTGATTTTAAAGAAGGGACATGAGAAACAGTTGGAGTATCATGAATGTATAKCCTCAGCTTATAGTAAAACCTTCCCTTTTCATGTTTGACCTCCTAACAAAGGAGGTTGTTGATTATTGTCAGCTGAGAAGGCTGGCATAACAAGRACTGCACCCCTCCTTTCTTTCTGAGTCCCTGCCTGTCCTTTAGCTGGTACTAGTTCTCCCTTACTGGAAAGGAGACTCAGGAAAAGGAGGAGCGCATAGATGAAGAGTTTCTACTTTTCTATGTCAATTTGTGTACCTTCTGGGTACAATTGCTCAAAAGGGAGATGGATGTGAGCACTCTGACAGATGGTATGTAATCCCCCTTAGGTAGGAATTGGTTGTCATAAAACAGAAGTATTTAAACCCTCCTAAAAGTGAAAATGAGAGAGAGAGAGACAAGAAGTAGAGTTTGATTGGAGAGTGTCCTTTTTAACTCTTAAGGGAAAAATTATTAATGCCTGAAGTTYTCTATAGAAAAACCTGTGGTCTTCCCTTCCAAGTAATAATGTTTAGAGSAACACTCAGAGGATGTGCTTMACGTGATGGAACTTTCAAGAGCTCCTGCTGCCTCTGGCATAAAGATTGATTTAACTTCTTTGGTGTTTGCAGAAGAAAGGTCCATGTTAGAACTGTGATAGTAGCTCTGATATGAGATCTGTTTCAATGTTTGATGAAGTTGGAGGTGTTCACAGAATTTAATACCTTCTTTTGAGGACAAAACATTCCCATTTGCAAGCTGTTCTTATGTAAGTTAAGCTATAATTTTACACTCATTCCCTTCTGATCATTTCAGACCTGGAAATACTTTTTCCTACTACTTTCTTTGATATCCAAAATCAACATCGGGAAAGTAGGACAAAAACATTTTTCTTATTTCTGAATTTTTTGTCTCAGTGACTGTGGTTCTTAGGGTGTAATTAGCTGTTTGGTTGGTGACCAAGACAGAGTTGGTAATTAACTTCCAGTGATTTTGTTGCTGTTTATTAAGTTCAGAATGATGCAGGCAGAAATGAGGATGGCAGTTGTGTGATAGAGTCTTCATTATTCTCAAGTTTTTTGTTATATGGAAACTCTCTTCCTCCTTTTGTCTTCTACTGACCTTKCACTTCATTATCTCTTTGTGAACACAGTATTTATTTCATAACTACCTCCTTTCATAGGGTGTCCARTTTTTATTTATTAGTCCCTTGTGTGTTCCTCAAGTTCCTTCTTGAAATGCCTTTATTTTATGTGCCCTTGCCTTCCTTTTTAGTATTTGAAATATAATTAACTTTATATTATTTGATTACGTAAGATTAGAAGCTGCACTGAACAAATTCATTATCATTATCTGACTTCAAATGTCATGTAGATTTGTCATTGCATAAATAAGCAATGATAACTTGGCTTTAGCATCAGATATTCCTGCAGTGTTCATATAAAACTGTAACATTGAGATGCTTGAATGCCTTTTAAAAGAATGTATGTAAGAATGTATTATATTGTTTTGAAACCTGGCTTCTTGCTAGAGCATTCTTCCCAGTGAATACTTTGTGCATTTGGAGTGAAAATATCTTAAGTAGCTGAACTTTCAGATCTGACAAGCAGAAATTTGATGTTTGAGTTTGTGAGGTGAATGGCTGTTGCCTCAACCACTAAACGTAGTAATTCCTCTTTTCCATAGTAGTAAAAAAAAAATCTTACTCTAATAAGATATCATATCTTATTAGAGGGCAAGGATCTGACTCGTGGAAGGATGGTTAAGGAAGTCCAAATAACCTTGTCTGCATTGAAGGTGTTCTTCATTCCCTCTTGCATTTCCAGAAGAGCTGTTGTTGCATTGATAGAGGAGCCTACCATGTGTTCCTTTTTAATAACAGCAAAATACTGCTGGCTTTTAACTTCTTGAAAGAGAAAAAAAATAGGTCATTTAACATCCTGCAAATTAGAATACTGCTTACCAAGCAGATGCTTGCATGAGGTCAGGCTTGGTTCAGTTGTGGAAGGTTCCGTGGTTGGGGTCAGGGAAGGAAGACCTTGTAGAACTTTATCTGAAAAGTTGTATTAAAATCTTTATTGACTCAGATGCCACGATGTTTGTACTGTTCAGTTTTTCTTTATTAGCTATTGGGGGGCAGCCTTTAGCATTTCCCCRTGCAGCAGGAAGCAGTGATATTGCTGCCACTGTAACTCAGTAATTCTTAATCAGATACAGTGTGTGAAGTCCTGGAAAAGGGCATTAGAAAGGTACAGCCAAGTTATGTCTTCTTCATATAGAAAATTGAACTAGCACAGAGAGGAGTTTACTTCTATGTAAGTGGACCTCCTTTAGAGTTCTGCTTAAGTTTAAGAGCTGAAAATTCAGCCCTTAAGTTTCTTTCCAAGATACTTCTTAAAAGATATATATGCTTTTTTTAAAGCAAGCATTGTGCCTTGTGCTTTATGTCAAAAGGAAATTATTTTTTACACATGCAATTTGAATACAGARACTTTTCCAATAATAGTTTATTCTTAGTAAGCGTAATTTTAGTATGTTTGAGCAAACAGTATACACTCTTTATTTTCATAATTATTTTTAAATTTCTGAGATGTTTTTCTGCCAAGCTACTGCAAGTTCTGGATATACTGGGATACATTTAGACCAAATGCATTTTTTCCTTTGTAGCCTCAGGCTACTGTTCCTTCTTTAGTCTGTTGCTTTCAGGAGTCTTATGCCAGTTTCACRGAGCGTATTATGTTTGGATCATGCCTGTCAGTATGGTTTGCTTGTTTTCTAACAACAACAACAAAAGCAAAAAGCACATACTGAACTATTCATGTCGTGTGTCTGTTGCTGCATGACACTGTAGAAAAACTGTTCACATTTTCTTCAGGCCTGGTCTGGCTTATTCCCTYATGTGTCCTTGCCTTTTGGTTGGAATAAAGTTTATATTACAGGTTGAACCTGCCCAAASACATTCTGAATGCCTTATGGGATTAGAGATTTTAGGATATATTTCTATTCTTTTCCTTRGTTTGTTTTGTATGAGTTAATGTATTGTTTTAATATTATTTCCCTTAAATTATAATCTTTTTGTTGTGATTTAAATATGATAGGGGCTTATCTATTAATTGAACTATTGCTTTTTCATAAGATTACTTTTTAAAAAATTAAAGTATTCCTGTGTTAAAGGATGAAAGTGCAGTTTTGACCTCTAAGGGAGTGATCTTCTGAAAAAAACAATCCTCCTCAGATGCCAGAGATATCATAAGCTGATTTAAAGCTAATTTTGCATATAAATGTTTTGTTGTGTTATATTTATGCAAGCATGCTTCATTTTTAATATGCTTCCTTGTCTGTATGCTGCAGTATTTTTAATAAACSAAAGAGAAGTTGTTACCAGTACTAMTTCCATATTGATTCATCTGGTACACCAAAATCTTTGTACAGCTGCATTTGCAGGGCTGGCTCAGTGACTGAAAAGAGGTGACTTTAGAGAGGGCCACATGGACACAATGATAGGCAGAACCCATGGGAGCTTTACAAAGTTTTGCAAAACCAAACAAGCAAGAGCTGAAAGTTGTCTGTCAGTAATTCTTGACAATTAGGTGGTGAATGGGGTCAACTGGGCATCCCCTTAGCTATACTGGAGTTTTAYACAATCTGGGAATTAGAAGATAGCTTATCATATTCCCATTGAGTATATTAAGAAAGTGGAGCACAGGCATAGTGGAAAATAAACACAGCATGTAGTTTCATGTGGTGGGCATATTTTCAATTTTATGGCAGAGCAGCAGAGCTGTGGAGTTYRAGTTCAGGTTAATTTTGTCTCTGAYGTTGTAGGTGCAGTAACAGCCAAGTTGTAAGCGTAAGAGAGTAAGTGGAACTCTTAAGATTATGAGTACTCCCAAAAAGGCGAGTAGGTTTGGGGACTACAATAGATAAGGTAAAATAAGAAATACACATGTGCTGTATTTCAAAGACTGGTTTTGATCAGGGGACAGTGTTGCACAATAGAAAGAACTGAAGAATATAATGTTTCTTTGTGTGCATCTTACTTTGAAGAGTTTAGTAGTGATGATAAAGAGCTAAATTTCTGTACCACCTTGACTACTTGGTTTTGGTTTGTTTCATACTATCAGAGCAACAGTTACATTTTGGCATATTTGGTAGCCTGAWTGGAGTTTCTTTATATATAAGTCAAAATTTTAGGGATTTCTTTTACAGATAAGAACTTCTGAAATAGTTTTTCATGACAATGTTGAGTATGGTTGTTCAAGTTGTTGTTTAATCTTAGAGTTCTCAGACAACTTGTAAAATTTTAATGTCAAGGGTTGTAAATATTATATGAGAAGACATTTTGGAAAGAACTTGTGTTATAGCTGCAGTATTTCTCACTCTGCTAGAATATTTTTYCCAGGGAGACCAAGAGCCATGGTTSCATCCGTCTGTAAAGGTACAGATGTAAAATGATGATTTGGTATATCAGTTTCTTCTTTATCGCTTACAGTTGATAAGCTCTTGGTGTATAAAAGAAGTTTCTGCTGTTATGCTCACCAGGAAGGTATTTACATTTTACACTGTTAARTGTAATCTGATTTTTGTTATTATAATCTTCAGTACACTCATTTCTTTATGTGGGATATTTCAGTCTTCCCTGCTGTTACTGCTGCTTTTCAGTAGTATCTACATATTTTATGAGTGTATATTTATTTTTGTGCGAGGTTTTAAAGCTAAAATGTTAAATCAGTTTCAAAATGGATCCCAGAGGATCAGGAGTAATAATCTTCCTTTGATTTTATTACCTCTTTCAGCACTATGCAGTTGTCTCTCCTTTAGCCAGTTTATTATCAATACCTTTCCTAGKACTGTCATCTGTTCTTTCAGTGACACTTTCTCTCATGTGAGAAAAATTAAAAATATTTTAATATGGAATTGTCTCAATCCATAATACTGTGACAAAAATAATCTGATCCTGGTGAATTGTGCTCACAAAGGAATTCAGATTTAGCTCCCAGTGTTTGCATGGCATAATGTGGTATCTCTTGTAATCATTCTAAGTATTACACATTATATATAAGGAAGTGAAAGTTGTTTAGTGTCAATATAGTCCACATGTTTTCTGTCAAATTAATTGCAACGGCTCCAAATAAAATTCTCTTCCTACTCATCTGTGTCAAAAAGCTTCTTTAAGAGTGTAAAATCTAAAAAATGGTAGAAAATTTAAGTAAGAAAAATATGATTTACAGTGACAGCACTTGTCAATGGACTCARAATGAAATTACTGTCAAGTCACACCTCCTACTTAAACATTGAGTCAGCCTTTGCTTACCTTGCTTCTTTAAAACAGTTTCTGGGAAATACTTGCCTGAGCGTCTTGAATTGCTAATATCATGGTTGCTTTTGACAGTCAAGTGCTTAAGACAGTTGTGGATGCTGAAATGTAAAACATTATGATTRCTAGTTGAATATTCTAAGAGGGATTAACTTGCCAGAAAAAATCAGAATCTGAGTTCTGAGGATGTCATGGAAAGCAATGCAATATTTTTTGTTGTAGTATCTGATTCAAAACCAGACCTTTCCATGCCTTCTCACAGATTTAATTCCAATTAAAGAAAACTGACTTTACTATAAATGATGACATTTGACTGCAACAGTCTATGATAAATTAAAAAAAATAAAGTCTGTAATCGAGAATTATGCCAGCTTCATTAGAAACACACAGAAACTGCTCAGTGCATTTTCCCTGGTGAGGTAGTTTTCTTATCCCATTCTCTGTCATCCCATTGTTCCATCATTTTCCTATTTGTTCTGTGAATACACCAAAATTWAAAAATTTCTGGCACATAATTATTAAAATTACTTAGTAACTTCTGTACTCTGCCAGCAAGTACACTATGCAAATATATACRTGAATGCAAATCAGATTGATGATTTCCCTACTTACCTTGTGGATSTGTTGCCAGAACCTCTCTTTGTGCCTGCCAAAACTCTACCTGTCTCAATGTTTTTGCCCGTGCACTGACTTGAATGTGTGTATCTTAAAGTGCCTTGCCCAAAACTGACACGAAACCTGTAACACACTGGAGATTTTTTGAGGATATCATGTCGAAAACCAAAAATCTAGATTTTCACTTCAGCATTAAGTGTGTGTCTTCACRTTGCAGGTGCTGATTTCTGTGGGTTAGGYAATGCTGTGCAATGTTTTGGCTGTKCYTGTGTGATTCAGATCAATAAGCATTTCSTAAACTTGTTTTGTCTCTCTCATTGCCTCTCAGTTCCCCAGYACCAGATCAGTGCAGTGTAACATGTGTATGGAATGTTACTGGCAGCATGAAAAGAATCTTCTAATCCCTCTGTTCTAGAGTGATGAAATAATAGAATTGTTCTGGGAATATCAGGAAATTCCTGTTCCCACATGAAAACAGAACATCTTGAATTGAATCGAAGTAGTTTTGGTATCCTGTTAGAAATTTTGACACAATCCTGATGTAGTTCTTGGGTTCTGTTATGACTGAAATTCTCTGTAACTGGTCTGCTTGAACACATTGCAGCAGTTACTGAAAAGCAAATRCACATTTAAGGTAAGAATGCAGCTGGTGTGTGAAATGGTTGAGATACACATGCTAGTGTGGGGTTCATACTATAGGCTTTGACTTAATTTGCGTTTTATGGTAATGAGAATTCTTGGCTGAAAGTATCTGATGGTGAGATACTAGTTTGGACAACATTGAAATAAGCACCAGTAATGATCTCACTGAAATTGGTAATTACATTAGCATAATATATTAAGTAGAAGAACTTTGAATGCCTTATCTTCTGTGTGTTACTTTTTTGGTATATTTCTAGTCTAATAGATCTTTTTGAACCATGATTTTATTTCAGTGCATTTTATTTCAGGYATTCAACTCTCATCTCTGGGCAGGCAATACTTAACCACTGTTACATAATTTTATATATTCCTTGGTTCCACATCCATGAGAAGAAAGRAGATAATTTATGTAGACATTTTAAGCAGTTTTATGTTTAATAAAAGAATTAGCATTGAGTTGGCTATCAGTTTTGCCAGGTGTTGGGCTGTCTTATCTTCACTGTGCTTTTACCAAGGAGGGTTGGAGCAGATGATCCTTGTTGTCCTTTCCAACCTGGTATTCTATGATSTATTTAGAACAGGTCATCTCAAATTGAGTACTAAAAATTTTATATTTAAGTAATGGCCATTGCTTTCTGACATTTCAACACAGAAAAGGAACCTGTCTTTGAATTTGTGAAAAAGAATAGTGTTACGTACATGGGTAACTTTGCTTAGTTAGAAAGCATTGTTTTCTCATAATGCTTTGGTAGTGGTGTTGATAATGTCAAGAATGCTGGAAAAAATCTCTCAGTTTTTAAAATAAACACTCTGCTRAAAGCCATTTGGCTGGTGGTGAGTTCAGAAAAGGGTCTCCTGGCTAGAGATGAGCCACAGGCACCCAGATCTTTGATTTCACACTTCTGCAAAAATTTCAAACAAGTAAAACTAGGGGTGTTTTTTTCAGACTTCTCCTGATGCAGATCAACTATAACACATGTCCAAAGGAAGTTTTTTATTAACCTTGSCTATGTATCATGTTAATAAATCATTTATAGATGCAACAGGTCTACTTGCTACTTTAAGTTGGAAATTGCTGTTCCTTGCTTTAAAAATTTTGCTTTCCWTTTGGTTTCCAGCAAGAAAAGCAATGCTTGAGTCCCGGCCAGACAAGAATGATTAATGCATCATTCATCAACTCACATATTCCTCAATTCTCTAAGAATTGTCAAAACTAGMTAGAACTGCTCATTATGCAAGTTCTGAAGTGCACCTTCTGTAACATTACATACAGCCAAAGACTTACTGTCAGACTCCTTGTTAACCATTAGGTGCACCAGAGCCAACTAATTCTRCTTAAACAGGCAAGCAACAATGAGATTAACTGTAGGTTAAGTGACTCAAAATAGCAGCTTTGATCCTCCAAGTGACCAGCAATTTAAATGGTGAGGAGACCAGACAGAAAAGAAGCATTGGGGTGAGGGAAACAAAGAACAGGAAGATAGGAGTGACTTTTGAGAGCTTGAGGGATGGTATGTGTAATGTACTTTTGAATATTCCTAAATAATTGTTTGTTCTAGGATAGTGTTCTCTGACTTTCTTTTAAAATTGTGAATTCATCCACAGCTTTCACTCAGTAGCTGCAGTTCTCCATTTGAATCTCTCTTTAGTACAACACATGTGATTGAGGCACATCAGTCATATCCTTAATCTCTAATAAAAAAATCAGCAGTGTGGTGAAGTGCGTAGTTTCCTACTATATGTTCTCTCATTGTAACTACTTGATATGAGTTCTGTTGTTGCATTCAGTGTTAGGACTACAAATTAACTGGAATCCTTTTCCATAGTTTCCTCTGAGATGCAGGCTTGTGGTTCACCTGAGTGCTTCAGCAAACCTGACTCTTGCCTGAGCACCAGCTGACTCTTWCCACCCTCCCCTTCAGCTGTCTGCGCAAGGTGCTGCTTTTCAGCATTTTCRAGACTCAAAACTTCTCTCTCTGAAAACTCCTGCTTTCTGCATTTAATGGCTTCTGTATGATAATCAAATGTGAAAAAGTACAATAGAAAAAAAAAATTGATGGTTTCTAAATAATCAACAGGCAGACTAGGAATTTGAAGCACATCTTCACATCCTGCTGTTCACTGTTTTCTGTCCTTTCCATTCTACTTCCACTCATGTTTATACTCTACAGCAAATAAGGGTCAAGGACCTGGTCTTTCTTAGGAGAAAAAATTCCCAGACAAGCAAGTGTAACATCTTGCTTGGTATCCCGTAGTCAGATGAAGGATCAGAGCCTTAGTCTCCTACAGAATTGTCACTCAAATTCTCTCAGTCTGAAAAACAGGTAGAAGAACCTCTGATGGCAGGGCGATAAAATGAAAATCTAAACCTTCATTATATAGGCTTGAAATCTGTTATTTTGATTGTAATTTTACTGTCAAAAAGGAAAGCACCCTTTGCTGTCCCAAAGCAGCAAAATAAAAGTAAAATCCTCTTTTAAGAAGTATTAGGCACAGGAGACCTCTGGGGTGTGTCATAATTCACCTTGCAGTCCCCCTGRACATGGTCAGAAACAAGCCTCTACAATTTCACATGGAATTATCTTAACACACATGAAAAGCTAATGCCAAATAAAAGTGTACTATGTATCTTCTTTTAGCAGTCAGGGTAAAGTTTCTAAACAGGAATGACTCTTTGCCCTGCTCCTATTGAGGTTTGGGAAGGCTGGTTGTGTTTTGATGCGCCCAGCATGGCCACTGCAGTGCAGTGCTTTTGTGCTGTCTTCCCACCACAACTCCAACCTAGGACCAAGGCACAGTGYTTACTTCTCACCCTCTAAAAAAGTATTTTGGAGTCCTGAGTAATAYAGCAAATAAAAAAATCACATTATGACAGAAGTGAGAGGATTTTTATGTTTCTTCATTTCTGCTTTCCTCGTGGATTCGTAGACATTTATGTCCCTCTTCAGCTCCTTCCACTGCTGGGTTCTTCCACCCTGTGTGCTGTCCTCCCTCTGGAGGACTTGGTTGAGGATTTCATGAGAGGGTCGTGAGGAGATTCCTCACCTGGCTGTGGAATAGCACACAGGAAATGATGCAGTCCTGCTGCCTGTGTAAATTCCTGTAAGGAGCTCACTCTTTTTCTTGCTTTCTCCGCCAACATTGGCCAGGTTGGTGGTTGACATGGAATGAATAATAACGTGAAATAATCTAAATTTCCAGTGAAATACAAATTTTCTTCCTTCCATTGCACATATATAGGTGCTTTTACTCTCCTTTTCTCTGTCCCTAAAAAWGTCACTTTCTTTGTGTCCAATGTCTTGTGTCCAATAGCAGTATCTTCTGCTGTATTTAACAACTTGTGAATAGAATTAATTCAACAGTTTTTGGGTTTTTTGGGGWWTTTTTTGGATAACCAAAAATRCAGCAATACAGCAAAGTAAATGTTGAAGCTGRGGGGAAGCAAGACACATTATCCTAAATTTAGTTTTATTATTTCAGGAGCAGTAGATTATTTGCTCCTCACTGTTCTACTTTTTACTTACTCACTAGGAAGGAATCTTCTTTCCTATTAGCATTTAACCTCTGTACTGTTAATTTAGGGCACAGTTGAGAAGCAAGCAGATTTGGAAAAGCTGTACCTTTTTCTGGTTTTTTTGTTCTTTTCCACCACGGGTAGATACTCTTAACAACACTGACTTCCATTAAATAAAAGAGGAATCCCAAGTATCTGTGTAACTGCTGAATAAACCTTTATTAGATGAAGAAAGCAAAGGTTCTGTGCAGCATGTTAAAATGGCTGTATAGTACTGTTGTTTTCAGAAACATTCTTCTTCTGCTGGGGAGTCTTTCAAAAATAAATAAAATCTAAAGCCCTTCTAGCCTGGGAGAAAAGCAATAAAACATATAGGATATAGCAGTGCTTCTTCACATATTGCAAGAGCTATGGCAAGTATTTGATGTATATATTTGTTCGCTTGGGATGGCATTGGTTTTMTTCTCCTTGTAAACTGTTGTTTTGTTGGTTTTTTTTTGTCTCCAGGGTTTACTTGCAGCTTTGCATCTTATCTTCTGTTTCCCACATAAATCAGGAACAACAACCAATTYATTTAAATTTGTGTAGTGTGCTCCCTATTCCTGAATATTTTAYGTGTCCTTAAAATATGTTCTACTTTCTTCTGTGTTTCTCCCCCTCCCTTTAATACATTTTTAATAGTTTTTTATTGCTGATCAAATAAATGGATGGGAGAGAGRTAAGATTAACCTCATATTAAAACTGTATATCCTTCTTTTGGAAAAAGGAAAAGCATTCAGTGATCTCAGAATTCATTTCTGCACAGACCTCCTTTTCCCTCACCTCCTGTAATTCTCAGTGTATTTGTATCTGTGTATTTATTCCTGGAGGAAGATAGGAAAGGACTAAGGAAGAGTTGCTGTGGGGTGCAGTGTGGACCCAGCAGGTTAGTTTGTTTCTTGATCAGTCCCAGAAATTTTCTAGTGATTTGCAACTACTAGCTTGTGTAAGCTCAAGGCACTTATAAATATCCCTGATAATTAAAGTACAGGTAGGTGTGCCCTATAGAGATACACATACAATGACATAGATAAGAATATACATTAAAATTTTGTTAGATTGTCCAGACAGCTTCTAAGTGAACATTCTTCTATGAATTGCTTTCTTTGTATCATCAGTGGATTTTAAAAAAATTAATATGTAAAATGTTTTTTTGACTGTTGTAATCAWAGCTAGTGCAAGCCCTCAGTTTATGTTGTCTGGTTTACTCTCAGAATTTTTCAATGCCCTGAGCTGTTTGAGGGACTSTGTGTGGTCGTACTGAAAAGCAAAGAGCAGAGACTGCATATCTAAAATGAGAATCAAAAGGAAAGAAAACATTTATCTGCCTAGAAATACATGCTAAGTTTCTTTAGTATAGGTAGTAATTTACAGTGCAACAGCTGAGCATATTCTGGATTCCTTGTTAGCCTCTTCTTTCAGGATTTCTTTGACAGATGGCACTCACAGATGGACGTAACATTCTTAAGGAGCTTACTCTTTCTACTCCCTTACCCACCAGTAACTCATGATACTATTAGAAATCTAAAAGCTTTGACATGAATTAGCCTTACTTAGCAGACTTTAATTTTTTAATCTTTAGAATATGCTGCAGTGTAGTAGTGCTTGTGCAGTTCTTAATCTGTTTTCTTAAATTCTCAGAAGCAAAAATGGAATTCCAATAAAGTTGACATGGCAAAACATAGCAAATATAATGTAATTTTATTGCCTTTTAAATTGTCATTATAATATTTGTTATTCTTATCTTCTGGAGGAGAAATATAGAATGATACAAAAGAGCACAGTTTGACAACCCAGAAACAGCTCTGTCAACTGAAGTTCGCAGAGTTGGAGCAATTTGTTTGGCACTCCATTGTAGCTACATTGAAATCTGAAGTAGATAAACCTAATACTTAAAGTTACCTGCTCAATGAAGCTTGTTTCTACCACCATCAGCTTAAATTAGTTTGTTTTTTAGTATTTTAAAGTATCATCTAGTAGAGTGCTTCAAAAAAAGTGCAAACTGTGCCCAAGATACCTGAATACACTTCTGTGGTAGTTACTTGTTTGTCATGTACTTGGTGTCATTTCTCAATATTCATGCAACTTTGGGCTTGAAGGCCATTATTCTTTCCAATGTTGACTCAAATGGCAGTTTTCCCTGATGAATGTTGTTGGTGTGGAGTTTCTGTTGAGGAATGTGAAACTATAAGCAGAGTGATCAGGTCCAAAAAAAGCATTGTGACAGCTGGGCAGGTTAGAGAGGCGAAAATAGTGAGTGCCCTCAGCCAGGTCCTCTGCTGCGTGTATTTGTAGCTTATTAGAAAAGTAGAAGAACACCAGATGGAGATAGAAACATGAACTCAGTGTTTTTGTTTTATTTTCTAAGTGCTGTGTAAATTCAATGTACCCAACTCTTCCTTCACAAATAGTGCACAGCCTACCATGACACAATTTCTGGTTCATGGCCTATTTTTAATGGTGTTCTTTTACTTTAGGGCTCCTTGCTAGGTGAGCAATCCACTCCCTGCCATCCCATTTTTMCCAGAGGCTCCTTCATTTCAGGTTGCTTCTGTATTTTCAGTGTAGGCACGGTTATTGAGTCACACAAGAATATAATTTAAACACCTCTTTTGAATCTTTCTATCTGCAAGTAGTTAGGTTCTGAAAAACCCTCTGTAAGCAAACAGCCCTAATATAAGTAACTTTTTTCTGTGTGTGTTGAAGTGCTCTCTTCTAGGGAATGTGTATTCCCAAGAATRGTCTTTCATAATAATAAAAAAGCATGCATATAATCCCTGCAAATTTACAAATCTATCTAACTTTTGAAAGCATGATGAGATAAGTAATCCATGCAGTGGAATAAGTGGTCCAGGCCAGGATGGTGCCTAGTTTGCATTTTCAGCAAACTTCTTATATATCTTGCCACCTGAAAGACTTCCTATAAACCTTGCTTTGCTCCTGGCTATTTTAAATATATATATGCACACATACGTGTGTGCTGTAGCCATTCTTATGAGATGAATCTTCTTTGATAGCCAAGACTTTTTACACAGAGCAAACTTGTGTGACAGAGCAGTGGTGTRGAGGGCTGCTCATGGAGTGGTGTCTGATGGCTTCAAGCCAGTCTTGCCAGTGCTGATTATCTTAACATGTCGGAGACTAACCTTGATTGCTGAGCTTTTTGGGGTAAATAGGGGCTTTCTATTAGTCAGATTCTAGATCATGGAAAGGAAGCTTTTAATTTTAACAAATTTTATAARCCTGGCCATTATTAAATGCCAAGATACAATCAACAGAGTTTTGGGGTTTTACCTGTCGTGCCTCTGCAGAGTTGAGAGACACAGAGAGGGAGATTTTGCCAATTTTTATGAACTRCAATTTCCAGTGCAAAAATAGGCATGTTCTTAATGCTAGGGCTAAAGACACTTTCTGTCTTGAGCCACAAGAAGTCAGAAGTACGTAGGCTGTTACAACTGAACCTGTAGTACTTAGGTGTTACTGMATTTCAGAATTAGGTTTGAGGAGCTTTGGTACAATACAACCAGAAGGTAATTAATGAAATAAAATTGAAAAGRCAGCTTTAGTCATAATTTCAGAATCGAAGGATGGGTGAGGTTGAATGGGRCCTCTTTAGGTCAGCAAGTCTAACCCTCCTGCTCAGAACAAGGTCACTGAGAGCAGATTCCCAAGACCATTTACCATTGGATTTTTTGAGTAGTCCTTTCAAATTAACTATAATTCTGGATTGGCTTTGATCACTCAATGGCACCTCTAGAGCTTTACAATATTGTGCTGTAGAGCTGTTGCAGCTTGTTTCCTGTACGAATATCTGTGTCATTTCCCAGGTGTTGTCTCCTTGATTCTTACAAATTGCATTCAGTTAGTTGCAATTTTTACTGATTTCCTGTGTTGATTTTCAGACTTCTCAAACCAAGTATTTGTTTTTCAAACCAGTTTTTGTTTCTGAAAAAGAAATACTTAAAACCATTCAGTTTTATTTCTCCCATCTTTTGCTCGTGCCTTTTTCAAAACTTTTGTGCTTGTGGCTCAATCTTTTGCAGCAGGAGAGACCATCATAAAAAGCTATTAAAAACCACTAAAATTACCCAAAAAGAAATAAGGTACAAGGCTCTCATATTTTCATGCATGAAATTTTACTCAATKATACTATTCTGTTCAAGATCAATGCATTATTAAACATTCAAATGTTCAATACTTTATGTGTGCCCAATTTTATATTTGAGTCCTCACAAGATTCTTTTTGTCTAATATCAGTAACTCAGCTACARGTCAACCCCRACGAAAGTTACAAACTTAGGTATTCTCGATCCACTTTGAGAGGCCAGTTAACTTGGGTTTGGGTTTTTTTWAATTTGTTTTTAACAGTTCCTATGTCAAACAATKTCAGTTAACTTCCATTTTTTTTAAATTTGAACTGTTACAAGTTTCAGGATGCATTGRACTTTCTCTTACRTGCTGGACTGTTTTACGTAAGGAATTGTCTTTCTGGTAATGTCTACTACTCTTTTATTCTTATTTAATTGGTGTTTAAAATCACATMTGTAAACCAGCCTTGTAAAGTACTACATTTACAATGGYTATCAARTAGCACAGTGTGTTCCTGGTTTTAGTCTGTAAAGCTGACAAGACAATAGAAATAATCCTTAGGCAATCACAAGTGACTTTGCTGTGACATCTCTTTAAAATRCTGCATGAGGGGCCTAACCTRCATGTGAAGGTTTTTTCCATAGATACCTGGTTCTGTCAGCTGATTAGCATTTTAGATGAAKAYRGTAGCTGTTGGGGWGTATGTAGCTGCCAAGMATTTATCCAAAATAATTTTTCAAGTCRCCYCTTTTACTTATTTTCTAAAAAGWAGGAAAAAGATTGACATAAGCAGCTTTTAAAACTAATTATTCTTGGTTTGCAACTGTTACCATGTTTGAGATATCCATTTCTTGGAAACAAATACATATGCACAAAACCCACAGGGAGACATTTTTCTGAGGTAAATTAATTCTAGGATATTATAATATGATGTGGTGGAGCATATATTTATAAGCCAGTAACTAGACTCTGTTCAAGTGTTCAGGAATGAATGAGTGCCTGAACAAACTCAAGATATGTATGTGTTGGCTGATGTACTCRTTCCCTGTTGCTTGTTATTATTTCCTTTATTAGCATTTGAAATTCATAAGAACATTGGATACCATAAGGTAAATACTGTGTTGTGTCCAGAATACTTGTCTGAGTGGCAGATTAAAGACTGTAGAGCAAAGGACTGGGAGAGGACTTCGAGAGGTCAGCTAGTACTTTCCCTGGGCTGCAAGGCAGGATCAAACTGTGGCTAAACCAGTCTTGACAGACATTTGTCTGACTGGTTTTTTAAGAAAAGTGATGGAGATGGTGACATTTCCTGAAGCAGTTTGTTCCAGTGTCCTATTGTCATTATTATAGAAGTGTTTTCTAATGTTTCATTTGAGTATCTGTCATTGGCACTTAAATTCATTACTTTTTGTGTTAACACACTCAGTGTGGGTGAGTAGTTAATCTGTTTTGCACTATATACTTCTAGTCTGTRGTGCAGATTCTTTGTAGTAAAAGAGGAATGTAATGTAATTATTTTTAGTGAAAACTGAAGCTATTTCTCTCAGTCTTGATTAGGGATTAAAAAAAGTACACTTTGGCAAGTATGGTCTGCAACGAAGTTAGTTTGGAATAACCTGATTCTGTAGGTGCTGCACTAAATGTACTGCATGCAGTACATGGAACCTTGGATTTTKTAGTGTTTTTCATTTAGTTTTGTGATATTACTAAGAATAAAACTTGGTTAGGATTTGTGACAATATGAATATAAAGTTGTCCACACTGATCAATAAATAATGACTATGTCACAGATATAAAACCTTAATTGTCATGATTTGTTTGATGTTTCCAACTAATTGATGAGAGTCTGTCCATTGAATGTAATGATATTTAGAGGAATCTCCTGCTGCTTAAAGTAGAGAGATTCTTTTAGCAGAGGTGAATTACTGGGTGTTCCTGGAACAGCACATACATAAGAATTTATTATCAAGAGTTAAAGAGAAAACAACGGAGTTTTACACTGTTGAGATAATGTTTAAGGAAAATTAATTATAAAATAAGGTTGATGATAGCATTTATTTTTTTCTCTATAGTTGTCCTTCTTATTAAGGCTTAAATTCTGATGTGTTCAGTCTTTGGCTATTCCTATTGACTTCAGGGCTATAGGCAAGGCTACTGCATCTTGCTTGCTTGTAAACTTCAGTTTGTCAGCTTTACATGAAGCAGGTTTTGTTTAGTATACAAACATGCTGCAATGGTTTGGTGCTATATAAATAATAAGGCTAAGATCAAAGTTATTTAAATTACATTGGTTTCAATCGAAATACGCRCTTTTTGGATTTCACCCAAAAATGAAGGAGTGTCTGTTTAGGAGAAGGCACAGTAGAGTCTTGATAAGAGGCATGGTTAATGAGGTACAACATATTCCAGTTTTCTCATGCTGCTATCTTCTGCAGCCTATCTTGTTGGGATTGCTAAAGAATAACTGCCGACTGTCCAAATCTAATTTGGCTCAGTGCACATTGGTCTTTCTGCCAGATGGAGCCTATTTCTACTTCTGCTCATTAGAATTCAGATAAACCATAGTTGGCACAATATGGCAGTGCTAACTTTGATGTAACCCAGTCTGCTGTAATGGAAAATAGAAATAACCTGCTGGACATCAATGTCCATACATTTGACTGTGAAAAAAGGCATTATTTGACCAGCATTCTTGATGGAAGTTCACCAGTTGTTTCACTCTGCATATCTAAAGCAAGCTGTCAGTAGAGCATCACAGAATACTTTAATAAAACTTCACAGGCATCAAATTTTCGCATTTCATTGGAGTGCTGCCAAAACCAAATGTCTTTGGTTTTAATCGTGGATGTAGCATTTCTTTGTGAGAGACGTATATGGAGGGAAAATTTGCCTGAAACAACAGAAGGGAGTGAAATAAGCAGTTCGCCAAACTTTTGTCCTGACTAAGGATAATCCTGTGTTCTGAAGGAATTTTGGATAAAAAGTCCAGGCATTCTGACAGTGAAGTCTTGTTRTGTTTTTTCTTAAAGTAGGTAACTTGGCAAAGGATGGCAGGTCTTGTTGGARGAGTGAATAATTATAATCATTGATGTCTGCTTTTAACCTTTTGATTTATACTTTTGGGGAATGCTCTTGCATGTACAATGAGCAAATAATGTGCTGTGAAATCTTTAATTGGTAATAAGCTTTCTAGATCAGTGTCTCTGTGCCAGCAGTTATAGCTGAAACTAATTTTTTTTTTCAAATGCTGGTGTTTTAATTTGCACTGGTAGCATTTAAAAGTACTGTTCATGCGAATTTTTCACCAAAAAATATTTTAATGTAAGCTATTCACTTTGTTCTTTGCTATTCAAGAATAGTATGTGACCTGTTTGGGAAAATTAATTGATTTCTATGCTTGTCTAATGTTAGCATTAGGAATAAAAATTTGTTCTCCAGATTATCTCTTTCTTATCTACTGGGCTCAAATTAACTAGTAGCTCAGCTATCAAATTGCTCCTTTGATTTCAGACAGGTCCATTTCTTTTTTCAGCCTCAGTTCACATTGTGGTTGTTGCATTTAGAACATTGTGAGTCCTTTTTATTGTCATTTCAGTTCTGCTGGTTTTTTTAAAACTCAGCTGTTTATGCTAGGACTTTCCATCAGTATCTGAAATGTTTATTCCAWGGAGGATATGGAGGACATATTAAGAAGTTCCCACTTGCATCACCTCGATATCACTTTTGTTGATATCGAGGAGTAGGACTTGCTTTTTCCTTCCTTACTGTCTAATCATTTATGTTTTGGAAGAAAACATAATAATACAGATGAATAACTAAACTAAGTAAATTCTGCATCATAACTGTACACCTGCCAAGAAGAGGGATCCCCACTGGTCACAAAATCTTCAATGCCACTAGGGATTTTATCACATAAACTTAGAAGATGTAAGTCTGTGGGTTGACCACTGGCACAGTCCTTGGTAGTGTTTGACACAACTGCTGCTCAATCATGCTGATACAGTTCTTTAAATAATTGTACCTCTATTTTTGATGAATCTTCTGTTCTGCTTGTCTGGTCCCCTCCTCCATGAAGCTGCTCTCAAAACAAAATTTAAGATTCTTCTAAATCTTCTGCTTCCTGTTCTGTAGACCTGAGGAACTTCATGTGGTCTTGCAAGTAACAGAATTTCACTGATGCAGTGATTCAAGGAATGACATAGATGAACGTCAGGAACCTGTAATCCTTGAAACCATAAGATAATCATATAATTCAGGTTGTAAGAAATATAAGGGAGTTTTCTAGTCCAAATTTCAGTGTGCAAGACCTCATGATTCTTCATGTTTCCTTTAGGATCAGAAATGAATCCAGCAAAAAAAATACGTTCGCATGTATTAACAATTCTTTTTTAGTTTATTTTACAGCTGGAATGTGCTATGGATTTAGCATGTCTCAGAGGGAATACTTTTTCTTGAGTCTTACTGAACAAATGAAATTCTACTCTGGCTCATTAACAGAGAAATCAAAATAAATGGCAATAATCCAGGTATCTGCTGTAGTCCTATTTCAGAATGTTGTTTATATTAACACAGTTAGTATGTAAAATGTTTGGGTTTTAATTACAGCGTAAGAAAGTAAATGGTTTTAAAGAGAGGTGAGTGAAGTCATCTGGGTAAACATGCCAATCTAAAGAACAGCTCCCCAAATTAAACTAAGAGGCATTATAAGGAAGGATTAGAGATTTTTCTTTTTTTTTTTTTCATTAGCCTTCACATTCATTTTCAGTGCAAGTGAAGTGTTCCAGTATTACACACTGTTTATTCCTATTGCATTCTCCAGAAAACAGCAGCAAGGCTGCTGTGCAGTGCTAATTTTCTCCTACACAAGGCCAACAAAGCTCAGAAAAGTAGAAGTTGCTCCTGGACACTCTGTTGGAGTCAAAGTTTAAATGGATATATGTGTTTCTAGACAAGTTCATTTGGTCCAGATTTCTAGTTCTTTTGGCACTATTAAATCACTCATTGAAAAAAAAAAAAAAAAAGGTTTCTTTGGGTATGTTGAGTTCCTGTGTTCCCTTAATTCAGTGTGGAGCATTTGAAGAATTCATACTATCTTGGCTTGTGCCATGCCCAGCTCTGGCAACCTGCACCCCTTGCACATTGAGCTTCCCCCAAGCTGCAGTCAGGTAGGGCTGAACTGTCTGGGGCTTGGTCAGGCTCAGGGTACCCAGAGAGAGCACAGAGGCATCAGAGCAATTGCCTTGATTCAATACTTGTTCCCACTATAAATCTGGCTCATAAAATACCTTTCAAATGCGTACATTTCTTGAAAGTGAATTAGTATTTCATATTTCAAGGGAGCTGATCTTTTGTTGCAGTGGACTAATTACAGAGTTAGTAGGGTATTTGGGCTCCACAGCCTTCTAGCCAGATGATAYTAGGTGCTTGACTGAGCACCATGGTTCTTGTTGGGTGATGTTTAAATGGTCTGCCCACAATCACCTGGTAACTCTTGTCTACAGAGATTCAGCCCAGTGGTCTGTTCACTAAGGCATATAACTTCTCATTATTTGCTTAATTATTTTGCCAGATTTTAGCTACATGGTCTGGAATTTTCATTCCTTAGTATTTGCCTAAAGCATTAAGTGTACCATTAAGTGTACTTCTTTCCAGAAACAAGATCAAGAAACATGGAATGCTTCTCCTATATAGATTTGCAATTAATAAAATAATTATTACAAAACCAGCGAGAAACTCTTCTTTTTGAGACTTGACATTCAGGAGAGAATTCTCCATGAGTCATGGATATATTTTCATTCCTCTGCCTCCCAATCTAGATATTTTCAGGTTATAGTTTTTCCCTCAATATTCCATTTGTTATGCGTTCCAAAGAACTGTGTGCAGAGTTGGTCCCTAAATACTTTTCATTGTTCTTCTGCTGTAGCTTTGCGCTGCTTCAGAGCTTGAGGAAAGAGGATAGTTGTCCAGTATTACGGGAATAGGAAGGCAGTGGGAATGGGACTGTGTAAATAGTGACTGCAGAGAACTGAAACAGGATAAAAAGAAAGATTAGTTAAATTTCAGAAGGCAGGGAGATGAGGACTTGGGAGTGAAGAAGCTGAGAGAGAAAGGAGGAAATAGAAGGGGAAGAAATTTGGGGTTGATAGATTGTGAAGGATTGGACATCTCAGCTTTTGAGGTGAGTGTAGGAGAGATAGGAATAAAAATGCAGTTGAGATGGAAGTAGAAGGAACCAGTCCATACAGTGAAGAAACTGGGATAAGCTGGGGAARATCGAGTGGACATGAAGAGAGAATACCATATTCTCTTTAGAACAGAATCAGTTCTGATCATTTAAGAGAGTAAACAAATGTCATTCAGAACAAAACCTAGAACAAAACTCATCATTCTCATGCAATCTAACTGCTCCAGGCTCAGTAGAGATGCAGGGTTTAAGACATTATTTTTTCCCATAATCACCACCTTCACACTCTTCAGTTACATTGGCAGTAATTATTCCCGTTCCTTGTTCCCCTCCGGGGCTCATAATTTTCCTTCCCTCTGCTTATAGCCTACTCTGCTCTGCAGGTACCAGCAATTCATGTCTTTCAAACTGTCTTTTATTAATGTAGTTCAGAATTCAGAACAGTTGTTCATAGCCCATAGCTTCTGTTACAAGAGCTGAAAAGAATTTGTATTTATTAAGTCGGTCTTTTCTTTTTTCTTAACGGTAAAAATTGTTCATATGAAGTTATTACTGAGCATTACAAATGCCTGAAGATTTCTACAAATGCAGAAAATTTTGTGCAAGAAATCGTTATTCCTTCAAGTGCATTCAGTGTTTTTTGCAGGTTTRGTTTTGCAGTGTTGACAACACATTGAGATTTTTCATGTTTTCTTGCTGTTTTGTGAGATTAAATGGGAGAGGTTGGGATGATGATGATGATTATTATTAATGTTATTATTATTTCTCTCAGGAATATATTAAAAGATAGAACATGGATAAATGGAGCCTCAAGGGTGATTCATGTTTTTGTTTAGCTTGAACTAGGTCCAGCTTCTAGGAGAAACTGGATTTTAGGTGCATGTTTTTGCAAAGTGTTTTAAACTGAAGTTATAATTCCAGCAGTCTCAATGGCATGTGTTTGTTTTTATTTAGAAGTGTGTTTAAGGAATGTTTTTGGTGGGTGAATGCAAAACAAACAAAGCTATTTCAATCTGGAGGCTGCAATCTTTCGGCATATTCAGTGTCAGCAAAAATCAAGTTGGAAGAATGGGCTTGTGAGAATGGACTCAGTAAATTTTTCTAATTTATTTTGTAAAGAATTGTCTTTATGCTCAGTTGCAAGTTGTGAAAGTATGATTTCTTGCAGTTTGCTTTCTACTTCATAAATATTTCAGTGTATTTGAAGGGTGCCTGAAGTTTGTTTTCAGCATGGGCTGCTGCCTGTTTGTCTATGAGTAACACAAATTCAGGAAGCACTTTTCTTCTAAACAGCAAATTGTTGCTGTATTAATTGTCACTGGGTGTGTGACACTGTGACACCTTTATGCCATAGCTTCTGTGATRTTCAAGATATTTTCATTGTAAATTATCTGTAAGCCTTCTCTGCAATTCAATTTCTAGTTGGGGGGGTTGGAAACAAAAGAAACAACAAAAACCAAATAACTAAATTTGCTCTCAGGTGCAATGTGAACATTTTAGCTTGTGAATATTTTGAGATTTGTCTGCAAAGCAATCAGTGATTTATAATTTATAATAACATTTTACAATGTTTAATATTTCAGGATTTCATTGGCCTTTGTTCTGTTGTAAAATCTAGGGTTTGTTTTCCAGCTCCAGTATAAGCATGCATCTTCCACTTGAGAGCATTTCACTGAAATTCTTCAGATGATTTAAAAGTTTTATATACAAAAGCTCAGAGCAAGTCAGATTCTCCTGTCTACCCTTGAGACATGAGAGGAATTTAACTACAGAATTCTTACTAAAATTAAGAAGCATTGTAGGACTTGACTGATCTACAGCCCCTGTCATGAAATGTCTCTAGTGCAAATTCCACTATATCATGAGTGACGGTCTTCTGTGKACTGATGGATTGCTGGTTTTGAGTTAAAAGACTTGCARAGTTAATGCTTGGAATGCATCTTGTGCAATACATTTTGTACTRAACTTGGAATTTGTTTAACTGCAGGGATATAAAACCAGACAACATCTTGATGGATATGAATGGACATATTCGATTAGCAGATTTTGGTTCTTGTCTGAAACTGATGGAAGATGGAACGGTAAATCAGAAAGAATAATACATTCCTAAATTTTTTTCTCCAGTCCATTGATAGCCACAAAATTTGTGCTGATAAAGGGAAAAGGTGCCTTATGGCAAATGAAATTGAACTGTTAATGGTACTGATATGTAACTTTCTTGAAAATACAACTGCTGACTGCTTAGATCTGCAGTATATGAAAATCTTCTTGGCATACAGTCAACTCATAAATAAAGAGAAGTTGTGCTGTCAATACCAAGTAGGTGTTTATGAAGTAAGAATCTCTCAATTTTAAGCCACAAGCTCTAATCTTTATTGAAAATGTAAGCTTTAGTATGAGCAGGATGAGATACTGAAATGTGATGATGTTCTTCTAGTACATTTAAATTTGCACAGTWTATAGTAACTGTGACTAGAATGTAATTCCACTATGTTTAATCATGTCCCAGRGGGTTACAATGTATTTGACCTAATATATGTGTTTGCCAAATCTATAATTGCTTACTGGCTTTAATCCTGACAATTGACAGTTTGGTCCTTAATCTTTTTAAAATATTGATATTAGTTTAGCAAAAATATATTATTGAGATGCCTATTAATGCAGTGTCTTGGATTTCTTAGTATTTTTTAAGTGCTTTTTTATTAATTTAGAAGCTTTTGCTTGAGTTTAGTTGTTTTTATTATGACAAGAATGCTGGGCACAGTACCACAGTCTGTAATGAGGAAAGTTGATTTTAATCCTGAAAATGTAATTTCTCTAGGTCCAATCTTCAGTGGCAGTTGGAACGCCAGACTACATCTCTCCAGAAATCTTGCAGGCCATGGAAGATGGAAAAGGGAAGTATGGGCCCGAGTGTGACTGGTGGTCCCTGGGCGTTTGCATGTATGAAATGCTTTATGGAGAAACGCCCTTTTATGCTGAGTCCTTGGTGGAGACCTATGGGAAAATAATGAACCACAAAGTTAGTGCACTTTCTGTCTGTCTCTAAGCTAATTTGTAATAATGGGGTGACTTGAACAYGTATTTAAAAATAAGTTTTTATGTGCTAATTATATTAACTGTTCGTAAATGTAGAACAAAATATATGTTTCCATGTAGCAAGTTAAGGGTTATGGGTTGCAGATGATTTTGCTTTGGGATAAGGCTAAAACTTAAAGTCTGGGYTTGGAAACATGGCTGTTAATTCAGTCTGTGAAAGGTGTCCTGGCTACATGGCATCAATCCTGTTGTGTTTCTTTCTTCTGGTGAACCCATTCCTTGGCTTACGCAGAAGATTCTAAAATGTCCTTCTACATTGAGCTAGTTGTGGAATTCAACAGCTGTGGTGTAAGAGAAATCTAAATAAAGGAAAAAAACTGGAAGACAAAAAAAAATTTAATGGTTTCTATGCTTGGCGGAAGTCTTTTCCTTGAATCCTTACTGCATGTATTTCAGAGCTGGTGTATTTGCACATTTCTTTTTCTACATAATGATTTTCACTAAGAAGGTAATTTTCCCAACTTTTTCTTGGTAATAAAYTATTTCCTCTTATTTTGATCTTTAAGGAGAGGTTTCAGTTTCCTGCTCAAGTGACAGATGTCTCTGAAAGTGCAAAGGACCTCATCCGAAGGCTCATTTGTAGCAGAGAGCATCGACTTGGACAAAATGGAATAGAAGACTTCAAGAACCATCCATTTTTTGCTGGGATTGATTGGGACAACATTAGGAACTGTGAGGCGCCTTACATCCCAGAAGTCAGCAGCCCTACTGATACATCAAATTTTGATGTGGATGATGATTGCTTAAAAAACTCTGTAAGTATACATTTAACATTTTGATGAATCAGCCTTTGTAGAGTRCTTTGTAACAAAATGTATGGAAAAGGCAGTTTTTTTCACTGTGTTCTGCATAAATAACAGTTAGGTGCTGCTTTGAAGAACTGAGAGGGGAATACTTTCATAGTTTGTAGGCTGGTCCTAAAATCATACTTGTGTAAGGATAACTTTCGTAAATTCATTGTAGCTTTATGTGCCTTTAGCTAATAAACATCTGTTGCAGGAACAAGTTTAGTGTCCAAATCTTATAAAGAATAATACATTTACATACAGATAATCTGCAAGACTGTTTCTAGCAGAGCATTGTTAAGACTTGGTATAAGTTTGCATATTGTATTTTACGGCTCTACTCTAATTGCTCATATGGGTGTTGGATTCCATTCAGCTCATTTCCACTAAACTTTTCCCAGCCCTTTATCTGACTTTCTCTAATGTGAGTTTTGGAAAATACAGAATAAATATTACAGCCATTTCTTAGGGAAGAAGAAAATATTTTTACTTTTGCTTAAGATGCCCTGAAACTATTGATTTTACCAGACTTCCTGTTTCTATGGTTTTGAAAAGGAGCTTTGACAGATAGTAGAAGTCTTGGCATTGGAAGAATGCCTTATGTTCTCTCCTTGGGAAATATCTTGGGGTGTGTTTGTGTGWGTTGAAAGCATCTGTTGAAAGATGCAGAAACCTGCTGCTTACATGTGAGGTAAAGCATTTTCCACRCTTTTGCTTTTGTTTTCTGAACAGCATGTGCATAGTCAGTTTTCTGGGCCTGCAGATAAGAGGCAACATGAATTGATATAGACAGGATGATTATTATTTGCATTTCCTTTTCTCCAGCTGCACATTAAAACATGGAAAACACTTCGGCTAAAACACTTTGTGGGAGTCAGTCTCTTCTCCCAAGTAATAAGWCACAGGACAAGAGGAAATGGCCTCAAGTTGAGCCAGGGGAGGTTTAGTTTGGATATTGGGAAAAATTGCTTTACCAAAAGGGCTATCCAGGAAGGTGGAGTCAACCATCACTGAAGGTTTTTGAAACACATGTAGGCATGGTCTTTAGGAAGGTGATTTAGTGATGGATCTGACAGTTAATGGCTGGACTCAATGATCTTTCCCAATCTAAAGGATTCTGTGATCTCTGGTTAAATCTCAGAGCCCTTTTCCGTATGGGAAAATTAAGCAAATCAGTGTAGCTGTSTAGGATGACTTGCATTTTCTTCATTTTGTTTCCTCACTTGCATCTGATCTTTCCACCGCCCTTCACAACTGAAGTATTTTTATCTTAGAACTTGTTTATACAGTCTTCAGATACCTGTTTGCATRTTATTTTGTCCAGCAACAGCTATGAGGACGGAGTATCTGGAGTGGATGCTGTATATAGCAGGTCTTTGAGAAGTACCTTTTGGAAATAGTTCACACATTTTAGTGTTGTCCATTCCACCACTCCTCCTTTTTGAAGCCCAGTCTCCCACCTGAGGCTCTCAAACAATGCCTGTGCAGTGTGAATGCTGTACCATTGTGAAGAAACAGGGACCTGCAGGTGAAGAAAGAATACTCCTCTTCTGAGTTACTGGACTCTCAGCTAAGAAAACCAAGTCTAATTCTTAATATGCTTTGGACATTTGGGGGTGAAAAGCAATGCCCCATAACTGTTAGTGATGAATGCTAGCTTCTAGAGCTTCTTTCTCAGTTTCCTAATTTGAAACATCTGAGGGTTTTGTTCTGTTTTAATATAAGGATGTTATTTTCTTGCCATTTCTTTTCACACCTAGTATCTCAGAACTGCTGAAGAAACCTAGCCCAAGGCATTGCATGACCAAGAATATTTTACATTTTTGCTTTGACCAGTGGACATTGTAYTCCATATTGCTTTGCCTCAAATTCCTTATATATAACTTGGAGGTATTTTCTCCTTCATATTTCATACWTATCTTTTGACAAAGTTACACATACTCACACTGCTGTTATAGAAGTCAGCACCACAGATAAGCCCATGAGACCTCTTTTTTAAAAAAAAATTCTTGGCAAGATTTGTATTGCATAGAACAAATGAGGAAAACCCAATGCTGAAGATAAAAGACAGTGTTGAAAAGCTATGATTGTTAATATTCCTGAACTTAGAATGAGAGCATAGTCCCATGGAAAAATTATATACATAATAATGAAATGTAAAAAGTATGTTTTTTTACATTTTACAAGCATAAAGGGCAAAACTCTGCTGTTCAGGCAGCCTAAGTTGTGTTGGGTTTTAGCTTTTAACTGTTTRGTTTAGTAGCCTTATTAGGCTATTAAACAGGGAGGTATGATAGACTCAGTCATAATTTTCTCAACATGGTTGTACAGTTAAATTCAGACAAGCAGTGGGAAATACATACCTTGATCTCTGCAAAACAAATTATTTTACAGAATCTTTTTTTATCAATAGATACGGTACTTTAGGAAAGTAATTTATGTGGTACCTGAGAATTGTCATGAGGGCTGTTAAAATCAAACAATTAAGCATTTGATATTTTTAAAGTTATCTGTTAAGACAGTTTTGAAATGCAAATCTATGAAAGGTGAAAACAAAATGTAAAAGGTAAGTAAAATTTTACTTTTTCTAACCATAGTAATCGGTAATAATTTATATTTTTATTAYGATTTAGAAGAAAGTTAAGGCTTTTTACTTTGGTCTTGTCCTTAGTTTCCAAAGTGCTCAGCATGATTTTACACAATCTACCAATATCATTAGTGTCCTTTATAACATGAAGGTCATTGTTARTTAAGAGGACAAGGTTGTGATGTAATGTGGTTGCCACCACCACTGGAAAACCCATTTTAGATTTCTTTTGAATGCAGTCTTATTCCTTGTCCTTTCCTGCTGAGCTTTAATGAAAGAAATGTACAATTGCTTCCTTTCTTCATTTTTGTTTGAGTTTAGAGAGAAATTGTTACATACTTTTTCTGACAATTTGGAATCTTTTATCATTTCCAGAGCAATGATCATCTTCTTGGGGGTTTCCTTTTGTTGACTGTTATGGCCATCTCTAGTAGAGCAACATAAGCCTTGCATCTTGGGGTTAAACAGGAAACTTTTAACAGAACACCTTAGAATATAAGAACTTCAAATARTCCAAGTAAAATAGCAACAGGGTTATTTTAGCCTGAAGAGAAAAAGAYTTGTCTTGGTTTGTAGTTCTTTGTCTGGCAAGAAAGAGGAGCAAAGAATGAAGGAATGGTCAGAGCACTAATGGGATTACAGCACTCTGTTGTATTTCTTCTTTCTAGTAAATGCTTGCTGATTRTTCTCTCCAAATAGAGATGGCCCAGTCAGAAGTGGGCTGGAAATTCTACAGGCAGGAAGCCCTGTCGACTGAATAGCACAGAGGAGTATAGCAGGGAATAAAAGGTGTTGCTCTTTGTGCTAAGAGCTTCTTGAAAAAATGAAGGAATAAGTAGGCATTTCATATGTGTAATATTCTGCTTTCCTCCAACAGTAGCCTATTTAAGTAGAAAAGCATTTATATGTCACCATTCTCTGGTTTTGTATATGTTAAATGATATTATAAATAGATTTAGTTGATGCTGTTTCATATTTGGACTGTAGATAAGGATGACTATAGTGAATATCATTCATATGATACKATCACTATGGTTAAACTGGAAAATCTGTTTCTTTAAAGTCCAGTAGGATAGTGCTTACTCAACTGTCCTGTTACTTTTTTAGGAAACAATGCCTCCACCATCCCACACTGCATTTTCTGGCCATCATTTACCATTTGTGGGTTTCACATACACAAGTAGCTGGTAAGTTGRCAGTTCCAAAATTGTCTAGTTACACAGTATTCTAACTTYCTGACTGTCTTTGAAACATATTGAACAGATATCAAAGAATGTGGTTTATTGAYGAGGTTACCATTATCTAAAATGCTGTCTGTTCAAAAGAATGATCTCTCTGCAGGTAGAATTCACATAAATGTAAAGGTCAGCACCTGTGCTCAGGGGAGTTTTGATGAGAAAGGTACAACTGCACATGACAAACTTAAGATTACATGTGTGAACCATGGCAGAACTCAGTTTATTAGACATTGAAACCAGTTTTATTTCTAGCCCTTTGAGACTTCCATAAATCTGAATAGAAATTTAGTAAAAAATTAGTTTTATTGATATCTTGTATTAATGTAGAATTTATTTTACTCATATCAATTGCTAAACTAAAGAGTCCTGTACATGCTCCTTGTTTGTGAAAATAAAGGAAGTAAGAATGCTTTATGACCGTTGAAAAGCCAGGCCTATGTTTCTGCTGGGAATGTGACAATGTCCTAGAATTTCCTAGTCTTCAAAAGGATTATTTGCATAAGTAGTGGCATGTGTACTTGAGTAGCCACAGCATTCTGACATGTCCATGCCTTAGTTGTTATGGGATAATTTCACACCATTTTTAGTAATTGTTGTCTTTAAAGAATTTGTGATACTTGATTAACTATTCTCAAATGAACTGTTATTGTAATCTTACTGTCTAGGCTGTTGCTTTTTGCTGTCTGGCTAACATCTACTGTCCATAATGATTTTTAATCAGGAGTTCATACTCTACTGTGTAACAAAAAATGTACTGAGAAGGTCAGGCATGCTGGGTAAAAATTATTTCAATTTCCAGTGAGCACATACTAACAAGATATTCTTTGATGTTATAATAAATGGCGCAGTGATTAACAATTTAAACAAACTGTTTATCGGTTGATGTTTTTATAGCACTATTTTAAACCAGGCTGCTGTAAAATCCAATTCTATTTATTTTTCCCCCCAGTGTGCTTTCAGACCGCAGCTGTCTAAGACTGACAGCTGGACCACCCTCCATGGATCTTGATGCCAGCATTCAAAGAACTTTGGAGGATAGTTTAGCAACAGAAGCTTATGAGAGGAGAATAAGACGTCTAGAACAGGAAAAGCTTGAACTTAGCAGAAAACTACAAGGTATAGTCATTAAAAAAAAAAATTCCATCATTTTTAAACTTAGATTAACCTGGAGTTTTGTAAGGCRCTGTTTATACTGTGGGGAAAAAATATACATCCTGGAATGCTTTCTAGCAGAAAAGAATTCTCTTCATTATTTCTGTTGACAAATTAAATTTCTGTTACTTTTTATGTCTGAAATACACCGTGTACACAACTTCTTAGGCTAACTTTTTTCTCACTGTACCTTGGTCACCTGTGGCATAAACATTTTATTCTTAAAATTTCTAAGAACTTAGTTTGTCCAGCTGACMATTACCGAAAAATTTGCACTTAATAGTTGGAGATTACAAATTGTAGAATGCCCAGTGGAGGATCTTCTGGCATGTCTTAATTTATTAGTAGTATCCCTTTGATCTCCTCAGATGTCAGATGTGTTATTCATCCCTCTCTCTTCCATCTTTTTCTAGAGTCCACCCAGACAGTGCAGGCTCTGCAGTATTCAACAGTGGATGGCCCAATAACGGCAAGCAAAGATTTAGAAATTAAAAGTTTGAAAGAAGAAATTGAAAAGTTGAAGAAACAGGTAACAGGTATGTTATAAATACTAATGTAAAAGCTGTAACAGGAAACTGTATTTTGTCAAGTTTGGTTTAATTCTCTCCAATTGTAATGCTAGTTTTCCTTGATTTTATGAAAGAGTTTCCCAATCCATGTTTACTTTTCATTTTGCTCCTCACTCTTCCACTCTTCCACCTCAACATTTTCTCCAAATTCAGTTTGAGTTTTCCAAGTGGCAATAAGTAGTGCATGAGAGAGGATACAATGGGCCATGAGGAGGCTGCACTTCCAGCAGCAGAACTCAACAAAGAAAACTGCCACCAAAATAACTCCTGCCTATAGCTGCATGGTCCCTTCTCAATATGTGTATTCTCTGCACTCTCTCATGACTTTAATTAAACA
Source organism: Alauda arvensis (assembly GCA_902810485.1). NCBI lineage: Eukaryota > Metazoa > Chordata > Aves > Passeriformes > Alaudidae > Alauda > Alauda arvensis. Next base: position 2,453,149 of record CADDXX010000050.1, on the reverse strand, counting down.
AGAAGAATGCTGTTTGAGAGAACAGATAACTTATGAGCAGATAAATCAGCACAAGGTGGGCAATAGAAGCATATGAGGAAGGGAGATGAGATGGAGGAAAACCATCTTTTTAGCTTTGCTGTCAATGAGCTGTCATTCCTTTCAAAACTGAACATTTATTTTCTTTGCTTCTGAGAGTTCTTGAAGATTTTATGAAAACTAAAGTTTTGCATGTCAAGTACATCAGTACTTAAAGTTTGAAAAATGTTTTTGAAATCTATGCCACTAAAAAGATTAATTTTTTTAATCAATGTTCTGCTGCCTTTCACCAGGATTCTCAAACTAGTCAAAAAGCAAAGATCTACTTAGGTCAGTATGTGTATTKTAGAGGCAACTGGAGACATTTAGGGAAAGATCCATCTTTTTCCAGCCTTACTTTCCCAGATTCTGGGCAAGTCATGTTTTAAGGACTTTGAAAGGGAGGGCTTATATTGCACCACTGTATTGAATATAGCTATGAGTGAACTGATTCACTGTGTGTCTAGCTAATACCTTTTTAGCCTTCTTTAAAGGTTAGCATTCAGTATTCTTGATTTGATATTCTGAATTAAGTTTAAGGGAAATTTCTCTTACAGTGATTCATAGCACAGGACTCCTGCTACCTGTCTCCATGATGCTGTCTTTAAAATAGGATCTTGAGAGCAGAGACATCTCAAAAAAAGGAAGAAAGGAAGAACAGCWAGACTTCTTTTATTTAGGAAAATTAACAAGAGACTGTTAATTTTCCAGACTGTTAATAAGGTCTGGAACCAGAGAAACGGAGAAAAAACCTGATTAATCTTACRGAACTAGGAAAATGTCTGTGTTTTGTGTGAAAAATCAGTCACAAGTAGCGGTAAATACATCTCTGTTATATGTCCATATCTTGCCTCAGGCAAGAGAAGAAGAAACAGCCAGAAATGTTGGAGGAAACTACAAAAAACATTTGTTCTGGTTTATATTTGTGACAAGACTTCATTCAATTCCTGAAAGTGTCAGGAATGCCAGCAGCGACACCCACAGAAGGAGTAACTTGAACTTAATTTGCAGACACTTGAGTTGATGTGTTTAGACTCTGCAGCTGCCTTATGAGGCAGGAACAGCTGTGTGTGAACTGCAGAGTGCAGCACATAGATTACAGCCTGTTAAAATTGTGTAGTCTGAAAAAAGCCCATTACAGATACACAGTTGGACAGCTGCTCTAGAGTGATGCAGCAGTTTTGTATTGTACCATAGGCATTATTTTTGGATAGGAACATGGCTTAGCTAGCTCAGGGAGGATCATGGTGGTTTGAGTGATGCCATGTTGGCACTTTATCAGAACAAAGGGCTTTGTGTAGTTTTGCTCCAGCCAAATGTGCCCTCCTCTTGCTGCTGTAATGAGGATAAAGACAACATGCTCAGAAACCCCGTCTCTGCTAGATCAGGTTTTGAGTTTTTGGGACTCTGAAAAGCAACATTTACAAGATCAGCTTTTAAATGARACCAGTCATTCACAGAAAAACATCAGGATCAGCTTTAAATTATATTTTATTCTTTAATATTGAGTTGCAGCTTAGTTAATTGCTGAAAGTATCACTTCCTTTGGTAATGAAAACAAAATTGTAAAGGTGTGGAAACATTCCCCAGTACTTCCTGCTTATCCCTTTTGTAGTGGTTTTGGTTTGCCAATATGAGATTTCCTGGCTAATGCACTAAGTAATGTGGTGGGTTGAGTGCTGGCTAAACATCAGTACACTTTAATAGAATTATTTACTCTTTCTGTTGTRAGATAGGATTAGGAGAAGAGCAAAACAGGCTCAAAACTTCAAAGGGTATAAGGAAAACTTTATTTAAAATAAAGAAAAAAATAATCAGAATAAAATTTTTGGAACACTTTTTCTCTCCCCACAACTTCTTTTCCACTGACAATGTACAGAGACAAAATTTTAGGACTGGGCAGTAGACCACCTCTAAAATAGTGCTTTATCAGTTCTCTTAGGGAGAAGAGTCTCTTTTGCCATGTCATGGAGACTTCTCCACAAGAAACAGTTCTCTCGTGGCTTCAATTTCCATGAATAGCAGCCTCCCAGAAATCTGCAATTGTGAAGTCCCTCCCAATCTCATGCAGCCTTCCCACAGCTGTATTCACGGGCTATGTCTAACTTGTGGGGTACTGTTTTAAGGATGAACTGTTCAAAAGCAAAGGTTCTCTTCATCTGTCTCTGAGATCATCTTCATCTCTGGGATCAGAGGTCTTCTTCTTTCCCTGGGGGCAAATAAGTCTTCATCACTCTCATCTCTCTCTCTCTGTTCAAGCTTCTCATGAGATTACAGCTACTTCAACATTTACTTACTTCAGCACAAACGCCTTTGCTCATGTCTGCAACTTGAACTCTCCATCTCCCCATACTGTCTCCATGAATTAAAGGGATATTCTAGTGTATCACAGTCCATTACCATGGTCTTGCAAAAGAATTTCAGCCTAAAGACGAAGGCATCTCCTCATTCTCCTCCCATCTGGGACTTGACTCCTTTTCTGATCTCGGTGTGTTTATGTTGTTTCTCTACGTGTCCTTTTCTCTCACTCGAGAGAGGATCAGTGTTCAGCAAGTTTCATCAGTGCAGTGAAGGAGTGAGCCCCTCTCCGGGGCCTGCAGAGCTCAGGGAGGCCGAAGCACTCACGGCGCTGGGTTCTGTGCCGGGGCTGTGCCCGGAGCTCCGGGCGCGGCCAGAGCGGCGCTGCAGCAGAGCCAGGGCCCGGCCCGGCTCTGTAGAACCGACCTGCGAACAGCAGGATGTTCACAGYCCCTGGAGCCCGGCCCGACCGGCATGGGGCCCCTCGGCCTCCCTTTTCCTGCCTGGCAGCCGCTGGGGCCCGGCCTGGCCGGGATGGGGCATGGCGAGCTCCCCGGGAAGGAGCCCGGGCCCTCGGCAGGGCCTGGCCGTGCAGTGGGGGCCAGGCCGGCCTGGTACCKGTTCCCAGGCTGGAGGAAAAAAGAGACCTTTCCTAGGCTTGTTCGTCTTAAAATGTGAATCTCACAAAGGCATATTCAGCTCTTTAATTGGTGTAACAGGTTGTCAGTATTTAAACTGGCCACTTGATTGGTTTTGTCAGGCACGGAGGGAACTGCTAGCAGCTTCTCTTAGAAAAATCAATTCCATGGGTGGCTTCTTCTCTCCTGACTAAATGTCAATCAATGCAAAACCAGCGCACCTTTTCAAGCTGAAAGTCGAAGTCTGGTGAAGGTGGTCAATATTGAGAAGGTTTTTCCTAAAGTCGTTTTCTGCTTCACACTACATACATGTTTGTGTGTTTATTCCTAGAYAGAATATGTACTTCTGGAGTTTGGTTTGGAAGTGAATAATGGGATCAAATGAGAAAGATGTAGGACTGTCTAATCCATCCCCAGTAATCACACAACTTTGCCAGTATATCTTTCAATGCTTTGTCTGATCCAGCCATTTGTTGGAAAAAACCCCAAAAACTCATTTGTGCCTTAAGCTGTAACTAATAAAAGCAAATTTGATAAAATAAAAAGACAATGTTCTATTTTACTTGATTTTATGAGGGTTTTGAGATAGATTTTGCAACTGTACTAATGGCAAAATACAGAAACAAACCAGATGATGGCCCTGTATGAATGCTTCCAAATATAGGGGAGCTAGTTCCAGTTTTTCTGGATAGCCTTTAAAAGATATAATTTTTCTCCTAGATCTGATGAACTTTAAGAAGGTTCAGTTCAGGTGCAGAGCTGAACTTTTTATGCTTTGGGCTCCTCTCTTGTGCAACTAAATGTAATAATATATTACAGTGGGTGTTTGCATTTATTATCTAAAATGTTAGTTACAGCTAGGGTGGTTAAATAGAAAATTACCACTTAAAACGCATAAGTTACACCTAGCTTTTTGTTATTTTGTTTTTTCTTTAACCTGTTTTACTGTCTTTTCTGAAGCTGTAAGAGTAAACACCTGCTTAAAAAGGTAATAAAGAATGAACACGAAATTTTGTCAAATTCAGGAGTGTCACCAGGAGGGCTTAGAAAAATACATTTTTCTTGTCTATCTGGTTTTCCAGGAAATGACAAGCTAGCATATGCTTTCAATTTTTGAGGTCAAAGTTATAATTTTTGTTCGCTAAGTTACATAGGAGAAAACTTTGAGGAATCTTTAATATTGCCAAATATGTAAAGGGCAGCAATGCAAGAAGAAAACAGAGCTGTGGAACAAAGTAGTTCATGTACAGAAAAGAGATTTATCTTGGCTCAGCAGAGCCATATATAAACTTTCTTTTCACTGGTGACTTCAGAGTAGACTCCATAAGAGAGGCAGTTAATAATTTCTGGCTTTGAGCTACATCTCTTATTTAAGTGCATTCCTCTAAATTTTTAACAAGAGTCAGTAAATTAAAACAATAGTGAATATTTTTCTGGGTATAAGCTAATGGTATTAATTTGCTTTAAAAATTCTTGTGTTTCAGAAATTAGCCCTCTTAAAAATGTATGTGTTTTTATATTTGATTTCTCAAAGAGYCAGTCTCTTAGGGTTACATTTATAAAAATGTAGTTAAAGGCTGTTATTAAGAGTAGAGATGTATTCCTGTTCTTTGGGTAAATACAAGTGGTCTGAAGACCTACCCACAACTGAAATAAAAGACAACATGTCCAGTGGTTTCATAGAACTTGGAATTAACTTACCTTCTTAAATATCTTGCTTTAAAGTCTTGTTTTTAAGTAAAGACTACGAGGCAAACAAAACCCCCACTCACTAGATAAAAAATTTCAGTTGCTGTATTTTATTCATTTCAGTTTTTCTTRTAGAATTTGAGGGCATTTGTATGACATTATTTAACTGTGCCACAGAAATATACTGTCACTGTGTAACTGACTGTTGGTAAGAAACTGGCTGCAATAGTTCTCTTTTATTTATAGTAGCAATAAAGCAGATCACATAAAACCAAGTGGTTTTCACACTAGAAATAAGTAAAATCAGCTGAAGTTAATTTTAAAGMGTATCGACAGGAGAACACTTGCCAGCTCTTGAGTGATCCATTATTTTTACTGTTTCTTTTTGGGGGAATTTGGGAGGAGAAGGGAGACTGTTTATAATTACAGTGTAATAAAAGGTGTAATTATATATTACATCACAGCACATAAAAGTCGAATGTATAAGTCGTGTTAAAGCATACATTACAGAATTATGTATAGAGCATGGCTGTTACAATGTGAGAAGACAAGTTGTTACCATTTTTGTGTTGTATTCCAGCAAGCTGTGACCTTTCATTCTGCTCCCTTAAAAGCAGATAATGGCAGCTGAAACAACCTGCTCCCTATTCTAAACCAGAGAAGAATTGCCTTACTTTGTGATTAAATGGGAAACAGAAAAAATACTGAAGGGACTTCAAGCAGCTAGGCTGTGCTATTCTAGAATTATGATTTTTCTCTTAGAGTATTTAGAGTTCTGCTGCTTTTTCTAGAATCTGATCAGCTAGAACAGCAACTCGAGGAGGCCAGCACTGCAAGGCGGGAATTGGATGATGCTTCCAGACAAATAAAGGCTTTTGAGAAGCAAGTCAGAACGCTGAAACAAGAGAGAGAAGATCTTAATAAGGTAAAATAATTTTGTCTGCAACTGTTCTARACCCTCAAGACTGTTTTATWTTTGTTCATTTTGCTTGCAATTACTTAAAAGTGTAAAACTAATGAGCAAATAACAAGTGTGTAGCATGACCTACTTAGCTTTCTGCCTTTTTTTGTTGGAGAGAAGGACATCATTTAACATGTCTGTATGATTTCTGGGTGCTTCCTAAGTGATTGCTTCCAGCTAGTGAACAGCTCCATAATCARAATTGCATGGTGGCTGCAAAAAAGGTTTTATAGTTTCATATTTAGGTCATAATGTTAGGGGTTAGAAGACAGAGAAGAACTATTCCACACAATTTAATCTGAAGTGTGGGTGAGACTTTAACAGTGAAAAAATGTGAAGAATATTAAGGTATTAAGGCTGTGTCACAGAAGTGTTTCCAGAAGAGAGATGTAAAAAACTGCCCAAGTATGGAAATTGAAAAGTAATTTGATATAACTACAGTTAAAGAATAGTGGATTTTATTTCTTCTTCTCTGAAGAAGATCCCTGATCCCTCATTTTCCTATTTATAACATACTGTCTTTCATCACTCTTTTTTGCATTCATTATTAAATCAACCTGTAATCAGGTGTGAAAAATATAAAGCCTGTTTTTCATCATGATTATATTGGTATTTTAGAGTCCACACAAAAGCTGATGTGCCAGCTGTATTTAATGCTGTTTCTTCTGGCGCTTAAGGCTCTTAAAAYTTTGGAAGCTGCCAGTTTGTCCCAGAAAGACCATCTCTCTTCTAAACCAACTCACAGTGATTAGGACCTCTTTTTAAGAACCTTAAAAACAGTTTTAGRTTTACATGGATGTCAGCAGTACATATTAATTCTTCGTGTTAGTCTTTTTTAATCCTGGAATTTGCTTTTTCCTTGCTTCTTTTTTCTGCTCTGGTTTGACTAAACATTATTGAACTATTTGAATTGTTGTGGTCCCACATTGGTAGTGTATGGCACAAATCTAGACCCTAGCAAKCTTTGTGAAGGTATTGTAGTGTGGAGTTATCACTGCACTAGCAGTGTTATTTCATGCGGGTCCTTTGAAAAGAATAGTTATTAGATACTGCTTTTATTCACTGCAGTGTTTTGTTGCCTGAAACATTCTCTGATATTTGATATTAAGGTACAGTGTATGGAAATCATATTTGTCATTGCAGGTCAGTTTTCAAAAGCTTCTTGAGTAAAAATTTTCATAGAGCAGAGTTTTCCATTCAATTATTTAAGTAATTTTTAAAAACCAATGCTAATGACATTTTTGCACTAAGAAAGCAAGGTATTTTTGTATGGTAATGCAAGTGCTTTAAAACCATTGTGTTTACCTGTAATAAAGGAGTAGATTCCTACTTGGTTTACATTTATGGAGTTTTACTAACTCCAGTAGTGTAAAACATGCCTMTTTCCTTATTTATAAAGGCATGCAATCTGTATTTGTAGACACATTAATGAAATAAAGAAGAATATGTAGTTTCTGTTCGCTCTGGAGATGGTGTTAGATGCGCATCCGAAGACAGAATTGCCCTTTTAGCTTTCTAGGTTTATTACTTAATTCTTTTTTTAAACTGTAGGAACTGGCAGAGTCTAGTGACAGATTAAAATCCCAAGCCAAAGAGCTGAAAGATGCACACAGCCAGCGGAAATTGGCAATGCAGGAATTCTCAGAGATGAACGAGCGGCTGACAGACTTGCACTCTCAAAAACAAAAGCTTGCCCGCCAGCTCCGAGATAAGGAGGAAGAAATGGAAGTGGCGATGCAAAAAGTAGAAAGTTTAAGGCAAGAGTTACGCAAAACAGAGAGACTTAAAAAAGAAGTAAGTGGTGAGAAGACTGTTTAGACTCTATGAATAAGTTATATGTAAGGTTTTCTGAGTATTTTTAAAATTTGTAAATCTTTAAACTTTTGTCTGTTGTTTCAARCAGTATCAATTTTGTTTTCTAAGACTTTGGAGTGTTCAGTTTGGTGCTGAAGAGTTCTTTCTTATATTGAAAACCATCAATAGATTTTGGAAAAAAMCCCAGAGAATCCTATCTATTAAAAACGTGTGTACTTTTGTAGCTTGAAGTCCAAGCTGAAGCTGCAGCTGCTGAGGCATCCAAAGACAGGAAATTGCGAGAGAGGAGTGAACAATACTCCAAGCAGTTGGAAAGTGAAGTAGAAGGGCTAAAGGTTAGTCTGTTTTGATATTAACACCTGCAAACTTACTAGTCAACTAGGACTTGGATTCATTTGATTGCTTTCAGATGTAGGACAAAAGGGTTTTGTCAGTCTGTCAMTTTAGTTGGCACTGAATGTTAACACAGGCATGCATTGCATTATTGCCCAGAAAAATGAACATTTGCTTGATGTGCTATTTCTTAATAATCAGCCATGTCTTACCACATTGCTTCCATTAATATTTTGTTTAACTTTACCTGTTAAGAGCTTTTTTTTTTTTTTTAGCATGGAATGCTTGAATATTTGAAGATAAACCTGCAATCTAGGCAGGTTTCTGTACAGGTGTTCTATCTGCTGTGTTGTTCCTCATGTTTCCTGCACAAACAATATCAACTGATGTAACCATAAAGGAACAGTTTTAGCACATTCTGCCTCTCAGCCAGAAGATGAGGCATTTTTGCCCAAGAACAACATTGGGCATGAAGGGTTTGTTTATATCTATGGGATTGCTCACATGTGCATGTGATTTTAAAAGAAGAAATTTAAGGCAGCCAAGAATGTTAACTGTTATTTTATTCTGTGATTTGCCTTTTTATGCAGTGCTCTAGAGAAGTTGGGCTTTCTCAAAAATGGAATAGAAAGTTTTTAAGTTACTTACGTGGATTGCTGTTCATTTACAGCAAAATCCTGTTCCAAATGTTTCATGCAGTAGGGTAATKCTAAACTTTTTGGGCAAAATGTGAGATTAGCCCTAATCTGGTGTTAATTTAAATGAACAACCAAATCTCTTTTCATTAGAATTTTCTGGGATATTTGTCAGTGTTAAGTTCTTGCACAGAAAATGTGGTAGTTTTTTGCAAACATTCTTCTATTTGGCCTTCCTTTGCAAAAAGAAAATAAGGAAATCCATTCAATATGAAATTTGGATTAATGAAGTTTCTACTGCTGTGAATTCAGATTGTTATCTGAAAATTAACGTGTTTCTTCTGCTTCCATGAATCTTGCCCATCAGCAGAGTTTGTATGACAGTTTAAGAGTAGAGAATTTATGGGAGATCTGTTGAGAATAAATGATACAATGATTTATAACAGCAGGGCAAGTTTGTCAGAAGASGAAAAGGGAATTTTAGCTTTCTTGATAATATTTTACAATTCAGTAAGCATGCTTTGGATCACATGTGGTTGTTGTGACACTGCACTGTCCATYCAGTAAAAGCTCTGCATGGCTCTTTAGTTAAATTCAGGGAGCTCTCCCACACAAAAGCAAGTATTTAAAGAAGAAAGGAAGGTTTCTCCAAATGAGGATAAGAGAAAAGACCATAARTGATGGAAGGTTAATGTAAACAGGATGTTGAGAGCTAAACAAGGAGAATTTAGGAAGCATTTTGCAGAGGGTGCTCAGAGTGATTGTGSAGAATTCTTTAAATCCAAAGCAGAAAACCTCAGGAAACTCATGGGGCTGCTTGGAGATGGAAAAGGCAACTCTAAGCTAATAGAGCTGTGGCAAAAAATGCTCCACAAATCCCTGGGGTGTCAGACTTCGCTGCTGAAGGAGGGGAGATTGCAATACAGTGTGTTCTTTGCAGCAGGCTGAGCAGGTGAGCTGGATGCATCTGGGATGATTGCAGGAAGCAGGAGAGCTGGCAGGAGAGTCRAACATGAAATCACCTGAGGGAGTTCTGAAGGAATTGAAATGAGAGCTACTGGCCAAGATGGGAACCCCCTTATTACAGGCAGCCCACTGTACCACTGTAACTCATTCAGATCATCTGGGGAGGTGCAGAGGACATGGTGCAGCTTCCTCAGGAAAGGAGCAGGTGCTGTGATAAAGGATAAGGTCAGAAAGTTCATGGATGAAACAGAGCCGGTAGGGAAGAAGGCAGTTGTGCCTTCTGTCCAGCCAAGTGCTGCAGCACTGACCTCCTGGGGTTCTGTAAACTTGTCARTGAATTGTGTGGACAGAGGGGATCCTGTGGGTGCCATGTATTCAGATTTTCAGTAAAATCAGACTCAGTATTAGTCAGCAGCATGCCCTGTTAGCYGAGAGTGGTGCATTAAACAGCAGCTGTCAGTCAGTGTGCCAGGAGATGCATTATGTCTCAGTTGCACCATTTGTCCATTTGAAATAGGCACGTATGAAAACATCTATTTGGAGTATGTGCTTACATCAATTAAAAATGTATTCTCTGTTTACTGCATCTGTCGAGTTCTCTAAGCCATTATTCAGTACCTTTCGGCTTTCCCTTCTACTGCACCATCTCTCTTATGGTTGCAATAGTATCTTTCCACTGTGGTAAAAAATGTGCAGTTCCACTAAAACGTTTGATATACCTGACAGATGATGTTGCAAAGCCTAAAGTTTTTCTGTGTTCCATTACCCTGTGAGTRTGAACAATTCAGGATGTTGGGCAGTAACAAACAAGTTCCATAGTTAACTGCCTGTGAATGAAAGAAAATACCTGTGCTTGCTTTTTTTAAAAAAATCTTTCTTTCTCCTAARTATCTCCTATTAGGATGGCATCTTCCTTTTCCAGTTTATCGTTCTGCATCCTAAGGGCAGGATTTTACTCTTAGATCAAAACAGATGGTTGTTTTGATGAGTTAAAGAAAACAGTGCAGTAGCAGCACATCTCTGCATGTAGGGGGTTTTTCAGTTTTTTGCTTAGACAAACAGCAAGGCCCAGGTTTCTCAYGGAATTTGTCACAGTACAAATTCAGCTCATTGGATTGTTCTACAATGACATGTAGCTCTTAAAACCTCTGCATCACATCAGAAGAAAATTGTCCAAAGCCATGCCAAATTAAGGGTGACTGAGAGGTTTTAACATCTCGTGGTAAGAATGGAGGTATGGTTAATAAAATACCTTCAATCCTCTGGAAGGTGTGACACAGTCACCATAAAGAAGTAGATTTTCCAGTTACCTGGAAAATACTTTCTCAAAACAGTGTTTTTATGAATTTCCTTTCCTTTAATTATATATTTTAAAGACTAGAAGAAATTCCAAACCGRGTTGTCCATATGTTGACATTAAAAAGTTATTTCCATACTTGKATTTCAGTCCAAGTCATGCCACTATCTCATTTTGAACCTGATCTTGCTCCTCCTCTATGTTATGTCAGGRCAATGAGTTTAGTGAGTGAAGCATTTGGTGCAAATGTGTTTGTATCCTGAAGCAGTGTGTAAAGACTGTTGAAATGGCAGAGGACCTCACTAAGAGAGCTAAAATACTGCAAAAAGTGAAGGAATTACTCTTATTGTTTAAAGCTTGCTAATCCACTATGATAGAAATGGTCAGTTTAAGTAAAATAGGTCAGGTTTCCYTCTTGACTGATAAATCCATATAGTGTTTCTGTAGCTGGACTTTAGCCTTCAATTAAGTCTCTGCTTGTCTTAGTACATCTTTTCCAGAAATTATTTGTCCTTCAGAATAAACTATCTGTATGTCCTAGTCCTTGTCCTGCATTTCTGAAAGTCACTTGAACTTGTTGCTGTCAGCTGTGTGAGTGGAAGCATCAAAGTCCTTAATTCTGTGGTCACTTTTTGGCTGCTTTGAAGGGGAGTCAGAATGTGACCAGAGGTGTTTAAAGTGATGATCAAATCTTCAATGGCTTGAAAACTATTACTGCACTTCAATAACAAAATAATAGAGTGTCATCCAGATATATGCTCTTAACAAATTCTGAAAAAAATTGAGATAGATGTGTTTAACTCAAGGCTCTAATGGGATATTTCTAAACAAAGACTTTGGAATATTGAATTGTTATTAAGCATAATTTTCAGCATTCTTGAGTGTTAATTTGGGGCTGTTTATTTTAGCAAAAACAGGTTGGTCGTTCACCTGGGGTAAGCAGTATAGAACACCAGCAAGAGATCACTAAATTAAAGGCAGACCTGGAAAAGAAGAGTGTTTTCTATGAAGAGGAACTATCTAAACGTGAAATGATGCATGCTAATGAAATAAAAAGTCTGAAGAAAGAACTGCGKGATGCAGAGAGCCAGCAGCTTGCCCTCAAGAAGGAGATCATGGTTTTGAAAGACAAGTTAGAGAAAACCAGAAGAGAAAAGTAAGTATTGTATGAAATTTACCTTTTTTTACCCTTTGAAGTCTCCTCATATTGTTCCATACACACTGTCACTTCCTTAAGTCTAATGCAGACTGTTGCATTTTGGCTGRGTTGATACCAGAGTTGAAAACAGTCACCTTTAAAAACAGAACAAAACAAAAAACTCCACATCCTTGTACTGAAACAGTTAATTTTGCACCAGACCTATTTTACTGGCTGACCAGTATGTATGTAACTTCAAGGTATGTAACTTGAGTTACAGACTTGCAGCTCAGGGTGAGTTGACCCCTGAAGCTGATGTTGCACTTTAAAACAGTTTTTTTGACATTTTTCTTTTATTTGGTATTTTCATCTTTTGATGCAAAACAAATGTGTTAGAGATCAAGTATTGTTTACATTTCTGCCAGCACAGGAACAGTCACTTTATGTGAGCTGAGGCTAATCCATGCTGGGTTCCATCCAGTGTTAACATCAGTCAGCAGACTACTGTGGGCGTAAGCTGCTTTATCTCTTCTGACACGGTAATTTGTCAGACCTGCTTTTTTCTCTCCCACATGGTGCAGCTTATAACTGGCCTTGAGATTGTTCCTAGAGGCATTCATCAATAAAAACAAGTTTTTCTGTTGGATGGTGTAGTAGTGGGAATAAGTTATAAATTGAACATGCTCATGTTCATTCATAAAAAATTCAGAATGCTTCATAGACATTAATATAGATGAGTCTTTTTGCTGCTATAGCAAAATAGCAGATGAGAGAAACCATGGAGAAGTCCCTTCTGAGAGCTTAGGCAAACTCTAGCAAGACCTTTAAATATAAGTAGTAAATTAAATACAATTTTTTTCCAAAAAGTTTATGCAAATAGAGGTAGAAACACTGTATCTCYGGTAAATTGTATCAGCAGAGATCATAGATCAAACAGCCTAGAATGCAGTGAATRAACTGTTTCTTCCTAGCATGCAGCTATTCAATAGGCAGAACCTACTAACAGCACAGGAGTTTGCTGCTTTGTTTTAGGTGGAGAGGTAAAATTTGCCTCAACAGCRTGTTTTCATTGTGACACAACTTAGTGGTCCTGCTGACCAATGAGTCACAAATGCACAAGAGGCTATTCTGTCTTGTAAAATATAAAGGTGATGGTATGACACTGTTYTAGGTCCAGCARTGTCTCAGAAGGAGGAATATTCAATAGAGAATCATGAATACTTCTTTCAGCAGGATAAACTGTTTGTAARCATCATACCTCCAAGCAAAAAGCAAAAAGTCCTTCTTTCCCAATTCTRATRTTGTACAGCTGTAGCCATTCTAACTAGATGTCCATTCTGTCTAGTTCATGAACTCTCTTTCAGTCTGGTCTCTCTCTATAAATAAAAAAATAACTGGGTACAGATACACAATGGGTGCTGTCATGACCATGTGTTTTTGTATGTGTTTCAAGTGTTTGTGTAAGAGAACATTTTAAAGCRTGAGCAGAAATGTGTCACATAACCAGTTGCCAACACTTGGCTCCTCATGGCAGGGGATGCAGCATCATGTTAAGTCAGGTTTCGAAGCACATGATATTGATTGGTGAAGGCCTGATCTTATTTGTCTTTAGTTAAACAGATCTGCAAAATCTCGTGCAAGCATTAGGTCTCCACAGAAAGGCAGAAGTCYGCTGTTCAAGTTATGCTGTGGTTTGACTTCTGCAATTTAGATGGGAAGCTTAAGCATTAGGAATGCAGGAATTCCTGTTGCTGCTCAATATTTGGTAGTTTTCCTTAAAAGAAAATAGATTTTCTGTTTCTGCTTATCCATATTGTTTTTAGCTTTTGTAGTCTGGTATGAAAAGCTTTTTGTGAGTCTTCCAGTAGAGAGGTGTTGAATGTAAGCACTGAAAAGGAAGCACCTGGAGGCTTTGTGCTGAAATAAGTGGAATTATTTCAACAATAGGCTTGGGGTGGRTGTGGAGTTGAAGTGTGCTTATACAGTTTGGCAAAAATATTTTAGTAGTCTAAAAATAATCGTCAGTGCATATTAAAAAATGTCTTGGTAAGAGGATGTGGTTGTATTACTGTGTGAGTGAATTACATAGGTTATTCTAAGCAAGGATCAGTAAGAGCTTTCACAAAATCTGTATGTAGATTTTTGTGTAACTTGCACATTGGTGGTTCCTGTTTTGCTTTTTTTAAATAGATATTTTTCTTTGTTTCCTTCAATTTTAAGTTTTCTAACTTTTGCTATTTCAAAAACATAAGTCTTCAAGGGAGGGATTGCCTTCCTATACAAAATGATTGCACTTTGCTGAAGTCTCATAAACTGTATGCTATTAAAGTTGGAAGCAGAGGAACACATTATCAGACCAGTGATCTGTGTAGCATGAGATTCCATTTCTTGGAATTGTCATTAGAAAATATTTCAGAAGAAGATGCAGTGTAAAATAAATCACATTTGCAGAAACTTYTTTCAGGCCTGTCATTTCATGATGGATTTATAAAGCAGAGAGCTTTATAGAACAGCATTTGCTGGTTTTAAATTGTGTGATATAAAGAAGCCTGGGGGCTGGTGTTTGTTTCARGTCTATTTTTCTTGGTTTCTGAGCAGTAAGATAAAATATTTGGCCACTTTACAGATGCAATAAAGAGATGGAGTGACAAAGTCATACCATAAAGCAGTATTTCACATTGCTTGCATGTGGTTTGCTGCAGTTTTACTGATAAAAAGAAAGCTGAGCCATATATATTTTCTTAACTTGAAGAGGAGACACATAGCTAAATGTTAGATGAGAGAGGAAGTTTGATGGGAGAGGARGATGCCAGGCTTCAAAGCAAAAGTATTATTTTGATCTTGCTGCCTGTCCAAGGYACTGCTATGGAGTCTGTCACAATTCTCTTGTTTGCTGAGTTGCTGYTTGGGTGTAGTGGATTATACCCACATTCTCCTGTTTCAAATTTATCTCATTTCTGTATTATACTRTAGCAATCTGACTTACTGGGGTAATGACAATAATCAGCTGAATTAAGAATGTAAAATATAGAAAATTACAAATATGTTGTGTTCCTTCACTAATCCATAGTGTCCTTAATCCACCAGCATTTATGGCTTCTTTGAGCCCTAAAGCCTTAAAGGAATAAATTTTAAACAARTACAGAAAGAAAAAAAACCCAAGCAAACCCATGAAAGCTGCGTAAAAGAAATTCATTAAAAGTTAGTTTGGTCTTCTATCTGCAAAATTCGCTTTGAATCTATGCCTTGAAAACAGAAGCAGGACGTTATTAATTCCTATGACAGCCAATGCTTTAATCTCTTCCTGCCTTTTCCCCACACTGCTCATCATATGCATGGAATCTGTTGATATAGAAATGGAGTGGTGGTGAATTTCAAACTTGGCATTTAAACAGTGAGATAGTATGTAACTTTACTAGGATGAAGTGTTATGTTTCAAAGGACACCAGGCAACACAGAATTTCACCATGAGTCCAACATGTTGTACTAGATTTCAAAGAATGGTTGAAGCACTAAATGAATTTCAAATAAAGAGTAGGAAATTCAAACCAGCATTGCTTTTAACTGGGTTCAATGCAACCACTTACATTTCTCACCTTTGGAGGGTATTCTCTCAGTGCATCTCAGAAAAAGAAGCAAGAACATAATTTATGTTTGCATTGTGTAAAATTCTGATCAGTATGTAGAAAAAAAACTGCAGTGTTCAAGACAAGGTTTACCCTGGATTTTATTTTTACACAGGTAATCTTTAAAGCTGTGCACTTTTTCAAGTCTTTCAGACTGGACAGTGGTATTTGCTGAGTGGATATTTTCTATATCTGTGGCATTTATTCTATAGTTCTATCAACCTACTGATGAACTTTGTGCCAGTGACCTGAATAATTGGTATAAAGGTGATACAAGATGCAAGGCTTGTGAATGTGAAAACAGTAGATACAAGGWGGGAGTCACACATCTAAAACATTGCTGTGCACCTCTTGAAGGAAATTCCATGGGTGTTTTGGCAGAGCGGCCTGCAGCTTCATTTGTTTTCAGGTTCTCACATTCAGTGTGCAGGATCAAAGTTGATATTAAGCAGAATCAGCCAGGGGTTCTCATCTTCTAAATTACATCCATAGAGAAGGGAAGGTTTGGGGAAAACAGCTACTGTGAGACTTTCTCAGAAAGAATGGTCCAGATTTGYTGTAGAATCTGGTGATACTAGGAATGTGTAAATTATCCATCCACTTTTGCTCATAGTGAGTATATGATATCTGAATTAACAGTTCAGATATGACTTGTGTGCTGTTCTAAATTGCCCAAAGACAATACAAGCCTATATAAGCTTTTCTCATCAGAGACTCAGCCCCAGGTGCTCTAATATAGCTTCTTTATGCTCTGGTGTCATGTGTGGTCCTTTTGCCTGTCATCCTGTTTGAAACTTGGAATTATAGAAATGTATGTTACAATAATGTTCATGTGAGCTAAGGATGTGCTCTTTGCATTTTACAGTGCCGACACATGCTTTGGTCTGCACAATTACAGCTGCTCATTGTTCAAAGGATACATCTGAAGAGCAAAATTTGTATAAGTGGGTTGATAGACATTGGCTTGGTGGAGCTCTGTTAATTCTGTACTGAMGGATTCTGTACTAACTCTAAAATTCAACAAGCTGGCTTGCAGTCCTAAGATGATTGTATATTAAACTTCTTAATTTTAATAGGCTGTGCTATTATCARTGTAGTACTTCCCTTCACCATGTGTGTGCATTGATCTCTCTGTGTTTAAATGAATAATGGGGTGAGTTAGAATAGTAAACTTTCTAATTCTGCTTCACTTTATTTCTTAGCCAAAGTGAAAGAGAGGAATTTGAAACAGAGTTCAAACAAAAGTATGAACGAGAAAAGATTCTGCTGACAGAGGAAAACAAAAAACTTACAAATGAACTTGATAAGGTGAGTGCTGATTAGTTGAGCCCCGAATTTACAACTATTGTATGCTATGTACAAATTGGACAATACTGGAGCTGCATTGATTATTACTAACTCTTAACTGAAAGCAGAAATTGATGTTACACAAAATATTGATGATGACTRTTAGATATAGAGTATTTAGATGCAACTAAACTTGAGAAGGCATGTGGATATGTGTATGCATATATGAGTATTTATGTGTGGGAATGGAATTAGATGGTCTTATATTTTGGTAAGATTAACTCTAGACAGCACTGTAAGCCATCMAAAAGGATTATTTCATTGTATGACCCAAATATAAAAATACATCGTTAATGATGTGATTACTTATAGTACGTTTGCATGTCAATCGTTTGAGATACCAGGGCCCCTCCTACCCTTTGAGATTAAGTGTTACTTTGAGATACTAAAAAAATACAAATGGTAAGGCATATTCACTGAAGTGTGTTGAGCAAGAAATAATTATGATTCGTGCATTTGGATTGTCTCTTTATTGTTCATTTTGACAGGTTATTCAAGTTCATTGCACATTATCCAAGTCTTGCTAAACTTGTCTATTCCTTKTATAATGCAYTAGWTTTTCTAAAAATATGATGAAAGTACAATGCTCTTCAAAGTAAGCACGTTTGCATGTCTGTGCTCAAATTACAGTRTATTTTCATACCAGTAAGAGACAGCCAATATATATGCCTATAGGTAGGCTTAGTCCAGGAAAACTAAGAAAGAGCCTAGTCACTTTGATAGTTTTTCTGCTCTCTTTCTCTTCCCCCATTACCTTTGTATTTTTCTTCTCAAATGACATATAATAACTAGGCATATTTAAATTATAAGCCCATTTAAATGATAACTCGGKTGTGGAGTTATTAATATTTGGAGTAAAAAGCAAAATAGATTTTAAATTGGCCATTCTTTTATAATTTTGAATTGTTAATGTATTTCARTACTAAAAGATGCTTTCACCTGAGATTTCATTCTCTGTAGCAGGCCTTCCTATTAAGTCTATCTGGTCTCTGAATTCCAATTTGACTTTCTGAATAATTAGTTAACATAATGAAGGTTTAGTTCCCAATACCAGCTTGAGTTAGCTGTGGCTTTTGTCTTGCAGAATGTGCCTGTATGAATGGCAGCAATTTGAATGAGAGAGGTTAATTGCTAGGTATAACATATTGTACTTAGAGATGTGCATTTAATTTCAATTTCCCTGTCTACAAGTCAGTYAAACAAAAAATAAGGGAATGTGAGAGACCTGGAGAGTCTCGGGACTGTCTCATGCCTGCRTCTGTTCAGTCTCTCTCTCCATGATTACTAAACAAAGGAGAGGTTCAGCAATCTTATCTGAGTCATAACAATTCTTGTGCCTTTGCTTTGCTCTTCTACTGTAGATTTTTCTATACAGAGCATTCCACACCTATATGGTGCAAAGCAGAAACCTTCTAAGAGTTTTAGAGGTATTTGGAGACTAATTCTCAGAAAACTCACTAAATTGATAGAATAAAAATKTTGTACAAGTCCTTAAAAGTGGCTTTTCAGTACAACTAAGGTTGTACATAAGAAGAGATTATGGCTTTTRTTGTTACATGGTGTTTATTGTGATGGCCAGTACCAATTTCTAAAGCAGATGCAAGGTGTGTGAGAGAGGAACATGTGGTTTTGAGTCTGCRCAGAGATGGAGTCAGAGCAGTTTATACTTTTAACGAGTTGTTTAAATTCTCCTTCAGCTCACCACCATGTTTGAGAAGCTGAGTATGAATAATAGGCAGCTGGAGGAAGAGATGAGAGACCTGGCTGATAAGAAGGAGTCCGTGGCTCACTGGGAGGCCCAAATCACTGAGATCATCCAGTGGTGAGTGYTCTGCCCTCCTGGCGTGACAGCCATCCCTCAGTATGTGGTGGGGCTGGTGCTGAGTTTTKGTCTTTGCACATGGCACTTGGAGGTGTTGAGGTGAAACCTCACACCCRTCTGGGATTCTGCTGGGGTTTTGGCTGAGATTTTAATAATATACAAATCCAGAAAATTGTGTTCCTCCTTAAGAGTGAAAGTGTCCCACCAAACAGGGCTTTTCAAAGTGCAGGGGAATCATGGCCATTGGGTGTGGCTTGTGGCTATGGAAGAATGCTGAAAGGAATCATGTGCTGAGCTCACGCCTCCAAGAGGGAACAAGCCTGGGAAAAGTAGTGGCTGAGTGTTTGTGTCTTGGCATTAATTTCCTTCTTCTGCTTGGCATGTGGCAGAAGGAAACAAATACAGTGCAACTTCTATGTGATTTTTTTTTTTTTTACAAGGAGAGTATTTGAGACTACCACAAAGCCAGTCAAGTGATGTTTCTAATARTACTTTTGCTAAATAATGATATTATCTTTCTAGAGTCTTCTGTCCAATTCCAGTAAATTAAAGAGAGGAAAAAAGGCTGAAACTATTAAGAGAAAAAGATTGTGTATTCTAAGCTTTTCATCTATCTTTATKTTTCCTCTTCATGCCTGTTTGTCTCCCCTTACGTATCCCCTCACCTTTAATTGTTCATTGCAGTGTTTCACAACTGTAAGACCAGTTTGCCTTTAGACATTTTATTTCACAGATTATCTTTCTAGGAAGACTTCATCATGATATACTAGTACTTTTCTATTACTGAGTGATTATTCCCTCCCCGTTTTACCTGTCTTGTGTTAGTGAAAAAATCTAGTTTGTTGTGTCCAGGCAAAAATGGGAAACATTGTTTTAGAGAAACCTAGTTTGATGTTGTTGTAATGTTAGTTCAGCTTTGTTGTCCAGATATAGAAAAGTTTGGCTTTTGAATGCTGCYRTGTAAAATACATAACAAGGCATAAGGGCCATCCTCTGASTTTTAAGCAATGTTTGTTGTATAAAAGTATGTAATGCTGATCTCTTTTTATGAAGTCTAATTTGTCTCAAGGCATTATATTTGTAACAGAAGCTAAAAAACTTAAAGGGTCCACTTTGTATGTGTTCCTTTTTAATTTTGTATCTCATAACGGTGATAGTAGTGGACAACCTGAGTCATAAAAATTAAAAAAAAAATTTAACTGGTAATTTAAACAACTTTTAATTTCTGGCCASCTGGAAATGTTTTTTCAGAAAAAAATCAAGGTAGCAAGTGAGACAAGTCTATAATTTCACATTCCTTATTGCTTTAAGATTGTGCTTATCTGTCATATTGCACCAAGTACTCAAACACAGTTTTTCAGATTTACTTGTGAAAACACTCATATAACTTGGCAGTTATAGGAAAAGWCAAATCAGAATTAATTGTGAATTGTTCCACTTAACACAATGTAAAAATGTACCAACAGCTATTAAGAATGTACCTTCTGTACTTTTATGAGAGTGTTTAATATTTTAAGATGTATTACTGATGTGGTTCAGGCAAATGATAAAGCATCTTTCATGTTAGGGATGTCACTGTAAAGGGTRAAAGGGTTTGGGCTTGAGTTTTTTGTTATCTCTGAAGATACTTAGTGAAAAAAAATCATGCAAGACCTAACTTTCTGAATGGCAAGGCACCATTTTACTGATCCCTTATGATAACATAGTGYCTTCTAAATAGTACAGAACTAAAAATTAAAGAATTATGTGAAAAGGAAAAAATAGAAGTACTGAGGGCAAACATTAAGGGAATTTTAAAAATTTGGCTTGGTTCCAGTTTTTCATCACTAAACACATCTCARTTTTCCCTCCATACTTTTCTCTGCTTATGTTAAATTTTTTTCAGCTATGTGAGGCCTTATCTTAGGTCACATTTTTTCCTTGTTATGTTTAGATTTTTCCATGTGTTACCCAGATAATCTGGTCATGTCCTTTTGCTGTTCTTAGAATTCAGCGCTGCATACTGAAGCTAGGCCCTTCTCTCAGGGGAACATGGGTGCTATATGAAGTATTTAAGCATCTACTATAATGATAAATATTTTAAAAGAAAGAAAGCCACAGCTAATTTTGGAGAAAACTAGGCTTATTTAATCAGTCACAAGCCTGTGTTTTCCTCAGAAGAACATGCAATTCAGGTCTGTACCTGTCCACATCTTCAGTGTGATTATGGAATGCCTTGGAGCTAGCAAAGTAGGGTAGAATTCRTGGGATCCTTCTTCAAACTTAAAAGATTTCTCACACAATATTACATTAAAATATGTATTTTGGGTGCATTTTTTCCACCTCCTAAAAGCTGCCATGTTCTTTCTGTACCATGATCCAGGAAGGAAAGGAGGCAGTAGATGGAATTAGTTACTGGGTTTGTAAACAGATTGCTCAGCAGCCTGTAGTAGTTCAAGGGACTTGTTTTAGTCCTGTTTGGAGTAACAAGCCCAAGAAGTCCCTAAATTCTTTTAAGTGCTTTGCCATCTAAAGGATGCCTCTCAAGAAATCACTTTGAATTCACACTTTAGATGATTAAGATTTGTCACTTTCTTCATGATTCCTGGGGCCCTTCTAAATTGCTATTTCTCTCAGATTTTATAAYTTGTGAGTAATTCCAATGGCTTATCACATTCCCTTTAGCCTTTCCCTGCATTCTTACTTTGCTTTATTGCATCTTTAGAGATAACGTATGAAAACCTTCTAATCTTGCTGTTGTTATCTYAAGATACCATAAACAAGGCAATATTCTAATATAAACACTTGAATCAAACTTTCACTGCCAATTCTAGTGTGGACTCAACAGACCCTCATGGATCATTCAGCCTTAATGGAGCTATTATATCGACGAGTTTATATTAGCCAAATCACTCATCATTCCTTGACAAGAGTAAGAAATATTGAGGCTTTTATAGTTGGCTATAAATTTTCCTGTGGGAGATGGGAAAGAGATTAATTGCACTGGAGGTTAATGCAGTCACTTTAGAAAGGAATATTTTAAATAGTCATGGTACTGCAKTTCTGTGCTGTGCAGAAAGGGGGTTGCTGGAAATCTTGGTAGTGATTCCCAGTGTACTTGGCAAGAATCTTGATTTGGGAGGGATTAATCTAACCTAATTGTAGAAGTCCTAAGGTAGACAACTCCATAAATCCCATGACCAGTACTCTAGAAGTCTGTTTTTTCTCACCACAGTTTGAAAAGGAAGCCTACACAACTCATATCAGATGGATAATTCTGTGTTGTTGAGTGTGTTTATGTGGATGAGCTRAATCCTACCTGTTTTACTTCTGGAATGGATGTTGGGCTTAGATGCACCTGGCCAGAAGCTGTCACAGTTGTTTACTACAATATTTAGTTAATATTTTCCTTATCAGCCAGATTTTTTTTGTGCTATTGTTGGTTTTATCTTAATTGATTTCACTGAAAAAAACCCCAATACAAAATCACCACCAAAAGAAAAAAAAGTACCAACTACYCCCTCCTAACACTCTAAACTAAATCAAACCTAAAACAGCCCCAACATTTGGACTGGGTTTTTTGTTTTTTTAGTTGTTTTAAAATCTGTTTGCTCGCAGAAAAAAAAAGCCCACACAAATTGTGAACAAAATATAGCAAAAATTCTATGTATATTCAACTTTTAAGAAACTCAAAGCATGTAAAATTCTGATATGTGCTGTGTTTGAGGTAAGAATAGTCAGAAGTTAATTATCTCTAAAATAGAAATTCTGGAGAGCAGGGTGAAATTTCAGGGCTTGGGAGCAGAGGGAAGTGTAAAAAAAATTTAGAGAAGTATTTTTAAAAAACAGGTTTTACCGAGACAGAGGGGAAAAATTAAAAATTACRTTGGAGACTTTGAGCATTCAGGTATGGCAACAGAAATTTAAAAGCGCTCAGAGACTAGAGGAGTCATGATTCTCAGATTTCCTKGGGGTTTTTAAATCAGGTTAAACAGAGCTTGGTGTAAGACCCCAGGGCTTTAAGACCATTCTGTTGAGCAAAATTCTTTAGTCTTCTGGGTCAGTTCTGTATTGTAAAATATCCCAGCTGGAGACCCACGGAGTCTGACTTCTGAGCATCCTGACAAACACAATACAGATAGCAGCCAGTGGTTATGTGAAGGTTGTYGTGATGTTGGCTCCAACCAAAAGGGTAAATTTAATTTTACAGGAATTTGTGCCATGTTGCTCTTCTGGGTCCTTTGCATTAAGGAACTAAGCTTGCAAGGACAATTCTATTAAAACAGAACAGTTARTCCAAATTTCCATTAAAGAAAGAAATTACTGGGTGGAACCTAAAGAACGTTTCTTCTTTAGGGTTCTTGCTGTGCTTGTTAGGGCTCTCTCTCAAAATGAGGGTAAGGAGAGCATCATTAGTAAGAGTTAATTTGCCATTCTTGCTCTTTTTTTCTTTAATTTTAGTTTTTTTAAGCCAACCAAATGGAAGAAACCCAGCAAAACAGTAACAAAGCTCAAAGCGCTCTCGGSTCCCCATAATGTTTAATAATGTATGTCATTATTGGGAGCATTTTGCCATCTAGTGGACAGCAAAACCACCTCAGTTCCAAACTGTATTGCTTTAATTTTCTGTCTTCCAGAGCTTGAGGAGTTCCTTGAACTCAGTATAGATATTTGTAAAAATTTACTTTATATTTTCATTTTCTAGATTTCTGCTTGTCTGTGGAACATCTCTCTGAGGTTTTTGCATGTGCAGCTTTTCTGCATTTGGAGCCCGAGGGTTCTGTGCACCATAAACCAAATAACTGAAGTGTTTCCTCACCTTCCATCCAAAAAGATCTGTGTGGCATAATAAAATTGGACATAGAAATTGGGCCCTTTTTTTCCTGCAAAGATTTTATGTGTCATTAAAAATAGAGAAGATTAAATGCTGATTCCTAAATCTCTTTCCCTCTTCATACATCAGGAAAACTTACTCTCACCTTGAGTACTCTCACAATCTTTTTTATGCCTGCTTTTTTCTTTTTACAGTGTATTTAATTATGCACCAGCCACCTCCAAAAATCATCTTTAGCTACTTCTCACATCTTTTGCCCACTGTTACAGCCTAAGTGGTTTGTTTCGGCTCAAATAATCTTTATCTGGGTGTCAAAATGTGTCATCCAGAATGTTAGGGAAAAGAAGTTGATATTCTGCTTCCATTGAGTTCTGATGTACCTTGGGAAAAACAGGGACTTGTTAATATAAAAACTCTGACTGACATCAATAGTCAGACTTGTAGAGTTTTCCTAGATTTCCTCCCCACCTCTTGAACTAAATTATAAGCAGAAGACAAAGGAGAGAAAGCTGAATAAACACTTGAGTTTTCATGTTGGRTGTGAGATCTATGGAAAATGGTTGCTAATTTTGCTTTTGGCTCCTCTGTATCACAGTAGTCTGTCTTCCCTAGATAAACCTTGAACTGCACACCCAAAAGTCACCACAACCTGCAGATATTTAGCCCATGGCTTTCACGGTGTGATCTTCCCGTAAGRCCACTGTGGGAAAGCTTTTCAGTTCCTCCCTTGCCCATGACAGTTCAGAGTATGTGCTCCCTGTTTTCCTTGCCTCCTGGCACCTATCTATAAATCTGTGTTGATACTTTTATTACTTTATTATTCATGGTAAACTGGCAAGTAGCACCATTTCCGTGTTCTGTGTGTGTATGAACCCCATAGTATCCACCAGAAAAATGTACATTGCCTTATAGACACGAAGGGGGAAACACTTCCTGCTGGAAATCAAACAGAATCAACCAACTGGAGAACTTTCATCTCCAGTCCAACAGACTTAGGTTTATAGTTACCTATAAAGTTCAGTAAGCAAGGGCAAGTTAATTCTCATGAAATTGAAAAGCTATTTTCCCACTTCCCTGTATTTTATTTAAAGCAGTTTGGGGTTCAATACTTAGCGCACATCCTGAGCATTTCAGTGTCTGGAGTTGATAAACTTAAATGTGATCAAACTATGGTATTACCCTGCTGGTCTCTGAGGCAGCTCAGAGAGTTGCATAAGGCTTGGTGTTGCAGAAGTGAGATTCCTCTTCTGTGGGCAAAATTAACATGTTTAGAGCCAGGCATGTAAGGAAATGAGGTGGGAGGGATGGTGTTGGGTTTTTTTCTGTTTGTTTGTTTTAGGTTTTTCATAAGTTACTTGGTTTCAGTCAGTTAATTTTTTTAGCAACTTTCTTTTCTATGTTAGCACCTGGGGCAAAGTGAAGAAAGAACCTTCTGTTGTGATTAATCACAAAAAGTTGTTATTCTTTCTTTGTAACTGATGATCAAAGAATCTGAAAAACAGGCATGTCTCCTCCTTGTTGTCTTTACACCCAGAAAACATGTCTGGATAGAAAAAAAGCTCGGTGGATGAGAGATCTTCTGGCTTATGCTGTTTAATAACGTTAAAGTAGACTCTCCCTGTTTAATTAGGACTTCTTGAAATAACATCGCTGTTTAACTACTAGTTCTCATAGTCAATTGGTTAAGTTAACTGCAAGTTCCAATGTTATCTGGACAATTGAATTGTTAACTATTGGATGTGAATTTTGTCTTATTTTACTCCCTAAAAATAAGTTGAAATATTTCCTTCTCACAGTCTCAGTTATAGGTAGTTCTTCAATTTTCATTCTTTGTCTTAGTGATGCATATTTTTAATGGAACTACACAAAGCAGCAAATAATTAGTTCTGTATAGTTTTCTGTTTGGGCTTTTTATTCTTATGTTTTATGACYCCTTTTGTATTCTATATTTATCTATTTCTGGGTGTTGGCTTGTTGAAGGGACTTACATTTTTTGTTTAAATTCTTTGGTTAAAACACCTCATTTTTTCTTATGTAATTGTTTAGGGTAAGCGATGAAAAAGATGCTCGAGGTTATCTTCAGGCCTTGGCRTCTAAAATGACAGAAGAGCTGGAAGCCCTGAGGAACTCCAGTTTGGGAGCAAGAGCTACAGTAAGACTTTACTTTCGTGCGTCAATTTTTTTTTGAAAAAACTGCTGATTTGACAGTTTCAGCAATAATCTCTATCTCCAGAGTCTATGTTAATTGAAAGTGAAACTCTCCTAGAGCTTCTGAATAGCTGAAGACCAAATTTATTGTTTATCAATTAAACACCAATATCTTTATAATGTGATTTAATCTATATTATACTTGTGGTAGCTACTTTATAATCATATATTAATTTGTTGAAGGAAATTATGCTTTTTTTCAGGTAAACCTTCAACTCTTTCACTTGTGAAGTGTGGATGTCCTTCGTAGCTCTCATCTGAATTGAGGCACATCAGAACCAAATTTCACAAAATCTCTGCTTTTGAGATCAGAAATAAAACATAAAATTTGTTACTTGAGTTCAGAAATACTACTACTAACAGTACTCTTAATTTTAGATTATTTTGGAATTAAGGAACTCTTACATTAAGGACATAATAGACTGAGAAATGTAGTTGTTAAAGTTAGTTACATTCCTCATGTTCAGCTTCCTTTCCTCTTACTCTTTCTACTCCCTTTTTTGCTTCTTTCCTAGGACATGCCCTGGAAGATGCGGCGCTTTGCCAAGCTGGATATGTCTGCAAGGCTGGAGCTCCAGTCTGCTCTTGATGCTGAAATCCGAGCCAAACAGGCTATTCAAGATGAGCTGAACAAAGTCAAAGCTTCCTGTATATCTACAGAGTGGTAAGACTGAATTGTTCTGATGCAAATTTACTTTGATACCTCCCAGGAAATGTCATCAAATCATTATTTTATCTACCTTGTCTGTGGAAATTTGTTCATGAATGATATGCCAGTTTCATACACTCAGATGAGAAAAAAGCCCAACATCTCTCTTCATTGTTTGAACTGCTGAACACTTACTGGGGAAAGTTGAAATGTTGAAGATTTTCAGAGGGAACACTTTCTCTTTAATAATATGATATCTCGTAGATGTGATAACAAATCAAATTCCATAGTTTGGGTATATTTTTTCCAATCTGCTGATAGCTGCACTGGGTTAGCTGACTAAAATCAATTATTGCAATACTGATTTGCAATAAGAAAAAAAAAAAGAAGTAATAACGGTTAATGGACTATTAAAAATTCTTTTATTCCTTCCTCAGACCTCTCTCTTCTACCTCACCACCCCCAGAATTTATTCTGGGTTGTGTGAATGCCTGAAACAGGGGTTGGTAGGAAATCCTTCCATTTCTAGGTGTCCAGCTTCAGCTCAGAGCACTGATGTGTTTTGCAGCTTTAGGAAAGCAGTGGGACAGAGCTGAGATTCAAGTATGTTACCTGTAAAACAGGAACATCTGGTTCATCTACCCTGAATGTTTTTCAGGCCAGGTAATGTGATGGCAGGCAGCATTGGAAATCCTGTAAGAACAGGAGAACCAGTGTTTGCTTTGACAGGAAAGAATGAGAAATGTGCTCAAATTGCAGAGTAGTGTTACCTCTCAGCTGTGAAAAAGCACTGAAACAACTAACTGTAAAGGAACTCAGAAAAAAAATAGTTCAACTGAATCATCAGTATCACAGCTACTTAATTAACCAATAAATTTTAATGAAAAACAGGACTTTCTAAAACATAAAAATACGTACAGTTTTTTTTTCTCATTCACAACATGCAAGCTCACACAATTACTTAGAAATTAGAAACATGAAAAACATCAACCTATTAATTAGATAAATGGATTTTTTTCTGTAAACTAAACAGGTCCCAGTGGATTTATTCTGGCATTTGAAGACATCAGGAACAATTGTATCTTGGGTTCTCAATACTTACATACATTTCTTGTATTCTTTTGAAGTAAATTGCAAGAATCTGAGAAGAAGAACATGGAGCTTTTGGCAGACATCGAAAGGCTGAAAAAGGAGACAGAAGAACTTAGATCAGAAAAGGGTATGGCAACTGATATCCAAGTAAATAGTGTGTCACATTGGTGGGTGCATCTTATCAATCAAGTGTCATCGTGACACTAAAATATGGTACCAACACATGAGCACAACACTTGTGTGTCTAGATGTACCCACAGTAGTTGCATTTGCACTTCTAATGCTTGTTTACAAAAGTACCTCAGTTTYGTTGGTGCCTTTGAACCAGTAAGGTATTATTTGAGTTGAGACTGCTTTGTTTGTATTTGGCCTGTGTATGGCRATTTACTGCCAGAAAACTGGCAGAATACAGCTATATTTCTAACCTTTTCTCCTTTATGATGGGTAAAGGTATTTAGACATCAATACTGATTGTAGTGTTGTTCATCTCTGAGTGTTTTGGGCCTGTCTACACAGAGAGTAAACAACTGCAGAGGAATTCATAGCATTTGTTTGTTTCTGGAATAACTTCATTGATGGGCTTTGCARCCACATAGCGAGCAGTGTGGTCATGAGTGCTTTGCTGTAGTATTAAGAGTATGTTCTGGGATTACTGTTGCATCTGTCCAACACTATTTTGTATTGTTGCTGGCAGAAGAGGCTCTTTTGGTAATTCTACAAGGAAAAAAAAAATCATTAAGAGTGGATGAATGATTTGGCTGATTCWTTGCCGTTTCTGTAGTAGCTGTAATATTTCTGTCTTACGAGTCACATGGGAAGAAGTATTTTTCAGACCAAATGAAATTACCTAATTTTCTRTAGGGAACTATGCGAACTCCAGAATTTAAATACCCTGGCAACARTTGCTGCATTGGGATGTCAAATATTGTTCAGCTTTTCCAACTTAATGGCTGGACAGTTTMTAAATTATTATAGTTTACATTCATCTCCTATATATAKGCCTCCCAGTGCTGATTGACTGGTAAAAATAATTCAAACCATAATATAAAGAACATTAAAAAATGGTGCCAATTAGCAAATAAGACTTAGGGAATTGATAATCCCTCAACTTAATGGTTAGCATTGATACCAAGGTTATGCTTCCTCAAGTGGTTGGAGAGAAGCTCTTGMTAGCATCTCCCTGGAGACAAAAATACTTTGTCGAGTTTAGCATTCATTTAARTTCTTGAACTTCCTTAAATATTATGCATTTGACTTCTGGAATCTTCCTTTGTATTAAATAATATGAACTTATAATATTTTACCCTATTTTTTTCCAGTGTTTAAAACCTTATTGTTTTGGTGAAATAAACATTTACTCTTTGCTGAAAACAAGSAAGCAAAAACAAGTACTGTTCAAGAAAACATTAGTCATGTTTCTTAACAGAATTATATTAGTAATATTCTACTACAATGATTCAAATACTCTGGTAGAAATACACCTTAATCTGAATTGTTACCATCTTTGATTTGGATTTCTCTTAGAAAAAGAAATATATTGCTGTTTGAATTATGAACTGTATGGAAGATTTAAATATAGTCAAGGTACAGTGGTTGAGTAACTAGCAGTGTGTGGAAGTTGCTTTCTAGGAAGGGATTAGCATCTAGTCCTTTCCTGTTTATAAATATATTCCAGAAATTTAGACAGGTGGGGAAGAGATTGCTGAGAGTATTCCATAGAGTTGTTGGTAATCTGAAAACTGGTTCTAGTATTTTACTGTGATTTCAATGTATTTATATTTTAAGAGGAAAGGGTTCTTTGCAGCTTCATAACTGTGGGTTATATTTARAACATATAGAGTGATATGGCTAATTAGAGCAAGACACTGACATTTTTAAAAAGAAATAGGTAACTTCTGATGGCATCATTGTTTTGAGATGCACACAGTCCTGCAGGCTCTGGTCATAATAAATATATATAAGTATGTCTGTATAATGTGTTTACAGAATTGAGAAGAATAGAGTTAGTATACATCTCTGAAGTATAAACACCCACACAGCAATTTGAATTAGARAAGAAGAACAAATAAAAAAATACCAGTTGGAGCAAGTTAAAACAGGAGCTGATGTGTGCCAGCCTCTGCAGCTCTGGGGAATGCAGCGTTCCTGCTCTGCTTGCTGGCTGAGCATCACTTAAATGGTGTGATGTGACAGAAACATCTGAAGCTTCACCCAGGATTGTGTTACTGCTGGGCACTCAGTGGGAGAGGTGGTAGGCCAGCACAGAGCATGGCTCAAGGAACCCATCTTGTTTGGAAATSCCGTATTTTTGTTGGCTCCAGCTTTCCTGCCACGGTGGGATATCCCATGTGTCACCAGAGCAGGGCTGGCACCTGCTGCRTTAGTGTGTGGTGCAAATGGACATGAGCACCTTAGAAACCAGTGCCCTCTGCATAACAGGCATGGACACAGRGCTTGTTTCCACTTGGAACTCACACCACATATATCTTAGCCTGGGAAAGGTTGATTAAACATGTGCTTGTCCATTAAAATCATTTACTCTGGAAAATAAAGCAAATGTACTTACTTCAAAACATGTAGGTGTTTCAGGTTGGCACTCAAAAAAAAGTCTGATTCAGCAAGGCAAAGGTCCTCCATGAGAAGGTCATTTTTTCTGTAGCTTAAAAACCTGCTGCTGTTTTCTAGGTGTAAAGCACCAAGACTCACAGAATTCTTTCTTGGCATTTTTGAATGCGCCTACCTCTGCTCTGGATCAATTTGAAGTAAGTGCACAGCTATTCTAACTCTTGTTAGTCAGTGGAACTGCTGTTGTGTGCATATTTGCTGAGAGTTTGCTCCTGTATTTTACTTGTATTGCACTGATAATATTTGTGTATAATGATACCTGAGAATTGTTTATCATTTACAGTGCTGGCTGTCTTCTCTTGAATGCTTGTAATCACAGTGAATTCTCTCTCAAATCTTGAATGCAGAAATTTGCCTGATTTTGCAAATGRCTTTTCTTTGTATTCAAAAAAAGGCTAAGTAATGCAAGTAGTGGTTTGGTAAAAACAAGAAGATAGTCAATCGTCCTTGATTTTATCCCATGAAGTCATTGGTACTGTTTATTAGGTTGTTTTCATCATCTATTCATTTTACAAAGATCTGTAAAATCCAGAAAATTGCTATTCATCCCCTCTCCACAGATCTTTTTATCTAAAAAATGAACCTGTTTAATACCTTTGTCACTTCTAGACAAAAGACCAGAATAGRTAGAAAGCCTGGCAGGAAAAAATTGAAATAATACTGTACATTTTTTTTCTTCTTTTCTAATCAACAGTAAGGAGAACATCATCTTTCTTTTAAAAGAACAGCTGAGGTGATATATTGGTCAAACTGAATTCAGACAATACAAGGCATCACCTTTACAGTTAGACAGTAATCTAAAGTTTGCCCRTTTTTTGCTCATGCAAACACATTTTATGATGCAAATACATCACATTTAGCTGTGAAAGAGCATAATCCCTGCTGTTTCTGATGTCCCAAAATTCTTTTTCTTTTCATTATGTAGTCACTAACTCATTGTTCTCTCTTGAAGTCCTCACAATTAACATAGTTTTAAAATTTCCTTTGTAATAATTTATCATATAAATTACTTTCAGTATAAGAATCCTGTTGAGAGTGTAGCAATAATACTTTATTGAGTAAATGCCGGAAATACACTGGTTTCYTTACAGATAGTATATTAATTAATTGTCTGTGAAAGGCAATTAATGAAAATTTACTGAGGTAACTATTACTGCCACTGGTTATTTACAGTTCTTTATTTTTGCACTTTTATTTATATTGAACAGTTTTCTTCATCCTTTTCTTTCTCTCTCTCTCTTTTTTTTTTACTGCTGTTTTCATTAAAATAGGATTCCTTTTCTTCCTCTTCATCCTCATTGATTGATTTTATGGATGACGTAAGTCTGACTTTCAACCCAGTAAATCCCTCTGTAACAAATGAGTTGATTGATTTGAAATATTCAAACATTAATGCAGTCAACTTAGAAAATCTGCAAGTGCAGTTGAGAACTAAGTATTTCTGTAATAGCACCCTTAYACCTATTTATATAGATAGGTGTTTTGCTTTGAAATAAATACTTTTCTTTAARTGCAGGTGAGGAATTCATACTTGCAAACAGTTTTTCTGATGGGGAAAAGCTGCTTTTAGGCCTTGTCTGTTGATACGGCCTGTGAAAAACAGTTCTAAAATCATCAGCACATATATGCATTTAATTATTGTGCTTCATCTTATTCCTTCATCATTAGTTGTTTCCATACATTTTCTAATCACTTCTCYTAAAATGTTTCACTTGCAAACAGCTAATTTTTGTTTGCTCAAAYAAAATGTTTTCTCTTTTTTATCCTGCATTGTGAGAAGTCATTTTCATTATGACTGAAGTGAACKTACTACTTTTTATTGCCATTTGAGATGCAGTCTTTCTGACAGGACTTTGTTTAAATATTCCCACTAAGTGTTAATTGCATACTAAGGGAATTGAGTTAAAAGCTGAAAATTGACTGCATGATATTTCTTCCAAACTGTAGGCCCATAAAGGTACTTACAATAAAAATTTTGAAATCCAGGTGTATAGAGCCCCATCCATTACAGCTCTGTAGGAATAATTGTATGTATGTGTCTGTCTGTGCTTGTAACTGTCTTTATACATATTACACATACATACATTCACACGTATTTATACATCTGTGTTTAACACATTGTAATCCTATTAGCACTGAAATTACATACAATTAATATTATTTGAGAAATGTCTGCTGTRAAGGGTGTAGCCAAAGGGATGAGATATATAGGCCTTTTCTGCTGCTTTCATTTYCTTTTATATACTCTGAAAAAAATGCTTCTCTTCTGGATGCTTTTTCTCTGYAAATCAGGTTTATACCCCGGACAAAATGTGAAGGTTCATCTGTGGTGTCATAGTACTTACCTGCCTCTGGCTTGCTGATGCTGTTGGAATTTTCTTACATACACACAAAAAGAAAACAAAAAAAAAAGAAAAAACTGTAGTTTCCTGTCATGTAAATCCACAAAAAAATGAATAATATTTCTATTCTTTATTATGGTTAAAGAAAACATGTTCTATGTTACCTGAGTACTARGAACACTTAGTTTGGATCAGCAGGTTCTTGAACAGAAGTTTATGTTTTAAAATATCTAAAACACTCCCCTAAAACCTATTAAAAGAGAAAGAAAGGACATACATGGCAGTTGCTGATAATGTTGTGTTTTGCAAGGGGAAGCTTAGGACATGGATATTTTCTTGGTTGCTGTCTAATTAATTTTGAAGCACTTCAGTACTTTATTCTGTATTTAATGTTGCTTAGATTTGGATTTTTGGTTTTTCTTAAGGTAGCTTTTTTTTTCACAAGTATTTTGACAAAAATTTTTTTTTCTTTATGCAAGTGAGTAATTTTCAACTGCTGGCATACATCCTTTAATAGCAATTCTTCTTGATTGATCCGCTCTGATCAGATCTTTGCAGATACTGCCTTTTAGTCTTGGGTAAAGTTTCAGGTATTAACATTTATATTGTTGCATGTAGTTAGCTTYCTGCACATGGATTCAAACTTCCCCTGTTCCATCTTCAATTTGAGTCCAACAGGAGTGGTTTTTTTCTCAGTTGCACTGGGCAAAAATACCATCTCTGGGCTGGACTGGCCAGGGTCTCATGTCTCTAACGCCAAGGCAGAATTCTCTCTCATCTGACAAAACTGCAGAAAAAGAAGAGTTGACTGCTCAAAGATGGGAAGAGCACCTTGCAGAGAAAAACAAGACATTCTGTCTTTATTAGGAAGAGGGATAAACCTGTTATCTCTGTTAGTAGATGAGAAGTAGTATCATTCATTGTGCTGTGAAAGTCAGTTCTGCATCTTTGATTTATTGGACAATCACTTGATTCATTCATAGCATAATTTATAGTCTGAATTATCTAAATGAATGGTTATTTATGATTTAGCTCATTGAGTTGGTTTAATATCAATATATTAGATGGACTTAAATTAAAATAAGGGTATTATAACTCCCTGCCCACTGGATGTGACCTCCATTCTCCGTTCCCTTTCCAATGACTCTTACTGGCAGCGGTTACCTTGAAGGACAGTGTTTCTTGCAGCATCTCCAGAAGAATTAACTTCTCAGTCAAACCTGAGAAATGTGAGGGCTCATYGGGTTCTTTGTATTAAGACCAAGGAAGAATTAGAAATCCTCAGACTCTTGCGGTGCTGCAGTATTGCATGGGGTTCAGGAAAGCCYCTCTTGTAATCAAGAACCCCAGGTAAATATGCCTAATGGCCTGGATTGTTTCTTCAGACTCCRTACTTCATCAAGGAAGGACAGAGAGCTTGTAAAATAATGTGCAGATGCAGTTGCAAGGCATTCCTTACAGGATTTCTGAAGTCTGTTAAACGCACAGATGTGCACACAGTTCTGTGTTTCCTAGGGTGGGTATGCCTGCTGTGACTGCCATCCAAATAACATAACTATTTATAGCACTTCTCTGAATGACTGGAGTTAATTCTAATTTTTCCCATGAGGAAAACAGTAGTTTTGCAATTTCTGCTGGAGAGAAGGAAATATAAATGTCCTGCTGTCTCTGTAGCCTGCAGATGCTGARGAGAAAGTGGTAGCTCACTACTCAGATGAGTAGCACTGGCTGTTGGTTCCTGTCTTGRGAAGATGCTGGGTCAGGTTGGCAGAACTGGTGCCTAAATCCTCATAGCTGTGACAGCCCACACGTTCAGAAACAATCCTTGTATGTCCTCTGCACCCAGGGGAGCAGGAATGTGTTTGCAGTCCCCGAATACCAGTCTTGATGGGGAGGGAAGTCACCCCCAGCAACTCTAAGAGACTGAACCTTTGCTGCTGTTTCTCCTGTGTGTTGCAGGCTGTCTCAGTAACACTGTCTAGGTGTTGTCTCCTGTGTTCACTAGAAGTGTCTGACAAAGGAAGCGTTGGGTTTTGTTTCTTTGCCAGGTGGATCTTTGTGTATCTCACTAGCTGCGAGAAGCAATCAACTCATTTTATTTAAGGATGAATTTGTGATTATTTCATAACAATAAAATGGAATCCCATTTTCCCTTGACAAAATGATTTTTCCCACATGCTCAAAAATAGTACTTTTTGCCCTGTTGCTAACACATTAGAAATTAGATTTCTTAAGTCCTCCTGCAGTCTGTCCTCACATGCAATCCCCATGGGCTTTTGGCTAGACTAAACAAATCTGAACTCTGTAAGTAGCCACAGAATAAATGGTGTTTTGAATTCTTATTACTGAACAGAATAAGTCATGGTRCTGTTTGGTAAGAGCCTCGACTTTACCTGCACATTTATAAGAAAGTTGAGTAAATTTGGTTCATAACAATCCTTTAAATTGGACATATTGTACCTCCAGTAGATGACTTCATTCATCTTGTTCTTAGCACAGAGATGCCAACTGCAAATTAATGGTGCAGTGTAGTCTGCAGTTTTGCTGCTGTTGTCCAGTGTAAGACTATGAACTTGGAATAGCTGTTCCTTGGTTGGTTTTTTTTTCTAATGTTTCTTCCTTCTTGTTGGCCCAGAATAGCTTGTTTTTAAAATACTTGTAACAGTGATTATGCTTGTGTGTGTCTAAACACTACCTCTGGAGATACAGTGAGGAATTTTGAGGTGATGTATGTGTCGCTGTTTTGGTTTTGTAACATATTCTCCTCCTTTCTTTGTTAAAGCGCTCTCCTTCCTGTATTCCAGCTAACAAAGGCAGACGTGTAAGAGGCTGTCTTACTCTATTTGGCCCTTTATTTTTTGCCTGTTGTGTCCATGCCTATGTTTAATGTATGGATTGTGTATTTACCTCACTGCATGTCTTGTGCTGCTGCTGCTGCTGTTTGCTGCTGCTGCTGTGCTTTTTGTTGTTTTACAGCTGTGGGCTCAAAGCTTTTGGACTATTTCATTTGGAAATCCTATGAGCAGAATATCACAGTAACTGGAGAAGATGCTTTGGGTGCTTTCTCATTTCAGTTAACCCTGTGAGCAGAATATCTGTGAAACTGGAGAAGATGCCTTGGGTACTTTCTCATTTTAATGTGAAAGTTCTGTGTGGAAGCTGATCAGGCAGATGCAGGTTGGGAAGATGAGCAAACATCAAATGAGGGCCTATTTGTTTCCTTGCCCTTAGCAGAGGACATTTGTTAAGTCATGGGAATTGCCAAGAGAAAGTCAAAGTTCGGCATTAGGGAAACACATCACAGCAAATGATATAAAATATCACAGGATGAAGATAAATAAGCATGAAGTGAATTGAGTAAATGGAGCATCAAGGAGGATAGGAAAAATTCATACAAAGAAAACTAAGATGGTTTTGTTGTAGCTGGTTAAGCTGGAAAAGTCTGTGGTGTTTCATAAATCAAGGTGGGTTTTTAAACACGTGTTTACATGTTATCAAAGCAGACTCAGTGAAGATGAATTCCTACCAGTTATGTCCATGGTAATCTCCTACTGCAACTTTTGTTCTGTAGAGATATGATGGAAGGGATAAGTAAGCATACAAAGCATTTCTGTTGAATGTTCAATAAATAAGCAGTAATAGCCAACAGCTCTAATGGAGTCCTTACTCATGCAGTTCAAAGCATGCTGCTGAGTTTCTCAGGCAGGCTTACAGTAACTCCTTTTGTGTTGGTGGTGACTCTCAGAAGTTCTCTCTGCTCTAAATGTGTTTATACACTGGCGAGTTTTGGCTCAAACCTGTGGAAGACAGCAAAGCTGTTAGAGTTTGGTAGGAAATAGTGAAATCTGCTTTGGGTGGTCCAGTGGATTAGTTTAGAATGAGTTTGAAAGGTGCTAACATGGTCTTCATAAGCTGTTGACCATAGTTGAGTCAGGTTGCTTTCGTACATAGTTCTTCTCATTAAAGCCAGGAATCCAAGATCACTGCAGCAATACAGCTTAAAGACCCTTGTTTCTGCACTGAAGGTGGTGATTAAATTCCCTTCTGCAGTGGTGGATCAGGTTCTGTGTGTTTCGTGGGTTTATATGTTTGTAAATAAAGTGAAAATACATTTGTTACTGTTTCAGCAGTTGTCTTCAGCCACAAAGGCTTTGTAGCACATTCCAGAAAGGTTCCATCACTGATATCAGGCTTGTACTACATTTTTCRTAGACACCATGAAAATTCTTTGGTATGCAGATGCTGCTTTGAAAGGGAAAGCCCTTGGAATGTCTGGAAACATTTATGAAATGATRGATTAGATCTGTGAGTTCAACTTGTAAGAGAAAAGGAGTGTCTGTTTCTTGCTATGAAAAAAWTTGCCTGTAGTTATTGGGCATATTTTTTAGTAACATTTTTAAGGAGGAGGTAGAATTGTTGAAGGTTAAACAGTCTTTGGGCTGACTCCAAGTTATCACATGTTTGGATTAAAAAGAAGTTTAACATAGTAGAAACATGTTGCATTTCAGGACTTACTACTTAAGGCATCAGTGTTTCTAATACTGGGTAAAGCTTTCAATTATTATTTGCTTTTGAAAAATCTGAGCACAAAATATTTGCTTTACTGCTTCTTTTTGCCTCAATGCTTGAAACACATGATACAGGTGTAGTAAACAGGTGTATCCCATTGTGAGAATTTCCCATTTCCATTTCAGGAATGCTTGCAGGCATGTTAATATGCTTAAGTTGATTAAACTGATGACCATTCGCCACCAGATAATTTTTTGGAAGGGTATGGTAAAACTAGAAGCCATCAAACTTAAATCACTATTTAAAAAAAACTAGCAACTGCACCTGTTCGCTACTGTGACTGAGCTCCTGAAGAACAGAACAGTATGTGCATGTATAAAATTGGCTTGRCAATACAATTGATTCCCAAAAAGCAGTGAAGTTTGTAGAATTCTTAGTATTCTACATTGTCAGTGGCAAATGAGATGTGAAACACTGGAATGTTAAAATGCTTTCTGTAAACATGGCTGCACATTTTAGTTTATCCGCAAGCTGGGCAAATCCTTGGCAATGGAGAACTGATGATAGCATTGCTCCAGAAAATCAAGGCATGCCATGGAGCCTTCTGCAAGGCCTGCAGCTTTTACTTYTATAATTAGTAGAAAAAAGTATTTTCGCCTTTTTTTTTTTGTTTTTCTAATACAATTTTGCATAGAAAACTTTGTGGAGATGTCTTGTTTTCAAGGAAGAATCCTGCCTTCTCTGATTTTTCTTGGCTGTACTAACAAAAGAYGACTTGTTGCCCAAGATACCTGTTTGTGCCTGTGTGCCTTGTTCAGTATAGCTCTGTGTTGGGCTTAGTTTCATTCTGTATATCAAGAATTAGGAAAATATTACCCACAAGAAACTGTGTTCCTGGTAAGGATGTTTCTGTAATTCAAATAGAGTGCAAACCCCCCCTCAGTTCTCTGTGAATATATTTATCAGGATATACACTGCTCTGTCTTTTCTCCTTGTTTTCTCCTGAGTAAGTTTGCAGGAATTTACATGGCCTATGTGGAAATTCACTTCTATCAAATCCCTGCTACCAGTGGACAAAACCCAGTACTGTTTAGAAAATGTTCATGCTTGAAAAATGCTGAATTACAAGTGTCTTCAAGTGGTTATCAGGGTCCTGAACTAGCAGCTCTTATGCATGTGCTCACCTCTCAGCAGAAGCCTTGGCGTGTTTATATGCAACAATTTTCATTCCATTTTGTTGCTGTTAATTAGAAAGTTGCTTAAAACTGAATTTTTTATCCTCTCAGTTCTCTCTTAGGAATTCTGCTGCTCCCATATCTTATTTTGGTAAGAGTTGAGAATTCTTTTTTAATGATGTCTTTGATTTATTTCTTTGGTTGTTTTTTTTTTTTCTTTTTCTCTCTTGAATTGCTCTCCTAGATTGATTCAGTTGAGAATTTTACATTGTCTAATACTCCGTCACGGGATGAAGACAGCAAGTCTCACCTCCATTCAAGATCAAGGTCTCCTTCTACAGCCAGTGAGATTGAACCAATTGAGGTACTTCAGTGTTGAAAGAGATTTGTCCTTTTTTTGTTTGTTTTCTTTTGTTTGTTTATTTTTTAAGGAGTAACAGTTTCACTTGTGTRAAAATTTCTTCTGCAAATCTTTTGTGAAGGTCACTCCTCTGCAGCAAGACTGTTTAGGACTTTGTAATAGCCTTCTGCACTAGTGGTGAACTGTGTTTTGGGGAATGTGGCATTTCCTTTCACATATGGTTAATTGAATAGGGATTGGAACTATGAATCAATTATTAGTTATGGGCCCTCTTCATAACATATCCTCAGTCATGAATATGTAAGAAATGTTGTCACAAAGATTATGTTACAATGTGGTTTGCAAAAACACACTTTAAAGCCCTGCTGGAAGTCTTGTTGTTATGAAATGTTAGCCAGACTGCAACTATAATAATTTCTCCTCCTTCCCTGTTAGAAGAAATAATTTTCTGGTTACTTTATATTAGAAAATATCCAATCAAATGTTTAATGTGAAGTTGGTTTTGACATTTAGTCGATGAATCTTGCTGAGAAATAAGATTTGTTTTTTCTGAGTCCTGCATTAATCAGTCTGATTTCATGGATGTTGGGGGATGGGGTGGGTGGTACAACATGCTCTTGTTCCTTTATCCAGGCTTTCTTTGATAGTGTGTTCTTGATGTCTGATTGATCCTTTGGGGACTCTGTTCAGGTTACAGATCACCCTCCCCGTTCAATTCACACACCAACCATGAGGACAGCGTATATTGGCTCGGGACTCTCTGCACCAAAGGTACCCTCTTAAGCATTCACACTTTTTGTGGAGCAAGGGAAACGTGTCACTCCTGGGCTGCAGCTTCAGGAGAACTGATTACCCCACTGATCTTACTGGAACTATCTAGAAGGGATGTTKATGTGCAAGCTGGTTGCTCTCTAAAATTTAAAACACCTTGTTCTTATATCAAGCTGCACTAGAATAGGCACTTGATTGTAGGAAAAACAGTAGTTTGGATATTAGAAAGAGGTAAACGAGTCAGAATGTGGRGAAAGGAAAGTGCCATCCTAGGAAAAGAGTGTTTTCTGACATGTGTCTGACCAACATGCCTCTCTACTCTTTGCATACAAGAAAGTCTCTGATTACCATGCCTGTGTGYTAATTAGATGCATATTCTTGAGAAAAGGCAAGGAATAACCCTAAAAATGAAACTACGGATTTGYCTGTTTTTAAGCAGTGTAGAGTGAACACTACAGAGATTTCCAATTTTTCTATCTTTCGGCTTCTACCTGCATAAATTTTTCCATCAGTTGTTGAAACCATTTTGCTGTTGCCARAAAAGCCAGTGTATGCTAATTCCCWGTGGATTATATCTTTTCAAGCAAATGAAGAATAAATACAAGCTAATAAAAGAAAAATTTTCTTGTGAAAGTTTTGAAAGTGACTCAATGGTTTAGGTATCTTCTGTGTAATTAAAAATGACAGTTTTTCCTGCAACTAATAATGAACTAAGTAAGCCTTTCTAATAGATCTGTTTCTCTGTTTTGATAAATTGCAAAGTACCAGAAGATTCATTTGTGTGAAGGAAAGCTAAAAAGTTTGAGCAAACAGTGTTCTGTTAGCAGCATCTTAGTAGATTAATTTAAAAAATACTGTAAGTGCACTTGGAAACATGTGAAACAGATTTTACTGTGCACCTAATTCAAKTTTTGCAAACATTTGACTCAGTAAGTAATGACTTGCTTTATAATTTATTATGTCCCCTAAAGAACCTTCTTACTTTTTGATTGCATCAGTGTTTAAAGCTGGGTGTTGTTTCCCTGCAAGTCTCAAAAAAGAGCCTTTTGTAGACAGAAAGCTGCCATTGWAACAGTAAAGCTGTCATTAAATATGGATAAGTTTGAGCCCTTAGCTATGATATCTTATGCTCTGAAAAACAGGAAAGTGAGTAAAATTTTAACATACCTACTCTCCAAAATAATCTGCAAAATTGTCTTCYTTCAGATCACATATATGATCAGATTTTTTTTGGATTTTTTTTTTTTTGCATTCACCCTATGTTCTGGCCTTTCTCCCCAGTAGTTACCTCACTGGGAGTTTTTATAGAAAAGCAAAGCAGTTTCCTGGATTTTATATAAGGCCATCTGTGAATCATCCTGCCACATTACGTAGGCATTTAGCCTCTATATAGCAGCATCAGCACGGCCACCCTTGAGGAGAGGGAGAGAATGAAAACACTTACTCATGTACTCTGTGTTCCCAAGGAATAACAGGAAAAAAACCCTTTCAAAATGAACTTCATCTGTCAATGTCAGCTCTCGCCTTTGGATTGGGTGTTCTGAATTTCCCCTGCTAAGCACCATAGAAGGGGGCTCTGTCAGAGCTTTCTGGCATAAAATTTTGAAAAAGTCTGCTATTTTAACTAAAGCAATACTCCTGACAGAGGAGCACTGAATTTGCAGCTTAGAAAATACTGTTATGGGTTGACCTGGGCTGACAGTCAGGTGCCCACCGAGCACATACCTTATACACATTCAACTTCTAAAATGTAACAGAATAATTTTGGCAGCTTTCCTATCTGCAGTGGAAGCAAACTCATGTTCTGAGACAGGGTCCAGTTTCCATGGCCTTCTTTACAGAGTATGCTTTAAATTATCAACAACAGGCATTATGATAAGGAAATTTTTTCAGATCTCATTTCAGCAAACACAAACAAGCTGCCTTATTAAATGCACCTATGAATTCTTGTCTGTGAAAGAAATAACTGTACTTGAGAAGTGTTACAGGTGGTAACATCCTTGTCTGCTTGTTCCACAGCCTAAAGCTCACCAGTTTGTAGTGAAATCCTTTAACACACCGACAAAATGCAAT
This sequence comes from Alauda arvensis, assembly GCA_902810485.1. NCBI lineage: Eukaryota > Metazoa > Chordata > Aves > Passeriformes > Alaudidae > Alauda > Alauda arvensis. The sequence goes on along the minus strand of CADDXX010000050.1, from coordinate 2,411,909 downwards.
CAGTGCACATCCCTGATGGTTGGTCTGATACGACAGGGCTGTACTTGTGAAGGTAAGCACTTGGGAAAGCACAAACAAGTGTGAACTGAAGTTCTTACAGATGCAAATGGCACAGGAAATGTGGAGTAGTGACACAGGAGTCTTCTGCTTGTATTTTGAACAACAGTATCTTCTCATGCCTCAGTCTTTCACCAGTAGAAGCCAAACTTTGAACATACGTAACAGATTGCCCAGTTATCTGGGGRCACTCTTATTCCAGTTGGTGGTAGATGAGCTTAGTTCAGTTTACTGAAAACAGCAATAAGGGGCCACAGTGAGTGGTCAAGTACACTGACAGCAGCTTTGCTTTGTGTTGCAGGGCAAAATTTAAGACATCTAYTCTGATTTATTCCAGAAAAAAGCAAAATTTATACTGAATGGCAGTTATTCTTGTTTGTATGTACGCAGAATGACACATTATTTAAAGGATGTTCTGTTTTTTTGTTTACTAGCAGAGTTGGGYCTACAGGACATCACAGACATTATCTTAGGCTCTTTGTTATCTGGATGAAACCAGGTGTATCCATAAACTATCTGAAAAAGAGAAATTCATGAACTGCTGCTCTRTGCAGGACTTTTTCTTCTGTCTGTAGCAAAGTTCAGTGAGATTATTTAGATGCTGTCAAAAAAAGAAAGGGAATTTCTTTGTAAATCTCATCATCATTATTACAACTTTTGCACTGTGCAAGAAATAGTCATTGAATCTTTTTGTTTCTTCTCACAAGTGTGTGGATTCTCTTGCCATGTGACCTGTGCAGACAAGGCTCCTGCAGTATGTCCAATCCCTCCTGAACAGACTAAGGGGCCTTTGGGAATAGATCCACAGAAAGGCATAGGAACAGCTTATGAAGGACATGTCCGAGTAAGTATGAGGTAGCTGCATTTGGGGCACTTACATTAAATTAATTGTTTTCTAGTGGTGGTATTACTTTGAATTTTGGGGGGTTAGATTCCATTACATCTTAGGGTAGCAGTTTGCAGACTAAGACTTAAATTTTCACAAAGCAGCTCTTTAGCATTGTCAGCAGTGATTCTTTCTCCATCTCTGTTGGTCAGTGTGCTTTGCGTTGGTCTTGAACAGTTCCATTTCTAGAGGCCAGATCTTCTTCCTGGCCCTGTGAGTTTTTGTGTCTTTCTGCTAGTGCTGTCTGTGGTCACTGGTGTGAATATTAAAATATTCACTTAACGTAGTTTTGACCATAATTCTCTGATCAACTAGAGATGGGTTTCTGTCTCCATATTTGTTAATGCAGCTCTGAATGAATTTGAGAAATGAGAAAAAAAAAGAATCTGTGATGCTGTTAATTTATTAAAAAATACATTGTCTGTGTGTCTGAATTTGTTGGTCTTACTTTCCTGGGCTCTTGGTTATGTTGCTTAATACCATCACTGAACTCAAACTTTACAAGTCAGATGAGCAAACTGATTTTTGTGCTGTTCGATTTTTTGATTGCATTTAAACTTACAGAGAGTTGATCAGAATTTATTTTCCTAAAGGTCCCAAAGCCAGCTGGAGTGAAAAAAGGTTGGCAGAGAGCTCTGGCAGTGATCTGTGATTTTAAACTCTTCCTGTATGATGTAGCAGAAGGAAAAGCATCTCAGCCCAGCGTGGTAGTGAGTCAGGTCATAGACATGAGGTAAGCTGCTTGCTGCTGGTGGGAGCATTGCCAGAGGCATTGGGAGGTTTTGTTCTACTTTCACTTTTTGTCAAATCAGTTAGCAAGCTCCAGAGCTTTTATGAAAGCCTGTAATCCATGTTGAAAGCCACTAATTTTCTGGGATAAAAAAATAAAACAGCAGTTAGCAGTTATTTGGAGTTAGCCTGAACTACACTTGTTTGTTCCTTATGTGCATGTTTAAACTTCCATTACTACATCGTRTGCAAAGAGTATCTGTTCAGCTGTGTAGAAGAACTGGAATGAATAAAGAATTAAAAATAACATTTTTGKGTTGAATAGAGTTTTGAAAGGCATAAAAGTTTGTTGTAGGGTAAATGTATTAAAATTTTTGCTTGAGAAGGCCTGAATAGTTGGTTCCCACTGTCTTCAGTATTACTGAAATACTACCGGCCTCACTGAAGGCTGAGAATATTTAACATAACAATTCAGGAAAGCTCTCCCTGATCCAGGAAGTCCCAGACTGCTGTAGGTTATAGCTTCTAGGTGAGTTTGAATTTTTATGAGAGTTGGAGAGATGTTCTTTATTACACTTAAAAAATAAGTTAGACTTTTTTTATTTAAAGGTTTTAATTTATACAGATTAAAAATAGTTACAGAATATCTGAATAGATTTCTCTCCATCAGCCTTTGCCAGGAATTAATTATGCAACATTTCATTTGTGAATTTTATGTGCAGATACAATAAAGGGATAATTTTAAAAATCAGATCTCAGTGCTGACTTGTTACATCTTTCACTAAACAAGGCTATTGGAAAAATAAAGTAGAAACATACAGATTTTGCTCATTAACTCTTTTCCAATTATGTTTATGGTCTTCATAAGGGATGAAGAATTCTCAGTGAGTTCTGTCTTGGCCTCAGATGTCATCCATGCAAATCGGAAAGATATCCCCTGTATCTTCAGGGTAAGTATTACATCCTGACCCTGCTAACCCAGACGTGCAGGGTTTCACAGGGTGATGTATGGTGTGCATTCACTGACAGCTTGCCAGCATTTTATTTCTTTGGCAAGTTCTGCGCATGTGATGTCCATAGCAGCAGCAGCARTGCATAGGGATCTGTACATATATCATTTCTGTGGTAAAAATAGCACTGGTACATCTAGACAAGCATGCATCTCCATGTGGGCTTTATTTTTTTAATCTTCACAATAAGATTTATTTTCCTCTGCTTCCTCTTAGTCATTTGAAATTCTGGTCATCATGACCCTGTACATTTTCATTTCCTCAAGTTGCCCTCTGCTTCTCAATTTACCTGATTGGGTTATTGCTGAAGTCTTTATTTTATATACTTTTTTTTTTAAGTAAGGATATCTGAAAACTCCCATTTATCAGATAGTCAGTATGGAAATTTAGTGCAAAACACTCATCAAAATTTATGTCTAGTATCTGGTATCAGGATTTTGCCATAATTGGCTTATTCTAATATTCTTATTTTTATTAGATATTCTATTAAARCTTTGACCTCAGTGAAATCTCCTTGATGTCTTATCAATTCCACTGTCRTTTCTTTACYGTGTCTTTGTATTTCACTCCTTGTTTTTCCAGTTTTTAGACTGTTCATCACTCAGTGTATTGAGAGGAGATAAAACCTACAAAAGGAGCTTTATATTTTATCTGTAATAGCTGTATCAAATGCATGAAAAGGATCACAAAGCATTCTTTCAATAAAAACCATTCCTATTGTATTAAATTATTAATGAAATCTATAGCTCTCAAAAATACAGAAAACTTCATAAAAAAAGCTTTTTGTTATAAAATTTCTGTGAGAAATGATTGACTACCTTATTTAGAGCAGACATTCGTGAATTAGAAAATAAATACAAATGCATTTAAAATAAAGCMAACATTTTCTCTGTTCTTAAAGATACTCACATCTGGTTTTCTGMTGTGGGTTCTTGATTAAAAGAAGAGTGTTTTCTATTAACTGAAGAGAAATTTTTACTTCTTTAATTCGGACAGCTAATTAAAAGTGCACTTAAAGGCGTCTGATTCCCTTGGAAAAATGATCCTGAGGAAATTATTTATCTCTTCTGAYTTAAAAAACTATGTTTTAATTTTTTTGCAGGTTACAGCCTCCCAGCTCTCTGCATCCAGTAACAAGTGTTCAATCCTGATTCTAGCAGATGGTGAGAATGAGAAAAGCAAGTGGGTGGGTGTGCTGAATGAGCTTCATAGGATCTTGAAGAAGAACAAGCTCAAAGACCGCTCAGTCTATGTTCCCAAAGAAGCTTATGACAGCACCTTGCCCCTCATCAAAACCACACAATCAGCAGCAATCATAGGTATGAAGTTATTAAGAAGAAAGCTCTAAGAAAAATGGGTATGGTAAAAGCATGATTTTTTTGAGAAAAAAAATGTGTTAGATGGTTATCTACTCAATAGAAAGTAATATGTAGCGGTTTTATCCCATGTGGAAATGTGTATGGGCCTAAGAGAAAAGTGCAAGTTACTACCCAGCACTTTTGTCAGATCTTTTATGAGTATTCCCTCTATTCACCCATATTCATAATTTTTCACCAATATTCATAATTATGAAGAATTTTGACTGAGAATTGGACATTTCTGTTGTATTACTGTGTAAACATAATTCCCTAACTGGGCAAAATTAGAACTATTGAGTAGGTGTAAATCACTCACTTTAAAATCTGTTGGTGGGACGACAGAGAAAATATAAGATCAGAGACTGAATTTAGTAATTTCAAATACTATTGCATAAAATATTATAAACTCTGATTATTTAAATTACTTCAATATAATATCATATTTACTTCCAAGCTGGTGTTAGACTAGAGTTCTCTGAACAGTTTGTTAAAAATTATGTTTCTAGCTGTTACTTCAGCTAACAGGAGAACTGGGAAAAYACTTATTTTTTAAGAAATTTGAAAGATTGGGAGGTTGCTGATTTTACTTAATACATTATATATATATATTGGCTTTATATACAACTATTTRTATACACTTATTTATTATATACAAATATATTATAAAAACTGTCTCTGTTAATTATAATTATCACTATTGTTTAAGAGATTCATAAAGTACTTTCAAAGAAAAATAATCCTTTTTTTGTTTTTTTCTTAATGTCATAGATCATGAAAGAATAGCTCTGGGGAATGAAGAAGGGTTGTTTGTTGTACATGTCACCAAAGATGGTAAGAATCTAGGGACTTGTAATAATTTCACTAATACTAAATCAGCTTTTTCTTATTCAGTTTTCTTCTGGTTTCATTTTTCATGATTTACTACATTATCAGCTGGACAGCTCCATGAGAGACCAGAAGGTGTTTTCTGGCTTGGGGATAACAGGGATTTCTTGGGTTTCTTTCCTAGTTCATCTTTASAAATACATGTTATAATCAATTCACACTTCACCATTACTTACCTGAATTTGTGGGGTGGGGTTGCTTTTTGTTTCAGAGATCATCCGTGTTGGTGACAACAAGAAGGTCCATCAGATTGAGCTTATCCCGAGTGAGCAGCTCATTGCGGTTATCTCAGGACGGAACCGTCACGTGCGGCTCTTCCCCATGGCTGCCCTGGATGGSAGGGAGACTGAGTTCTATAAGCTGGCAGAGACCAAAGGCTGCCAGTCAATAGTTTCTGGACACGTGCGCCACGGAGCTCTCACCTGCCTGTGTGTAGCCATGAAAAGGCAGGTGCTGTGTTACGAACTAAATCAGAGTAAGACACGCCACAAAAAGATCAAGGAGATCCAGGTGCAGGGGAACGTGCAGTGGATGTCGATCTTCAGTGACCGTCTCTGTGTAGGCTACCAGTCAGGTTTCTTAAAGTACCCCCTTCATGGAGAGGGCAGCCCCTACAGCCTGCTCCATCCAGACGACCACACGCTCTCATTTATCTCACAGCAGCCAACTGATGCCATCTGTGCAGTCGAGATCTCAAATAAAGAATACCTGCTGTGTTTTAGCAGCGTCGGGGTTTACGTAGACTGCCAGGGCCGAAGATCCAGGCAGCAAGAGTTGATGTGGCCCGCAACTCCAACTTCTTGCTGTGAGTTGTGCTCTGTGTGTGTGTCTGTGTCTTTGGTGCTGTCCACTGAAGTGATCTCTGCTTGTTTTGATATCCACAGGATATCACAGGAGGTGAAGTTYAGGGCTAATTGCCTGACAGGTTAATGAACACTCTCAGCCCCTGTCACCATTTTTAATCTAGTCAGAGGGTTTAATCCTCAKTTATGCTAGTTTCAGCAACTCTGGCACTGACCTGTTCTTGCTGGAGCACATAGAGGAATCACAAGTCAGGATTGTAACTCTAAAACAGTCAAAAGCTTCAGGTGCAACAGAGGCTAGTGGGAACTTTATGTATTTGCTACCACCACTGCTGGACTGTTGTTATTTAAAGTYTTGGAATGTGATTGTACTTTGGCTCAGCATTCTGGTTCCAGCTTTCTTCATCTGAGAGTCATCATGACGTGATAGTTTGACTTGCTTTTCTCTAATGGTATTTGTTTCTACTTATTTGTCTGTTTTGTCTTTTCTTTCTTTATTTGTTGATTCTTTCTTCCTCATTGGGTTTTTGTCAACACCTTCTTACTCATCTCCTCTCTACTTTTTCAAAAAGTCACTTTCTAAGTTTCCCTCCTGTCTCTCTTTTCCCTTCCAAAACACAATCCGTAGCAGGCAATATAAAAATATATTTCATAAYCGTAAGGAAAAACACATCACATTTTTCAAGATTTTAATTTCCACCAAGGTCTGTTAAACATTTATTGCACCGTATTTCAAAGCTGGGACTTTATCTCTGTGACAGTTTCAAGGAAAAAAAAAACAAACCTGAATATCTGTCTTCTTCTTTTTAAAGTCTTTCTTAGTGCAGATAAAGATGAGCCAAATCTGCACTCAGAGTAGTGAATGAGCCCAGTTCTGTGTTGATTKTCAGAATAGTCTGCCTTCTTACCTCACTCTGGCAGCAATCCAGTTACACTTTAAAAGGGAGGAGTATCTCACCTTGTTTGAGTGAAGGCCCTTCTGAATATGGAGGGAGCAACTTCTRCAAGGTGTTTGCCACCCTGTGGATTTCAAGCAATTTTGCACAATTGATTATTACAGTGGACTCAGACAATGAATTAATCAAAATAGAAGGTAATGTGATAGATCGAAAAATGTGTATTTTTCACACATAGTTCATCTATACTTGCCATTGTTGTTTGTGACAGTTTTTTGACTGCCTGAAATGAAGTGATTTGATGTGACTCCAACTCAGAATGGAGGTGTATTTTACAGCAAAAGCTTTTACAATTTAAACACAGCTTGGATGCTGCTGTTAGACTTGGCAGACTATGGCAGTCTTGTTGCCGACATGGAAATACTGAATTCTCCTTTAGAAGTGGTCCCAGTGAAACAAATTTCATCCTGGGGMAATGTGCCAGATAAGTAGCAGAAGATTTCTCTTTACAATCCAGAAAATGTGAAGAGAGAATTAAAGTTAAGGAAACAAGACTTTTATGACTGTGTCATGGTGCTTAGTTCCAAGTGATGCTCATTTAGTGCCTAGTCCAAAGACTCAGAGCCCATTTCATTCAAGTGACAGTTATTGAACAGAGCAGTGCATTTTCSTATCACATCATTTAGAATATGTGAGCTCTTATTAAAAATGGGRCTTTTAGGAGGAAAAAAACCTTTGATATACATCAGTATTTGGCAGAGCAAACCTTAATGTCTTAAAATTCAGAAAGTAGCTAGGTTTTCAGCAAAGTTAAAAGAAAAGTCACGGAGATTAAGTTTTTGGGTGGTGCTGGTTTACCTTCCGAATATCTTTCTTGGTAATTTTTGAGTTAAAGCACATTTTTCAAAGCTTATTCTTGGATTGTGGAGCATTGGTTTTGTTTTCTTAAATAAATACAGTTAAACTGTAAGAAATTGTCTATTTTGGGCCGTGTCACATGACATTATACCTCATTCTTCCCTCCCAGGTTACAATGCACCATACCTCTCTGTGTACAGTGAAAATGCAATCGATATCTTCGATGTGAACTCCATGGAGTGGATTCAAACTATTCCTCTCAAAAAGGTAACTTCCCATTTCAGTATGGGTCAAGGAATATGTCCAGAYTCAATACTGCTTTAGAAGCCATCATTAAAACTGCTTGTGGAAGCATAATTGAATTAAAAGAAGAGATACTGCAAAGAAACTCATGCACTTTTGTTGGAAATAGAAGATATAAACGGTGTTTTTCATGTGGTTGCACTGTTTTAGATGAATGGTCAATCTGGAGCATATGACTATGTTAGATTTACTGATAGTGTTGTAATAATGAGAGGAATTAATTAGTATTAATTGCAAATGGCTTCACTGGGACTGATTGTSTCATTGTTATTACCAGAGGATGGTGGATGTTAAGATTATTACGCAGGCCTTCGAAAATCTTATCTCCTGCTGCTTGAACGTATTGTAGACAGATAGGGTTAGAACATTTTGTTTCAACCAGTAGAAACACCAAAACCAGGATGATGTCAGGTTTGAATCTCTTATCAAAAGGACGATGTTTCCGAAAAYTGACACTTCTTGGTATTTAGAAGGTGTTTGCTCAGCTGTATTTGGAAAGAAAAAAGTCAATGTTTTTCCCTGCAGTTTAGACTGACTTCAGTTTTGTATCAGGGTCAACACAATTCCTTTACTGGCATTCCAGTGACTCAGAGGACATTGTCCCTGTGGTTTTGTGTTGGTCATTCTGTCTCTGCACATCAATTTTCCACATCAGATGCAGGCCAGGATATTCTGGCAGTGCTGTGAGGATACRTAATGTAAAGATCAAAGTGCTCAGCTATTAACCATCTTAAGGAGAGACCAATCTGGACTTTTACGGGAAAGTTCTTTCTGGTGTCCAAACTTAGAGTTATTAAAGCAGTTGGAGCATTTTTTCTCCTACACAGTAGAATGTGATTTAGTACTTTGATTAATATTTGGCTCAAGACTTCCCTTTTAATGGATTAAGCTACTTTCATCAAACAAAATTACTACACTTAGAAGTCTCAAAAATTGCCATTTATTATAAAGAGTCTGTTTCTAACGCAATTTACAGAGTGTGGAATGCATCTTTCATTTTTATGTTGGAAATCACAAATACCCAGTAGGTCTTAGCAGTCTGTGTGTGCTCTTATCAAGCTGCGGAGCATTATTGTGACATGRTACTAACCCAAAGTAAAAGCTCAGCTTATTGCTTTGTACATCTAATAAAAAAAAAATGAGTTGATATATGAAGTAGACTTCTAACACAACTATTCATTTAAATGTGGGGAAAATGGTGTTAAGCATGTGTCTGGAAGTGGAATTTTAGCCAACCTCTCTGTACTCATTCTCAAAAAAGAGGAATTTAAAATTCTTTTGAACTCTTCTTTTTTGCTTTAATGACTTGGAATTGTTACTGTTGAGAGCATTACAAGGACTGTTTTATCTTGTTTCAGGTACGACCCTTGAATACAGAAGGATCACTAAACCTTTTAGGCCTGGAGACAGTCAGATTAATATATTTCAAAAACAAAATGGCAGGTAAGTAAAGAGAAACCAATTTTCATCATGCACATTTTTGTTTAGGRTGTTTTTCTTTGTCTGCATCTATGCATTGCAGACAGGGATCTCTTTAACATMTGTATGCTTGTAACTTGGGAAAAAGCCAAAGCTTATGGATTCCACAGAGATTGCAATGGTGTCTCTTCCCTGAACTTTTTTTTCCTTTTGAATGTTCAATGGAGACTTGAATGAAGACTGGAACTAGAAGCTAGAATGTCTGGATGCTCCCTCCAAATGTGGGATCACCTGCCAGAATGCTGCCTAAAAGGTCCTGCGCATATAAAGATTTAAACAGTCATTTTGGCGGTGCTAGATTAAAATTAATACTACATCTAACCTAAACAAATGTTTCCTGAGCATTTTAAAGTAATACAGTGTATTCATAACTTACTGTTAGGGCCAGGTATGGCTGTATGCCAYAATTTTAGCTTCAAAAATCTATTTTTGTTAAAAGTCTTTCTGACTTTTTTTGCCTTTTAGAGCCCATTTCATAAGCATGCTTCTGAGGAATTTCCTTAAACTTTTGTTTAGGTGGAGAGGCACATGCTCTGTTTCAGGAACCAAAAGCTATAAATTTTTCTTAACAACTTTCTGAAAACAGTGGAAATAAACACTCTAGAAAAATGTWCTGCTTCTGGCCCTGTTTCAGTGCTTATTTTAATTGCCAGCAAATTAGTACGAAGGGAATGGCCGTGGTAGAGAGGAGAAATATGCTGGAAGTATGTATAAATTTTCAAGTCTGTTAAAGACTGAACATTAGACTTGATCTTAAGGAAAGAAGAGATTTGAATTTCATACAAAAACTGTATTGTAAGTGAGCAGTAGCTTATTGAGAGTGTCACTTTGGTSTCCATATACAGAAAACAAGACAGAGCAGTTGCAGTGTTCATTCAAAGTCACACAGCTGTTTATCATTGTTTTCCTTTTCATGTCTTTAACAAAGATCCCTTGGCCAGATGTACACATGTGGAAAAAAATCTTCCTTTTTCCCACAGTTGCATCAAAATACATCAATGTTCAAACATTTCAAAAGCAGTATTCTCTTTGGAGCAGGGAATGAATGAAAGAGAATCTTGCATTCAGTTTCCAGACAGTTGGCAGAACACTCTCAGTGAGACCCGCCAAAGGAATTTTGAGACAAGACTCAGATTCCCTTCCTGCCCACCAAGATGTTTATTTCAAAGAATGTATCAGTGGTGTTTTGAAAACACAGATGTAGCACCTCATGTGTGAAGAAGGGTGAAGTCTACAGAGTGGTAGATAGTGGCCAAGAAAACCCATAAACCAAAGGATGTTTGTTCCGGTTTGATGGGAAAGGGGTGGTGTCCAGTGCTAGCAGAGCTGAGGTAGAAAGAGTGTTGAAACTCAAATTCCATGAATACCTAAGGAACTGCCCCACTGCATCCCCATCTTTGTGCTTATTTCAGAGGGGGATGAGCTGGTGGTGCCCGAGACRTCAGACAACAGCCGGAAGCAGATGGTTCGGAACATCAACAACAAGCGGCGCTACTCCTTCCGCGTGCCTGAGGAGGAGAGGATGCAGCAGAGGAGGTCGGTATTCCACCTGTACTTGTCTTCTGTCCATGCCTGTAGGCCCTGATGGACACTGACTGATGCCAGGGTCATGCTTCATGTGTGGCTTTCTGGAATGTCCATTCRGGTATTCCTGTCTCTTCTCTACCCTGTTAATCCTCAGTGTTGAGCATGCATTAATACCAGTTTGGATATGGATTGCACTGGATGCACAATAAGTTCAGATTAATTATGTGAAAGAGCTTAATTTGGAATGCATGCCTCCACATACTGTATGCAGGTGCATAGGTGTGCACAGACACTGTGTATATATACAGTTCTCCAATAAACGCTTTGCAAAAGGTGATTACTTTGCTAACTATGCATACGGATTAATTACTCTCAGACTCTGGTTCTGCTTTTCTTTCTGAAGGAGAGTCTTCTCGCAGCAGTATTCCAGGACATCTCTTTCTTTGATTTATAGATTCAGCTACATAAAGTTTCTATAAAGCTCACAAAGCTCACCTCTTCAGGAGACATAGGACTTCAGGGCGTATTTCTAATGGGAATGTTTAGCAGGTTACAAATACTTTCCTAAATGGAAACAAAAACAGGTCTTTCCTACTCGCAGTGTTCACAGAGAATGTTTTTGACCATTTGCTGTCACTCACTAGAACTCACCTGCTACTGTGTTAAGCCACACTCCACAAACTGAATATTACACTTCTCTAATTTCCAACATCTTGCACCATTGTCTGGCTCCCAGTTTATCTTTCTTTTTGGCTCTAAGGAAAGTAACAACTGTATGCAGTGGAGATAAAATTCCATTTCTTGTTCTTGCCTTTTCTGAGTTGATTGACATTTGGTCTCTAAAATGTTATTTATTCTGAGTTCTGAAATGCATCTTTGCCATTTTGAAGAGCTTTTAATTCAGAAGAGCTTTAAAACTCAGACCACAGACTGAGAAAGGTACTGCAGTATTATTTTAATTCTGTTTTCATATTTTATACTTCATTTTCATCTTCACTTTGTAATATATCACAAGTAAGTTTGGCTTTTACTCATCTTACAGCACTTTTTATCAGCTCACTCTGTGAATGTTAGTAACTTCTGGGCATGGGCTGTTAGGCTACAAACAGCATTCTTTTATCCTGGCTCCTTGCCCTCTCTTCAAGCTGGAACCTTCTCCCCACCAGTACTGACAGCAGGGGTTTATCACTGTTAACGTGATTAAATAGATTCATAGACTCACGGAATTGTTTAGGTTGGAAAAGACTGGTTAATTTCCATTTTAAAATGACTGATAATCAAAGCTGTGTKTGTTTTATAAATGCCCATCCTCACCTCAAAGGAAACACCTAAACAAAGTGTCTTCTCTTCCAGGGAGATGCTACGTGATCCAGAAATGAGAAATAAGTTAATTTCTAACCCAACTAATTTTAACCACATAGCACATATGGGTCCAGGGGATGGCATACAGATTCTCAAAGACCTCCCAATGGTAAGTACAAAAGGACATATGAGAGTGACTGACTGCTGCAGATGCTTCAAATAAGTGAGAGAAAAACAAGTGCAATTTTAATGTATTATTAGTGATGTTTTTCCATCAGAAACAGCGTAATGAGGGGAATGGAGYTAAAAATGCTCTGCTGTATATAATAACATTTAAGCAAGGAGCATAACARGCTTTGAGTAGAAGAGGAGGAAGAGGAGTGCCTAATGCCTCTGGAATTATAAGACAGCTTGGCCTTGCAGTGCTGATGATAATTTTTATGACCCATGTGAAGGGGCAAAATTTACATTTATTGAGACTATACTCTTTGTGGGTGTGAAAAGAGAAATTCCTTTCTCCGTGAACTGTGGTTCAATTCCTTTTTTCTCCTTCCATTTTAGCACCAACATAGCCTATTTCTTTACTGCCTGTTTTCCTGTAGCAATTCAATAATACTGCTCAAATTTCTTTCCATGCCAAACATGCTGTCTTTCCTGTTCTCTCCAAATTAAGTAGTCTCAGTGAAACCAAACTTCTTGCATAAAAACTAATCTTTTAAGTTGAAAAATGAAAAATGAAAATGTGTAATAGCACATGTTCATTTCCATAAAACCTCATGTAGGAAATAATCACTTGGAAGTTACTGAAAGACTAATTAATACTTCACTTAAAAGGAAGTACCATACTGCTTGCTTCAAGCTACCTTGAGCATCTTTTATGTGTTTATGTTCTGTATTGTTTACTAAGAACATCCACAGTGACACAGATGTGATTCAGAAGATGCTAATTAACACTATAAGAAAGATAAGATGTTATGATAAAAACAGATGAAATTTGTTCCTGCATAGGACTCAGGCACTAGCACARAACTGTCTAAAATGATCATCATTACTACTTGGAGTTTGTGCAGAAAGCAGGAAGTAGGTCCTGAAATTAGCATTTTTCTGATGCTGAAAAGTGCAAAGGAAACAAAATTAAGACTGGAAAATAAAGTGCAGCTTAAGTTGCACTAGTTTAGGAGCCTAATCTCTGGTCTTTGGATACTCACTTTACCTCACTTTTGAAGCCAATAGTACTTTTATGTTACACTTTACTGTTAAGTCTGAACTTCGATTTATTTTAAAGCTTGTATTAGACACACTCTAAGAAGCCTCTCAATAGCAAATATATTCAGTGTAATGAGAAAAAACAGTACTGTGGGTGTATTTTTATAAATGATAATCRCTTTTATAAATGAACACATAATGAAGGAACTGTTTCTAGAAAACACATGGCAAATCCAAGAGATGTTGGCAGGTACGTTTCTCTTACCTGGATACAAGATTGCATTTGTCTAATGTTAGAAAGAGAATGATCACTTGCTTCAGGGCAGGATGTAGATCAGAGTCTTTCTTCATTTCTCCATTTCTGGTAAGTTCTTTAAAATATTTGTGGCTCTTCKGAAGYDGAGAAAATAATCTCCAACCTCTCTAGGTAGAGCAAAAGTCATTCTGTGTCACACCATCAGTAGCTGAAAGTTCATGGGAATYAAAAAGTGCAAGGACTCTTAATCAAGCCCCACATCTGACAAGTGTAAAACAAGGAATGATTCTATCTGCAGAAGGGGATTTTTTTAGCATCATATTTTCAACAGTGTCATCTCTCTATGGCTTTCAGCTTGGAATCCATTCTAATTGCACTTGCCTTGTATTAGCTCACAGGTCCTGTTTCAAGTTAGGACTGGTACTGTGCTATTACCAATTAATATGRTGCTTTGAAAAAATTCATGAGTCACTTTCCACACTTAAAAGTGATGGGAAGAATTAGAAAATGTGTACARTATACAGTTGATTCCTGCACTTGTTCCACTGCAGCAGCTTCTTTTTTAAAAGTTATTATTAAAACCTCATTTTTTCAAGTAAGTATCARTCTTAATGCTGGGAGATGTCACTGCAAGACAAAGCAAATTTGTTGTGTATTCTTCCATTGGTTCCTTGCAATGTAACACTGTATTTGTATTCCTAACTTAATTGGTACAGAATTGCATCAAGCACGGGACTTGAAAGCGTGTGAATTTGAAAGTGTTACTTGAAATTRGGAAATAAATGTTCTGTCAAGAGCTACTTCAGTCCAGGCAGCTTTTTCTTTTCCAACAGCTTCCTGTTAGGTATTTGCCTGGACTGAGTTTTCATTTAATCCATTCCGGACTAAGAMTTTTGTTTCTCAGGCACAAAAATAGAAGAAAAGGGGTTGTGTGGTTGTGTGAGGTTATGTATAGAGCCTAATGTTTTTTTGGGAAGAAATTTGGAATAAGAAGAGGGCATGGAAACAGAGGATGTTTACTGGAGAATCAGTACACAAGGTAAAGAATTATCATCCAACCCTCTGTACAGTTCATCTGTATGGTGGTTCCTTTTCCAGGACATGGAGTTATTTCACCAGTTTCATACCTTATTCCCAAAAGGTGAAAAGCTGGGGGATTTCTGTGCTGCTAAGCATGTCTCCTGATTTTGCAGCTGGAACATCTTTGTATTTTTTAATAGATGAGTGTGGTTCAGAAGAGAAGTTTATTTATTTTAAACAAACTTCGGGAAAGATTGCAGCACTTTACTTTTGGAATGGCTGYTCTTGTTTTTGGAAGTGAATGGTAAAATACATTTTTGGGGTTGAGGCTGGGAGTAGCAGCAGTGCAAGGCTAGCAGTCTTCTCAAATGCTTTTCCTCCAGCTACTTCAGGTAGTACAGCGTCTTTTTTATGGGGTATGGAATACAGAAAGTGCATGAAAGAGTGGAGTGGGGCTTCTCATTTCATTCAGCTTCTTCTGGTTTATTTGAGCACCATCAAATTTGGCTGGATCTACCAACAGAAATTTTTCACCCAGAATCAGTTTTCACTGAAGTCAGTATAGTGCTGCATGGGCAAAAGGGTCCTTAGGTGTAAGTGGGTTTTAATAGAGAATAGACATTTAATTCTCTGTGTTGGATGAGATTGTCRTAAGCTAAATAGCCACTACAGCCCAGCTTTTGTCTAGCACACATGGGTGAACTTTATAAGGCAAATGACAATTGAATGTATATKTATATATTGATATCTGTTCATTTATATACACATATACACTTCATAGATGCAATGTGAATCAGAAAAAAAAATAACCTCTTCAGGCCCACTGCCAAGAACTGAGAGAAGCAGAGTTAGAATTGTAGTGATGGCCCTGGTGGGTGGGCTGGGCTCTTCTGTGGGCAGGAGAGGACCTGCACYTGTGCTGCCCTAAGCCTGGCCTGGTGAGTGCAGAGCCTGCTTGCTCTCTGCCCACCACTGTTTTAATGATGTCTTTTAAAAGACCAGCTGTAGAGATTTTAATTTGTGTTGTAACTGGGAAAAAGGGAGTGTTTTAAACTCTTTTGCACTATTTGATGTGTTGAATCAGGTGCCTGTTTGCGTTCAACACATCTACCTGTTTGTTTGTCCCTGCTGRTGCAGCCACACGAGGGGGAAAGATGTTTTCTCTGTGTGTTGTTTTCCAGTTTTCTTGGTATGCACCAGACACTGATGTGTTTGTGGGAAGTTGCAGTCTATTGGCTTAGTTGCACCTTGTTCTTTCTGTGAACAGACACCCTTGACTTCAGTAGAGCCCTGGTGTTTGGGCATGCCCAAGGCTCAGAGAGATCAGGTTTAGGGAGTTTCAGGCAACTGCAAATTTGCATCCTTCTTTTCTTTATGGTGGATACTTATGGTCTGCCTTTGGCACACAAGTTTGTGGGCTGCAACACAGCAGAAACCAGAAGCTGTTGTTTCCTATTAYCAGAGCAGTAATCAGTACATATTTGTGTTTTATTGCTGTGGATCTGGGTAATTGTCTTGTTTTGTACAATTTAGAATCRTTCCTGTTAGTGTATCCCCAAACTTATTTGTTTACATGTTTTTCTTCCCTAGCAGCCTGTCACCAATTAACCTGGCCGTACAGTCTGGCCTCCCTTCTGCCCTCTTGTCCCTTGAAGCCACTTTATCGTGGATGCTCCTTTGTAGTGAAGATCTGAAATCTGGAACTGCACTTACTGCAGCACAGACCACCTCTCTGTGTACATCAGATGTACAGGATTGATTTTGCTTTCATATTCTGCATGCCTAAGTATTTTTATATACAAAAGCTGGTCTTGACTGCCATTATATTTGAACATTATGCTTCAGTTTGACCTCATTATACATGAGCCATTCTACTTCCATTCTAGATGATGTGTGAAGCTTTGCTTGTTTCAATTGAGAAACTTTTAGAGTAAATGAATACATATCTATATTTGGTATTCTTTAAAGAAAATGGGAACCCCATGCATGCATCTAATGATGGAGTCTATGGAGAAAGTTCCATGGAGTATCATTTTTAAAATGTTGCCATATCGTGGCTTTCTCACATTCATGAATGCTGGCTAAGTATTTTCATCATCTGCAGCTGGCCTACCCTCTGCTTTCTAGCTTGTGGTTTTAGACACTGCCACATCTCCCTTATTGGCTTTTAGGAATGTAGCTGGTTTTGCTGCCAGTTCTCTGTTGTGAGCAGAGAGCTCAGTAAAGTCTGCTGTCCTGGACCATTTTGGAATGGTAGCTTCTTGTACTGATATTTAGATGCTGCTGAAGTTACTAAGAACAATTTAATATGTATATTATGTCTTATATGCCATAATGTGGTAATTGATGTTTTGGTTAACAGGCAAAGCCTCATAATAACCGTGTGTTAAAAAAAAAAAAAAAGTTGGATTTTACCAGCTGAAAGGAAGACAACAGTAACAATAATGTTTGATATAATGTATTGGGATGTGACTTAATGTTCTTCCAGACTTTAATACGTTCCACATACAAAAAGTAGTGCCTTAGGTTTAGTGGAGGGGTAAGCTATATTTTTACCATATTTTATATTTTAAGTCCTAACATTTCTAATGTTACTCAGAAATATCTGTTTTAAGGAGATGAAATCAGTTGGATGAGGGGAAGTTAGAAAGGAGAAAAGGTGTTCTGATTTGCTGATGTCCATAGGAAACCAGCCCACTGCAGCTGACTGAGCATGTACAGATGGCACAGAGAGGGAAACTGAGCCTTGAAAATCTCTTCCATTRAATCTGGATTTAGATTAATTTAAATTATAYGAGCACTTGTGTCAGCACATTCCAYTGGGATGAATTAGAAACCATTCCTGTTAAATGTGCAGGGTCATTTCTCCCCTCTCCTTCTTTATGTCACACTTTGGGAGCACGCTGCTCAGCTGGCCTATTAAGAACATTTGAATTTCCCAATGCTCTCACAGTTTTTGTGCTGAGGAAAGGCCTAACCCCCTGTGGTGTAGGGCTGGCAGTGCCAGGTCCCCTCAGCACTGTCACGATTAAGCCAGTGTGGAGCAGGACATGGGCCTTGGCCATCTGTGTGCAGAGAGAGACTTGTCCCAGTGGTCTGACACTAACCCCTTCACCTTCCCACACAGTCTGTGYCCCCACCCTGTCAAAACACTGTTCCCTCCTGTTGGAAATACTCTGTGTTTGTTGTACGGGTGATGATTTTAATGGAATCTCTAAAATGCATGAATAACAGAAGGAAATCTCTTAACAATCTCAAATTGCTGTGTATGCTCATCTTTTCTTCTCCCCACACCACCTCACCTGTTCACCTTCCTTTGTTTGTGTTATGTCTATTTTAGATTGTAAGCTCCTCAAGGCAGGAAACTGATGCTTCTCAACTGTCTGTAAAGCACCTTTTACAGCTGTGGTGCTCTTTGAAATATCAAAAAACAATAAATATTAGAATCGATTCCCAATGAGTTAAAAGTTTTATTTGTTTCTAAYRCTTTAGCAACAGCAAGGGCAGCAGGCCCATCAGACTCTGTGTCAGGAAGGTGCTCAGAGGACTGGGGGTGGCAGTGTCAGACCCTGTGTGCTGCCAGCCAGCAGGGTTTGCTGTCTGCTGTCCCTGCTCCGTGTTTCACTGCTCTTGTGGAACTGCTGGTGCCGGTGTAACCTGTACAACCGTCCTTCATTGCTTTTTCTCTCTGTTGTCTTTGATAGCAGCGTTCCCCTTACCAATTCCCTCATCATCACTCCCGTCTGATCTCCTCTCCGAGCAACTTTGAGCACATCTACCACATGACTGTTAATTCAGCTGAAAAATTCCTCTCTTACGATTCCATAAACCCTGCATTTTCCCCGCCTCCACGCTCTGTCCTCGGTACTCCAGACTTTGTCACTCTGAGGGTATGAACGGCTGAGTCAGGTGTTCACTCTACTAACACTGTGTGGTTTTCCTTTTGCCTGGCTATTAATGTGGGAGAAAACCCCTTGTAAGCTGTTCCTTCACCCCTCCACTTTCTTTTGTCCCAGACAATTTACTTGTGCTGTCAGCTGGGGTCATCCCACAGCTCTGACATGCCACGAAACAGATGTTTCACGGCCTTAGAAAAAAAGAAAAGTTTGGGCTGAACCTTTTTGCTATGAGAATAATATTTTTAATCACCAGGAAGGATGTGGTAATTTTGAATGATAAGTTCTCTGTGCCACAGTGTTCATCCTCCAGCAGTCACAGTGCTGCATACCAGGTTGAATTAGGAAGAGGTTCTGGATCTGTCTGTGTTGGGCCAAGCTTTCAGGCTGTTTGTTTATGATGAATTAATGTGGAGTGGGGGAATTTGTGCACAGTACTGTACACAGATGGAGAGAGACACAGACAGTGCCTCAGGCAGTTTCTAGGTTAAARTAAGTAAGTGAAGTTAGAACATATAGAAACAGGATAAAAAATAAAGATGATGGTAACTTGCTGATGTAGATCTTGTTAACCCTAGTTGGTAGTTTTAGGCAGAGGCTGAGGAAGGATGCTGTTCTGCAGGCATCCTTCCAGTTGTAATGTAAATTGGAGGGGTGGAGGTGGTCTTCCCTGTTTTTTCTTGCCTTGTGCATCCAGGTCTGCCTACCTGGGGGTTGCTGTGTCCTGTAGAAATACAAACTTAAATGAAGCAGGCACACAGGTACCTGCAGTGCATCACAGCTGTGTACCATGCTGGGGCTTGCAGCTCTGTCTGGGACAGATAAATCAGGAATAATCTGTAGGTAGATGTGTGTGATGCTGTTGTTTGCTCAGGATTTCTGTGAGTCCAGGCCATGCCCATTGCTGTCATGGGAACATTGCTCTTGGTTTCTGACAAACCTTTGCTGCCAGGCTGCTTTGAATGCCTCTGCTGTGCTGGAGCCCTTGTCACCGGGAAGGTTTTGGAAACATACCTGCATCCAAGACTAGACRGAATTTTTAAATGCAGGAGAAAAATAAATCTCCTTATGGCTCCAAAACCAATTTGCACAGTTGAGCTTTGGCTGGTTACATGCATGGTCGTGTGTCACTGCTGTGAGGTCCATTAATACACAAGAGGGATGCTCTGTTAAAATGCAAAAAACCCACAAAAAGCAAAAAACAAAACAACAAAAAAAAAACCCAAAAAACAACCAAAACTGTCAAATTGAAAGCTGTTTCTCTCCTAGAGGGTCRTTGTAGAGTCACTGAAGCTGTATTTCAGTTCTGGTTTTAACAGGGTTATTTTAATCCAACTGTACTATAACATTGTCTGTGTTAAATATGCAGTGATGTATCACCGGACTGTGACCCTCCCTCTACCTGCCCTTCCTTCATGTGAGTAGTCTCCCTGGGATCAGTAAGGAATGATCCCTGGTGGTTCAGACAATAACTCTCAATTTTTTCTTCAGGAGCATCCTTCATCCTAATGTTGCAGCCTCCTAGCGTAAATTGGAGGGAAAAAAAGTGAAGTGGGCAACCTGGAGTGTTGAGACCCTGCCCTGTTAGCTCCTTCGAGCACTCAGGACTGAGGAATAGTGTTTGTCTGGTTTTTGGCTTGAGGGTAGAGGTGCTGGAAGCTGTGTGGAAAGCCAGGCTGTGAGTTTGGTTTCATGTCTGTCCATCCTCCCTTTGTGTTTGGAGATTTTGGTGTAAGAAGGGTGCCATGGTCCCAGGTAGAACCAAATATTGGAACCAGGACAGCATGGAATCCATATGGGAATTGAAAAATGACCTGTTAAAGTGGGCTTTTAGAGTCACTTGTGTTATTTCATGGAAGAGTTGAAAGCTGAGTTTTATAGTGTGATGAACAGGGCACTACTTTAAAACAAAAACAAASCCCAAAACAAGYGGCACAATGGACAGAGGAACAGAGGCAGAGCAGTTCCTGTGGGTGCTGTACCTGTCCAGTCAGACCCTGTCCCTCATCCCAGTGCTGGAGAAGGTGCYCAGGGAGCAGCTGGAGCAGGAGCAGAGGCTCTGCTCTGGCAGTGATTGCACCTGCATAACCCACAGCTCCACTCTCCAGCTGGAATGGGATGCACTGAACTAATCTGGGCCTCTCACCCTCTTTCACACTGATTCACTTTGCTCAGCAGCAGCTTCWCTGCTGCTGCTTTTACCCCCACTTCTTTCCTATTTCTCCATTTGCTCCAGCAGTGGGGATGCATWTTCCTGCTAGGTTTTGAATTGTTGCTCAAAATGAGGGGTTTTTGTCTCTCTAAGTAAAGCCAGCTCAGGTCGCCTTTTATTTTCTGTGTTTTTAACCTGCTGCATTGTGCTGCTTTGTAACRCCCGCTAATAACTGCCGTTTATTTTCCTTTGAATCCCCTTCCTGCATCATGTGCACACCACTTCCAGGAGGTTTGGTCCAAAATGCCAGCGTCCCTGGCATGTGCTTATTTTTATATTTAGAACAAAGAACGATGAAAGATTTGCTTTGTGGAGAGACTTTCTACRAGGAATTACATGGACGTTGCGAACTGAGGTCACAAAAAATAATCATCTTTAAAACACACTGTTAAGACAGATGAGTCCTTTGTTGTGCACCCACCCATTCCCTCCTTCCCCTGATGCCTGTATGTTGTCTGCTCAGTCACTGTGAAGGAGGTTAATCACCTTACCATTAAACATAATTGTGTTCTTTGCAGAATGAGCCACTGTAGGTTTATACCAGCCTTGCAACCCCCGTGTACTAACCCCAGTGCACACACGGTGCTGCACTTGGCTTTCCTTTCTCTGTCAAAACACAGCAGTAACTCATCCCTCAGCCCCTCAGTTCCTTTGTGTGTTGTCAGGGGAGCAAGCCTCCGTGGTTTAGGTACAGCCAGGATGCTCAAACTCTGCTTCTCAGTTTATTGCATGGGGAAAAAGCAGGAGCTCAGTATTTTGTACTACAAAGTAGGTTGGCTATTCACTTTAAAAAACAGAAACTGAAGGGGGGAAGCTAAGCAAGAGACAGCAATAAAATCCCACAAGTAATTTAAGAGACTGTTTTAAGCCTTTAGGTACAAATCCTCATGGTGCAGCAGTGGAAGAAGGGAGAAGTAAAAAGGGGTTTTTCATTGATAAGGTCTCTGATTCTCTTTAGCTGCTGTTTGTGAGAGATCTGGGAACAGATGAGAGATTTTAATTCTTATTTGCTGCACATTAAAAATCAGCCATTTCTGGCACCCTGGGAAAATGAAAAGCCAAGGGTTTACTGTAAGATCAAAGGGGTTTATGATTCCAAGGATCATTGTTAGACTGGATTTGGCAGCAGGTCAGTAAAATTCATCTGATGAAGTCTGGCCTGTATAAAATCTGTTCCTTACAAAGCCTCAATTTAATTACCCATTTTAAAATACAGATAGAGACATGAGTTGTACCAAGGTTCTCTGAGAATATCCTTGTGAGGGTGGAATCTTTGTTCTGGTCTGAAATTTTCATAACACCCTAGCTTAAAGAAGCACTGGAATTGCAACTGTTGTTTTATATATGGCTACTACATCTCAGTGTTAGGATGGGGAAATMATTAAATATAAATAGGAAGAAATTAACAGTTATTGCAGAGGGGGAGCTGTAAAGGGTAAAGGAAGTAATCCTTASAGCTACCTGCAGTTCTTTCACATTGTGCATCTATGAAAGTTCCCTGAACCTGATTCCAAATAATGGTATTGACTTAATATTGCAAATCACAGCCTGTTGATGAGCAAGACAAGGTCTCACGTTTAGCCAGAGCTGAAATGACACACATAGRCAAGTACCTCTGGGCTAGGAAGCTAGCTCATACACAGGGAGAGGGGCTAAATAATCTGAGAAGTATTCTCCCCTAAGGTTAGCTGTAGSTTAACAGAAGCAGAAATAAAATCTTCAGGAACTCACTTGAAAGTACTCTTTCACCTTCTTTTAAAGACAACTTAGGACGAGGAACTGCCATATCCAAGTAGGGAGATKGTGGTTTATCTCCTCAGTAAAGGAMCACTTCAGTCCAGTAATTGATTAATTTAGAAAATCACACTGGAACTCTCAGGATTCAAAACAGGAGCAATAATCAAAATACRTGGAAAAACAGTGCATGTGCTCTGGTCCTCTTCTTTGTGCAGGCAGGAAACAGGAGGCTGCTTCTCAYTTTGGCTCARCTAGTKTAGGTTTGGAGGGATGCTGTTAACACCTTTGGAATTTCAGAAGTAATTGCTRTACAGATTGATCCACTATCTATTCATAACTCTGCAAACTTTAGGGATTAAGCTGGATATTGTATCAACTTGTACCATCATGGCACAAACAATGGCATCAAAGAGAAATTGTAATGAGATCCTTGGAAGCTTGTGTTCAGAAAGAAAAAGTTACGCAGTGTAACATGAATATCTCTACAGCAGCTTAATTAGGCTTGCAAACCATCCTTTCAGGGAAATTCTGGAGTTATTCCATGTATTCTTTCAGTTGCCTGCATATGTCCATGTAATTCAGCACTTCACTGCTGCGTTGCGTGTGCTGCCAGTCTCTGCACTAAACTGCAGAATGTTATTTTGCAATTTTTGCTGACTTGCTGCCCAGATACTCAGCTCTGGTAAGGTCGGGGGTTTAATGTGTTTTGGGGCCTTACAACACAGAATTGCAAGGTTGAGCCAGCAGGGGATAAGTGAACATGTCGTGTGTGTGCATTTCAGAACCTTCGGCCCCAGGAGAGCCGGACGGTGTTCAGCGGCTCCGTCAGCATCCCGTCAATCACAAAATCCCGCACGGAGCCAGGACGATCCATGAGCGCAAGCAGCGGGCTAGCAGCACGTAAGCAAACAGAGCTGTGTTGCTTTGGGGGCTGGGCACAAGTGTTTCAAGGAAGGGGCTGCCTGCAGTTCCTTCTCTCCATGCTGGATAAGGATTTTCCAAAGTGATGCATTGGTGCCCAGGGCCAGCAGAGTATTTTAGTCTTGCTTTCAAAGGAGCCCAGGAATAAGCAGATAGTGCTTTTGAGAGTCCCACATTTGTAATTTGTCAATTTTTTTTAATTGATGCTAGAATTCAAACTACATTCTTAGCTCTGGGGCTGCTTTACTCCTGCTCAAGTGTTTTAAATCAGTGACAAGTTGTTCACGAGCTCCRTGGTTATTAATTTTGTTGCTGAGCTGTGTGTAGTTCTTGATGCCTCTCTTGCCACTAGTGCAAAGATAAAACAATAGAGAATTGGCTGCTGGAATGGAAGACTGGCATTGCATTGAAAGAGGCCACCACAGCTGTTTCGACAACTGCCACCTTTGTTGGGAACACAGTGACTGTGTAAAGCGTTCTTAGGCTGACATGCCAAGGGAGGGACTGGACAATCCACAAGAACTGCAGCAGACARAAGAAAAGCCCACGTAGCCTTGCAAGCTATGAGCTTGAGAGCTTGGGACATGSTGCAGGAAAGCAGAACTAGCCAGAGAAACTACTAACCAAGTTCCTGGTGTGTTGAGTGGGGTCTGTAACACAGTTTAAATCCTCTGCTGTAGGATCGTCTGCACAGAACGGCAGCGCTTTGCGGAGGGAATTCTCGGGAGGGAGCTACGGAGCAAAGCGCCAGCCCATGGCATCGCCCTCAGACGGGTCCCTGTCCTCTGGGGGCCTGGACCAAGGCAGCGATGCACCCACAAGGGACTACGAGCGAGAGGTGAGTGACAGCAGGAGGAGGAGAGACCTTAGGGCTGTTGAGAAAGAGGAGGCAGCTCCATCTTGTCATTGGCTACAAGTTTGGGAGTCATTGACAGTGGAGAGATGGATTKCCTGTATTTCAAGCTGCAAAAGACTTTGGTTAAAGTGTCAACTCTGGTCCTGGTATTTAAGATGCAGAAAAAGCTCTCTGCATTACGCACCTGGAGATGTGTGGGTTGTGAGGCTCCCCGGAATACCGGCCCAGTAGAGTAACATCTTGATAGTGACATGTTGCAGCTTGAAGTGCCGATATTCCTTTTGACCTTTRTGTGCAAAGATTCATTGATACATTCCTACATGTGGCCAGAATGGAATAATCCACGTGCAGATGTATCAAGTTTCTGAGGGTGCCTGCACCTCACTGAGTGGCTTAAAAATAATTTGCTAGATGGCTCCTTGGGTATGTTTTGTAAAGCAAAAGGTTTATTAAACTTACAAAATAATAAGCAATAAACAAACAAAATAGAACCCAAGCACAGGCACTTACACACATTGTACCCTGCTATGACACCCCAAGAAGCTCCGAGAAGCTTTGGTCTCTGCCTTAAATACAGGATGACTTAGGTGGGATTTTTGGCAAACTACCCAATAGARAATGGCTACATTTCTGAGGGACAGGTAAAGAGACCTACCCATGCCTCTGTCTTGGCATTAAGCCAATGGCTGCAAGCAGAGCAAAGAAGCTTCTAGGGCTTTTTCTTTTAAGTCTTATGGTGAAACTGAAATCCTTTTTCCTTATGTGGAAAATACCTCTTTGGTTTAAGGTTGCACGACTACATTTCGTAAGATACCTTAGCAACAATTTCACAGGAGACACTTTGTACTCAGAAGTTAACAAGGTAATTGAAGAATTACAATTCCATTTAGAGCAGGAACTGTATTCAATTTCTATTCTATGCAGTTGAGACTATCATTATGATAGGACTAAAATCCCGCCCAGCGCTAAACTCAGTCCCTCCAGCCAAGAATGTTTTACATAGGAGGATTCAGTCAGAAGCTGGCCTGAAAATCTTCCCCAACCCATTTTCTTACCAAGGAGTGTGAAARTTAGAGATCACACAAGGCTTTTCATGGTACTGAAAATATTCTGCCAGTGGAAGCTGAAAGGCAGCTGTCAGCCCAGATTCAGGCTCAGAGTTGCATTCTGCTGTACTCTGGAAAATCCCATCTCAATAGGATGTTTGACTTGATACCCCAGGGCTGACATAGAAGAGGGAGCTGTGATGAAGCCACAAAGATTTCTCATTTTAGTGCAAGAGCATCTCARTCATAATCTGTGAAAAGCCAGGAGCTGTTGTAGCTTCACAGGCAACCTGAAGCTGCACACTCTGCTGGCCAAGCAGCCCTTGGCAGCACACAGACTGCCAGAGTSCCACTGATGCTTATGTCAGTATCACTTACACCAGCTGAAAGCAGTGTGACCTGACCACTTTATCTCRGGTCTCCTTGCAAATTGTGAGCAAAACAGATCCCTCAGTAGTTTTGGACACAAGCACAAATCTGCAGAGCCACTGTTGGTGAGACCCTCTCAGTCACCCCGAAACTATCCTGTTACTTACTGGTTTTCTTGTGTGCTTGTGTGTCTCTGGGCTGCAGGACTCTGACTCTCCAAGACACTCAACGGCGTCAAACAGCTCCAACCTCAGCAGCCCTCCCAGCCCGGTTTCTCCTCACAAAACCAAGAGCCTCTCCCTAGAGAGCTCTGACCACGTGAGTTGGGACTCATGAACTGCTTCAGCATTCAGATTTGGCATCACATCAGCTTGCTGTCCCCATGGCTATCCCCTTCACTTGCTCCAGTTTGCACCTTTCATTCTCCTAACCCTCCCTATTCCCCGTGTGAAAACGATCTGGGAGTGGGGTACAGAGGAAGGTAAAAGCTGGTGGCCTTCAGCACCRTTTGGCATTGCCTCACCTCCCCAGATCTGACAGCAGCAGATGAGCAAAGCTAGGATGTTGGTAAATATCAGATGCTGTAGATTTGTATTAGTATTGGTTTCATTTTTGTGGTTACAGCTGCTTCATTTTTAAAGACACATTTATCCTACTCCCCTTCCACTTCCCAAAAGGTAGCRTAAGTAGACAAGACCAGTATCAACAAGAGAAAATTCAGAGGGATTTTGTTTTCATACAATAGCTCCTTGTACTGTACAAAAGTAGCACAGAGATCCCTTCCCCTCCATGGGGAATGATCAGTATGTCAGAGGCACATAAAAGCTTTCAGCCACCACGTTTGAATGTCAATCTGATTGTCGCCAGCAAATCCTTATTAATGAAAATGATGCATATTTTACTACAGTACAGAGTTTAAATAAATACGCAGATGTTAGAGTAAAATACGTATGTATATATTCAAAGAAAAAAAGCATTGTGTATGCAGCAGAAGATGGATGCTTATTTAAGAGAGCCTTTAATTTAAGATTTGTGTTGTCCCTGTTTTCATGGTCGGTGATTTACAGACTCGGAGGCCTGGCTAAAACCTCCCACAGGACAGAGATTCCATGTGCACAGCGCTCGCTGCACTGCCAGGACAGCCCCTGCAGTGCTCTCACAACACTTCTCTCCTTCTGGCCGTAGCAGAACTGAAGCTGTAATTCCCTTTTTCCTCATAGTCCCCATCCTTTTCAAAAACGACAGCAATTGGCAGCAAGGCCCTGTCCCAACAGCCACGGGCACTGGTCAGCCCAGCGGCTGCCCTGGTTCTGTGCGCGCCACCTGTGAGCTGGAGCCTTGCAGCAGCTGTAGGAGAGGTCCTTCAGGCAGCAAGGGAGCTCAATGCAGCTTCATTCAGCAGGATTGTTTCCCTGGGTCAGCCTTTGAGCAGGTTTAACTCAGAAGGGAG
Source organism: Alauda arvensis (assembly GCA_902810485.1). Lineage (NCBI taxonomy): Eukaryota > Metazoa > Chordata > Aves > Passeriformes > Alaudidae > Alauda > Alauda arvensis. The sequence continues at coordinate 2,384,847 of CADDXX010000050.1, read as the reverse complement.
CAGTCTTCCACATCTCCTTGACCATCCCTAAGCAGGAAACTCCTACTGTCATTACCAGATACTGGTTGCTAATACACATCAGCCAAACGAGTGCCCTTAGCCCAGAGCTGGCCCTGGCTGGCTTTGCTGTCACTGTAGCAACAAAGAACCTTGAAGACTGACCTCACACTGTTCACTGTGGTAGTCAAAGATGTCTGGTGACTCACAACTGCTGCACTGGCAAGGCTGGTTTTCCTCTGCCCCCTACCTGTGCTGTGGGTTTGTGCAATTTGCAGTTGTTTCTATGTGCTCATCTGCTGTTTGGTTCCAAAAGCAGGGCAGGGTGGAGGGCAGGAARTATTGCAGTGGAAGTTGGAAAAATAAATTAAAAGCTGAAGTGGTCACCCAGTTGACAGAAAAACTGATACACAGATGTATGGTAAGAGGAAGATGTCTCTTCTCTTTAGTTAGCAAGGCAGATTGTGCTTTTCATTTGGGATGAGCCTCTCTTCCCAGTAGTATTGTTGGTGACTTCATACTATGACCATACTCAAACACATAAGGGCTTTTTGTATTTAGAATATTGGGGTTTGTGGGTTTTGGAAGCTTGTTATGGCTCTCATTAAACCATTCTATATTCTTGCAGTCAGCAGTTATGTAGAGCTTCACCCACACAGAGGTGTTTAGAGAGTTTTGCAGTTTCTGTCTTTCCTAATAGAAGTTGTAGGTAAGTTCAAACCATGTACAGTAATTTCCAGGTATGATCTAAATGTGACATAGGGAACAAGATGCAGATCATCTAATCCATTTAATCATGCTGGGTCTCCTAGGTAAGATTTCTGTTTCACTCTGAATCAAGAGGCTTATCCAAGTTTAAGCTCATTCAGTGTTATTTTGGGACAGGAATTCAAGAAATTATTCTAAAAACCATCTTWTCAAAAGCCTGTCTCTCTACTATTTGGGGATTTCAGAGTAGCAAGCTGGTTGTGTTTGTTTTCACTTCAAACCTACTACTTWTGTAAGCCTGGCCTTCGAAATTAAAAGCTTTAGCCAACAGCAAAGCATCTGAAAGTAATTCTCCCAGAAAAGTTTATGTATTTCTGAGGGATAGACAGGCAGGGTGTTAYTGGCATTATTGAAATTCCACATCAGCTTCTTTTTAAAGGCTGCATATTGCTTCAAGTATAGCCACTGCTTTTTCCCCACAATTCCCTTGTTTTGGTGAAGCATGTCCACACAGTTTTCAAAGCCTTTGCAGACTAGTTTTGTATTTACTGTATGCTGTATTTAAATAATAATCTTATTTTGATGYTGAGAGAAGGCATTTAAACAACAGTCATTAAAGACAGAGCAGCCTGCATGGCAGTCCCCTGAGAGAGGGTCACAGGATCCTTTTCCATGGACTTGTTTTTACCACAGTTGTGCTAAAGCTCTATCTGAAAATGGAACCCAAAGGGCCACCACACAGCAAACAAATTAAATTGAGTAAACCCCTGTGTTTACTCCATTCCAGTGCCTGCAATCTCTTGATACCAACCCCTGGCATTTTCAGGCAGAGCATAGGTCAGCTGTGTTACAACACTAAGCTCAGTGGATGAGAGCTCCACAGGCCCACACTGTTTGTACACTACAATGTCCAAGCTTCAGCAGTCTTCTCTGAGATTTATTTAATCATTAGTTTGGTCCTGTGCATTTTTTATGTATCTGTTCAGAAGAGAAACAGCAACTGTCCTCTCAGTTTCAAAAGCAAATGACCACATCACTTATTTGAAAAGAGAAAAAATGTCCTAGGACTTAAATAGCTTTATATATTTGGGGACCATTTGGTTACAGACTCAGTTTGAAACCACTCTTTTTGTTGGTATGCATACTGCAGCTGAGCTTTCTAAAGACTCACTGGACTTGGAAAAGTAACTTGGTCATTTGAACTGTAAGACTCTTGAATGGTATCTCCAAGGCAGTTGTCTCCCGAGGTTTGACCTTTGCTCCTTTGCACTGTAGCACTGCTTCAGCTTCACAGGTCGAGGGCTGCATTTTGTTCTGGGAGCTTAAAATCTCCCCCTGCATTCCTGACTGTGGCACATGTTYTCTCTACACAGGATGTCTATCTAGCTGGTTTTTTCCCTTTTGGCTGAGACTGAAGGTGTTTGTTTGCATTTTTGACAGTGCTTGAACAGATGGGTTGTTGGGGTTTAGCCTTTTCTTTCTCTCTTTAGATGGCAACAAGGATCTGAACAGATTCAGGCAGCTACTAAGGATTCCAGGTTATAGGATGGAATAGGTTTGGTAAATAGCTTTCCCCTGCACATGTGCACACACAGGTATGTGGCTTCCTCCCACATTTCATAAACCCAAAAGCAGGGTCACAATACTCTCTTCTCTCTTGCCTTTGGCCTGTAGAAGACAACTGGTGGTTTCAAAAAAAACATTCCTGAGTCTGTGGTGAAGTAGTTGCTTCCTTTCCCCTCCATTATTGCTGTGGCTTCTTATGAATGTGCATTTTGCCCATTTAAATGAGTTTCAAAACTGAGTCAGGAATGTTCTCTCTCTGATTTGATTCTAACAAGTTACAACCCAGGTGTGTTATTCTCAGGTATATGGCAGAGGGAAGTTAAGGGTCTTGCCATACCAAAATGTCCAAAGCATCGTTTATTTATAGAAATGTGGTTTAACTGCACYTAAATGGTTCACAGTGTGTCAGCCTTTCCAAACAGAACACTTGAATTATTAACACAGATCCTGGCCCTGTGYTGTATTGCATGGCCAGACCCTGAATGACAAACGTGCTCTAGGGTGGAAAAAGGGTTTCTTTTCCATTTTATGAATGCTGTTTAATTTTAAATGAATGCATTAAGGGTAAAACATAAGTTTTACAGTGCAAGTACCCACAGCTCCTGAGCCTTACTCTGAGAATCAAAGTGGCATATAGCAATTCCTGCTGTGGGTTCTTTTGTTAATACAAGTCCATTCCATGGAGGAAATGGGACAACTTTTCTGCACTAACACAAAGTGCACCCTTCTGTGCACTTCGTGTTCACAGTGTATTTGATCAACACCCCCAGAAGCCGCTCTGCTGCAGGCTTTCCAGGCTGAATTCCAACACCTCTCATTCCAACCGCAGCTCAGTACAACCTATTTTCATTCTCCATTTAAGACAGTCACATCTACAGGGAAGAAATCCACAAACAAACCAGTGTTGCTATACCTGCCTTTTTATGTATGACAGTTTCATATCATTTATTTTTAAAATATGTTTTTTAGGTTTTTCATTGTAATATTATTGTACAGTTTTGCATGGCATAGATGTAATCACTTTTTTGTTTTAGAGTATAAAAGCTGACAAGTGTGCGTGTGGGGGAAAGATTCTGCTTTTTGCCTCTTCTCACTCTTTTGTTTAATGCCCTCAATGTTGTAGGGGACATTGTAAGAGATTCTCTGCTACAGAACAATGATGTAGATTCTTTTGCACAGAAATATTTAAGGTGGAACAGTCAACAATGTAAAAATGACTTACCACCAATATTTTATGTTGGTAACACACTTAATATTAACCTACTTTGATGTACTGCAATAAAACAGGGAACTGTTAGAAATGCAGAGGTTCTGTCTTTTTTTCCCACCTCCCCACATTAAGCTTTAAGGAGGAAATGGAAAGGGGAATGATRGTGCTCTTGAAGATACAACATGCTGGTTCTAACACGTCTGCATGAGTGCACAGTGGGAAGAAAAGGCGTATGTGAGAAGATTATTTCCCTTTAAGAGCTTTCAGAAAAAATGACCAGATCCTTTTGAAAATACAAAGTCAAAATCACTGGATACTTTGCTATATTGAACTACAGTTTTCCTGACCTTTTTCTTAGGTCAGCTGTGCTGTGATGACCTAAGAAATGGGTAGTTCTGTTATTGTAGTCAAGTGTTTTTGGTGTTCCTCCTTCATTTGTAGTTACACATCAAATGTTTCAGCTGTCCTAGTGTTAGAGGCTGGATTGTTTGTTAGTTGTGAGCTACCAACATTACATTGACCTTCATGCACTTTTAAGTACATTTCAGAATACCGGTGAAGTTTTGCACGTGCCCTGACCCTTTCCTGTYATCCACCATTCCTCACAAGCCAGCCTGGAATTTTCCCTGTTACCAGAGTGTGTYGGTACATTTTCCTCTTCATTCATTCCCCTCTTGGTGTAATGTTGTTCCCCACTGGGCCTGGGGAAGTTAAGACTAGATATTAGGAAAAATTTCTTCTCAGGAAGKCATGTGAAATATGGGAACAGGSTGCCCAGGGAAGTGGTGGAGTCCCCATCCCTGGAAGTGTTCAAAGGATGTGWGGATATGGCATTTCAAGAGATGATTTATTGTGAGCATTGTAATAGTGCTGGGCAGTGCTCAGGGTTGGTTTTGATGATCATAGAGGTCTTTTCTAACCTTAGTGATTCTGGGGTAAGTCCTGGCTTTGGTGCCTGATTCAGTCACCCCCTCCCCACTGCAGCAGGAATACAGGACTGGGCTGTTACTCATCCCCCACTGCCAGCAGTGCCAGTCTGGGCATTCTGCCATCACCAAAGCCTACCACCATTTCCCTCCAGGAACAGGCACCTTGATTCCCACTTCTTCCAAGGATGTGGGCTGCCTTACTCCYGTTCCTCTCCTTTGGTTAAAATGTTTACTTTCTGAGCCCTTCAGTTCAAGTCCTTCAGCTTAAATGGATTTAAGCCCATGGCTCATCCCATTGAGCAGCTGCTGTGGCTCTGGGACATATCCTGGGCTCCTGTGCTCTGACTTTTCAATCAGTGCTTTATTGCTCATTTCCCAGGGGTCCAGCTGCACATCACAGCTGCAAAGGTCTTGGGAAATGGGCCTTGTAGTATCAGGGATTTGGGCATTAGAAAAGCAGAAACMAAATTGCATGTTCACTTCCTGTTCAGCTCCTCAGCGTTCATTTTCTGTTTTGCTACAGCAGCCAGGTTGACTAAAGAAAGAAGGTAGGAAAATCACTGCTAGCAGAGGTAGCCCYGAATCTTGATCCTTTAGAATGGAAAGTCACTGTCATTAGAGAGGCAGCTTTTATCTCCAGCTTGCCCTGTGCAAAGAAGAAATRTTTTCACAAGAGATTCTTCTGGACCACAGAAGCTTCCTGCAGCATAGGAGACACATCCTCAATCCTGCAAGGGTAGTTCAAGCAAATGCAGTGTCTGGCACAAATCAAGTTTTCCTGCTCACTGTACAATGCCACAACTTCTCTGACTTGATGCCAGAGGTTCTAGCTCCCGTTTTCTACACAGCTGTTCCTCTGACATGCAATTCCTCCTGTCACAGATCTCTCTGGACAAAGCTGCAGCCATTATTAATGCTTTCAGAGCATACACAAAAGGCCAGGAGAATTAGGGACTGAGAGCTCTAATTAGCTCTCCTAATAAAGCAACATCTCAGCTTCTGCAAGTTGCTACCCTCTTGCAAATGCAAAACAACTCCACTGTTCAGCTGGATGTCATTCCTAAAGACTCTTGGGAAGGGGAACGTTTGCCAGGAGCTGAACACTCTTGCCCCAGCATGGTATACACAAGAGCTGGGCTCACATGAACAAGTACTCACTGGAAAACTGAACTGTAATCCTCCASCTTACTCTGCCACCTTTGCAAGTTCTCTGAACATTCTGGCTTTCAATCTTCAAAATTTCTCAGTTTCAGAAAGGCTGCTCTGAAGCTCACCTAATTTAATTCCCTTTAACATAAACATTTAACAGCTCAAAGAACTCCACTGTTTTTACAGCTGCAAAGTCTAGATCCAAAGGAGAAAAACCAAGCAATGTCTATCAGAACTCAAAACAAGCAAAGTTACTGTAAGTTTGTGCACTGATAATCTGCTTGATGCAAAACTATTACTTCACTGAACTGCAGAGTTAACTCTTCAAAARAGGTTAAGAATAATTTGACCAGCATTTTGATTCAAACTGCACTGCGTCTTGTTCAACAAAGTCTTAAATGAAGTGGCTTATATGTTTATGGCTTTGGAATAAAGGTAGTACCATAACCTGTTTTTCTATTTCTCAGAGGTCCCTCCTGAGACCATTTACTCACTTACCTGTACTTTCCCTCTGAAGTGTCAGCTGTCAGGATTTCACACATGCTGAAGTGTAAGATCAGACAACCAGGGCACTCCTGKGCTCTGTTAACTCAGCAGGACTGGGCTGAGCCTGCTGGTAAATATCTGGCACTTGCCAGACAAGGACACCTGCCTTACAAGCTCCTGGTAAGCCTCGACTCCAACAGCCTCTCCTTCACAAGTGGATGAAAGGCAAAGAGTGTGTTCAGGAGATTGCCAACAGAGTAATTAAAACAAAGGAAGATTAAAAAGCACTAGCAATTTTCATAGCAAGACAGTGACAAGCCTGATGTCCTGGTAAATGTGTCACATCACAGTGTGATTTAGCACTGGTGCCACAGCTGCAAGGATGAAGGCATGAATAGGCCACAGGTATCCATCCACCTGTGGCCAGGCAAGGGTAGTAGCAATTCCTTGAGCCAACAACCGCAACAAGAGGAAACCTGGGAGCTGCTGCTTCTGCTCAGCTGCTGCTTATCCCCCAGAATAGGACACTGCTCCTTTGAATGTCCATTCCCACACCAGAAGATGACACAGGCAGCAGGCCCACTGCACAAGCACTTGTTTATTGACATCAGAAGTTGTACAGGTACAGGCTTTGTACAAAAACCTACAAAAGTCAATTTCCAAGCTTGAAAACTGTGCAGCTGCTTTGAACCGTGTGACATGTCAGCTGGAGCTGGAGCTGCTGACCAGAGGCAGGACATTTGTCTGCCTTGCTGCAAGTTCTGCCTTACAGGGAAACACACAGAGGAGGGTCTTAGTCAGGAGTGCAGCAAGCAGTTGGTGTCAGAGTTGTAGCTTATCTAACCCACCGTCAGGAAAGCRGATACCTACCAGACAGTGCAGAATCCCCACTATTTGTGCTCAGATGCAACTCTGCTGATTACATGTTTGACTCCCAGAACTGAGATGGGTTGTGAGAGTGCATGTGTGTGTGTGTTTAAAAGAGACTGGCACTCAATTCTTGGACTTTTAAAATATTTCCTATATTTAGCTGGCAAGCCAAAAAGAGGCAGAAAGCATAAAACTTCTTACACACATGCCCCTTGCATTAAATCAATGTCAGTAGAATCCAGGAGGGTTCTCAGACTGCCACCACCTGACTTACAAAAACATGGGTGAGGTGCTGGACGTGTCTGTGGTAGGGAACACCTTGGTATTTCAATCTCTAAATTCACAGTATGAAAACTACTTGAATTCCACCTCAGCTTGAAAGAGGAAAACTTTTTAAAAAACAATTTGTGGACAATTACAAATAGGTTTCAATATTAAATTCTGCTCTCGTCCTCCTTCCCCTACTTGTTATAAAACCCTCTGAATATGCAACCACCATCACAATGTTACAAATGCATTCAAGGTAGTCAGCTGGTGCCTTGAAGCAGCACAGAAGCAGAGTTTCCTGCAAGCTGCGGGCTGTGCTGGCAGTTGAGGTAGGACACAGCAGGAAAGAGCAGCTTTGTCCACATGGAATGCACACTTGGCTTCCAGGACACAGGGCTGCAGCTTCTCAAGAGGATGGAGAGCTGGGGAGCAACGCAGGGGAGGCTTAGAACGCACTCTGCAAGGCTCAGCTGAACTGGGCCCTCAGAACAAGACAAGTTCATTCTTACTACTCCTCTGGCTTCTTGCCCCTACTGCTCCAGTATTTGCTATATGCCTCTTGGAACATATTTTTGCAGGGAATTTTGGCCTTCAATTTGGTGCAGATCAGGAAAGAGCCACCCATCTTTCGATGAAGAGAATAGGTCTCCTCCGGTGGGGGGATGAGACGATGCTTCAGCATGATTGGGATTAATCCATGGATCTTTTCAGTGGTGCTTTGGTTGCCAAAATCAAAAGGCTCCTCAGATGCAAAAGCCTCTCCCAGGATGAGAACAGCATTTAAGTGGGCATCTTCCATTTCCTGCCCAAAAGGAAAGAGGGATAAGTAACACCACTAGCCATGACAACCACCAAGGAGGAAAAGAAATGCTAACAGCAGCAGCTCGAGAGAAATAGCCCTGTCCATGACAAAAAGAACCTCCAGCAAGACTGAGGAACATTTAGTTCATACAGTTGTGAGTAACTAGACCTTCCAGAAGACCACCTTCCCAGTCATGAAACTTCAGGAATAACTGTCATCACCTGCAGKGTCTTGCAGGGGAAGAGGAAGGAGGACAGTGGTTTTGGGGCTAGCTGTGTCCTCATTACTTTTCCTGTTCCCAAAAGTGAAAACAAAAACCAAAACCTTTTTTACCCTTCTCCCTCATGCTAATCAAAAGGGCTTTTGGACTGACACTTTTACCACATCAAGAAATCTGGGGAAGTTCACAGACCTGCAACCACYTCATCTGTGGCCAACACCAAAATCAGACCCTTCTTCTCCATACCTTGATTTCATAGCCAGTGAGGAATTTCATTTCAATGGACTTCTTCAGTACTCTCTCTCTGTCCATGTCAGCAGCTGCCTTGATGACCTGAGTAGAAGGAATACTGTCAGGAGAGCCAAGAGATGACTGAACAACGTTTCAAGCACAGGACTGCTGCACAGGCCACAGGAGCACACATCAGCACCACCCASCTGCCTCTGCCCTCTCTTCAGGGGCCCTGCATGCTGGGCAGGTTAAGAGCTATTGGCTAAAAGATCCAGCTCTTCCCAACAGGGCTACACATGGCCCAGAGAATGTAAGGGACAGCAAAAAACAGCTTCTCAACTAGTCAGCCCCTCCCCCAAAGAAATAGCAGAGCCAACTGTGAGCAGCTTTAGGTGGCAGCTGCTGGCCCTGGCAGCTCAGTTACCACGTGCAGAACATGGTGATCACACAGGAAGCACATTTGATTTCACATCAATTTATCTATCTGTGGAAAAGGTAGAAATCTCAGAAAGAGGTGGGGAACAAACAACAAATATCCTGCATATCCTAATACAAAAATTACAGAATTTTGAGTGCTCTGATACATCCTGTTGGCCAAGCCCCCCAGCAAGCATCACTGCAGTTCACTTTTGTGAACATCCCAACTCAGAGAGCCAGCAGCTCACAGCACATGTGCAGACAGCCATGGCAAGGAATGAAACAGGAACCGAGATTGCTCCAGCCCTGCTTCCCTCCACATCCAAAGTGTATTYGAGTACAAAGTGGTAACAGCTAAGAGATAAGAGTATTTGCAAAATCAAGTGCAGCTCTCTAGGACACAGTGCAAATCCTMACCTCTATGTAGACATCTGTGAACTTCTCATCAAACCCTCGCGTTGCTCCAAAGTCCAGCAGGGCCACCTGRAAATGGACAAAGTCTGTATCAGAGAGTCAACCATTCTGGTACAACCTGATCTTAAGAATGCTCCTGATTTCTTCAGGAAGCTCAGCTAGCTTTCCCAATTCTCCTCTGCATCYAACTGCCCCTGACTCCTTTATTCCCAGTCTGCACCCCCAACAGCTGCACCAGTACAGAGGAGGAATGGCCAATGCTCAGTGCCCACACTGCCACACCTGCCCTGCTGACAGCTCCACTCGGGCTGCATGTACAGGGACAGAGCAGCACTGAACCTTTTCCCAGCACTTTGCAGCACAGACCTCAGGAGTAAAAAGCAATTCTATCTGCCCTACAGGGCACAAACAAGCAGCCAAACCAATGAGCAGGAATTACTACCYTTCAGCACAGCACAAGAGCATTTAACTGAAGAGTCCTGGGCTCAGGTGTGTCCTGGTAGAGCACTGCCAGCTGCAGCTTCCCACTGACCACCTTCAAAACAGATCCCGAGGCTAAGGAAGTAGCTGTGACTGATCAAGGGCCAGGGTTACAGCAGCTCTGGTTTCCTACCAAGCCCTAGTGAGGGCATGGGCAAAGGGAGGTTTCCCTGAGCTATCTGCCCATGCCTCAAGGACAGGAATCTGAGAGAATCTCAGTAAGGGCCCATTAAACTCTGGGAGTGGGGAATAATCAGCAGGTGGTGAAAACCAGTGTTTGCATAGGCAGAGCAGCGGCWGCTCGGGCTCACCTTGTGCAGCTGTGGGTCATAGAAGAAGTTTGACCAGTTGGGGTCAGTCTGCATGTACCGGAACTCAAACAGCTCCCGCAGACACAGCACCAGGATGTTGTGGCAGATCTTCCAGAACAAGGAGACAAGAAACAAGTCAGGAGTGTAGCAGCAAGCCTTACTCACACCTGTAACTTAGAGCAGGCATCAGCAAACAGGGAACACATCACCGCAGCAGCAGGAACCATCTGCTCTGTGCTGCAGAGCTGAAGGAGCTTCTCTCAGCAACTCAAACCCACACCTGCCATGGGACATCCTTACCAGATGGTACAGATGTTCCAGTGCTCAACAACTGCAATTTGATCCTGTMTTTTAACTTTCCAGCATTAACTACACACTGGGTGGGCTGCAAGAATGGGAATCTTGCATGATACACAGACCCACCATGCACTCCTGTGGGCTCAGCACTGACCCAGCYTGAGGGAGGAGCAGCAGAGCCACACCTCGGGACTGGCAGGCACAGAGAAGCAAGAGTAGCAGTTCCCTGAAGAACCCCCTGCTGAATTACATACTCCAGCAGAGCTTTTCTCTGAGAATTGCTAAGCTGGAGCCTCTTCAGCAGAACTGCCAGCCTCACTCTGCCCCTCTCCAGCTTCTGCAAAGCTGAGTGAAACATCATATCCAAGGTGGAAAGCACCAAATGCAAGCCAGACCCTGCTACAGGACACTGCCATTTGGGTCAGAAGACAGAGAGTCAGCCAGGCCAGTTGCTTATAGGAAAGAAGGGCTGCTCCTGCAGCAACACCCCAGCTCACAGCCTTTTAAAATGAGTCCTGGTGATAGAGCAGTTCATTGCTGTCCCTAAGAACAGTCAGCCAGCTCTGGCACAGCTTCAAATCTAATGTGACACTGAGATCTATTTATCTAGAGGAACAGACTCTGTCCTCTTCCCCAGTGACCTGCTAACAGCTGACAGTTCACACCAAAAAACTCATACATCCAAATACCAGGACAGTTATTTCTGCTACCAGAACAGCTGCTTGTCCCACCACAGCACTCCAATCCCTGGCTATATTCAGCACCAACGCCCACCTATCCCCACATCCCTGCTCTTGTTTATGACAGGTATTTTTCCAGCAGCCCTGTGCAGCACAGGTCAGTCCTGCAGGAATTACACYCAACTGCTTGCACTGGGATTGATTCTGCAATCCTGCCCAGGAGAGCAGCTGCATAGGACCCCTTTTCCCTTGCTGACAGTCCCTCCCACACTTAAGGTCATCAGAAATGGCATCACACAACAAGGCTACCTCCCCTTCAGCTGCCCTTGCCATTCACCCCCTCCAGCCCCTCCTTGCTGAATGCTGGTGCCTGCAAGGCCCAAACAAGCCAGGAGARATACTGGTGTCACTGCCACCTTCTGTCTACAAGCGACTCCAGACAGTCCCTGATTCCAGCCGTGCTCAGGGTTTGCTGTGCCACAAGGCATCTCCCAGGCTGGCCGAGCAGAGGGCTCTGAGCAAGGGCAAAAGCACAAACTCCCCAATTTACCTCATTTCGAATCTCCTGGCTCAACCCTTCAGCTTGATCCAAGGGAAAGCCAGACACCAGCTCTGTGGTCAGCACATGCTTGCTGCACAGCTCATCTATTACTCTTGGGACATAAAAGAAGGGGTGGTCTTTCAGCAGCTCCCTAGGGGTGAAGAAAGAAGAGGAAAAGGTTTAGGAGCCCATCAGCAACACCTCACACAGCCCTTCACTGGCCTCTCCCCACACCCTGGCTGGGGCTGCCAGGATCTGTTTTCCTCAGCAATTACAGTAGGGATTAAGTCAGCAGAAACCCAGCCATGACTTACAGCTGCTGCCAGCTCCTGAGGTCACATCTCCTGCCAGAGCAGTGATACTAAGGAGGCTCCAGGACAGTGCATCAGGGGGCACTGGGCTCTTTTGCTCACCCCACTTGGCTTTAGGGCCAGACTACACACATGGAGAATTACTTTGCCAAGGGGGCAGTTCTGCAGCAGGACAGGAAGAGCATCCAGCCACCATGTAAAAATAATCTGGATGCTGTGGCAAGCCAAAGGAGCAGCACTGATGGTGGTAACTGCTTTGAGAGAGCTGAACTGAAAACCTCCTGGGCTGAAGGATGGGAGAAGTTTACAACAGGCTGAGATAAGAGAACTGCAAGCCAGCCTCATGAGTTCCTGCAGCACCTTCACATGTGGCAGAACAGAGAGAGTTACACGGGAGGAGGGAGGATAGATGATCACATTTCAGCTGACTGAAGCCCTGCCCAGCTGAGGCAAGGTGGTGATTCTGGGGGACAGCTCAGGCCACAACCATGCACCCTTCCCATTTGCCACATGGCAGGGCACAGCAGTCGGCTCCCCACCATCCCTGAAGTTAAGCAACCTCTCCTGCCTCTCACACACACACACACAGAAGGGACTGAAGGCAATGGTAGGAACATACTGGAATTTCCTTGCACAGGCAGCTTCTCTCAGGTAGTCACACTCCAGGGCCAGCTCTCTGCTCACAACTTCAATCAAGTGTTCTGGGAACAAACCTGAAAGTCAAACAGCACAGGAGAGATCATGCATAGAAAAAAGGATCTCCTCAGGCTAAGCTTTCCAGAGCTACAGCTGAGGAGCRGCCTGCTATCCAGCCAACTCTGAGCTGAGCAGTACAGGAGGCCCCAGGGAGCCAAGGTRTATTTCCAACAAGATACAGGTTGTGCAGTAATCCCAGGCTACACAAGTGCTCCTAAGTCAAGGCACATCCACACCACTGCTCTATGCAGCAGAGCTCTGTCTTCTCCCAGCTCCCCCCGCCATAGCCCAAGCTGCCTGTTCCTGCTATTGGCATGGCTGTGCAGAGACACACACCAAAGACAAGCACTCAAACACTGGGCAAAAGCAGCAAAAACAGGCTCCAAGCAGTATCTGCCTCCAAGTGGCAGCAGGCACTGCCAGGTAGAAACAGTCAGCATGACTAATAGAGTGCACTGCAGCAGCAGCACGTAGCCAGGGCCTGARATGCCAAGCCCAGTCTACTTAGTCTTCAAGTTGGAAAACCCACCTACTTCTTGGGCCAGACACAGCTGGGGCTAAGCAACCTCTACAGGGCCCTGCCCAGCCACCAGAGAGAACAGTCCCAGATTTTGTCAGCACCCAGCCTGATTTCAGAGCAGAGTTTGTACAGTCCCACTAATATTTACAGCTGCTGCAGGSAGGTATTTGGAAAAAAAGAGTAATAAGTCCCTCTGGGGAAAGGRACTTCTCCATGTGCAGGGACACTGAGCAAGTTCTAAGTCTGACAGTTCTCCACAACTCTGATTGGAGAGAACAGAGACTGTCTGGGAAGAGMACAGAATGGCAGGCATGGAGGGCTACAAGGAAACATGGAGAAGAATGAGTTCTGCCAAATGYACCAGAAAGTAATGGGACAAAGCAAGACTGCCTCACCTGAACACTGCTCACACTGCAAGCCTAGAAAGCCATCAAAAGTGAGTATTCCCAGGCACTTTATACTTTGCTACAAATCCCTATGGGTCTGTCTCTATAGAGAGCACACAGAGATAAGTGCAGGTTACTCTGGTGGATGTGTGCATGCACCTGGCCAGAAAAGACACCAGTGCACTTCCCACCCCACCAAGTGGGCACTGGAGCAGGCACATGTCCAGCAAAGGCAGCAGCAGCTCTGCAGCAGAACAGGGAAATACAGCATGGCTCCCCAAGCTGTCCCTCGACCCTCTGCCCGTATCTGCTCCCTCTCCYGCTTTCTGCAGGAAATCTGCTCCTGGGCAGACTTAGTATCCTTAAGTCCCTTTCCCCAGTCTTCAGAGGGACACACAAAATGTGCTGCTTGAAAGGGGTTGACCTGCACCAGTGGGGACACAGGGCCTGCCAGGGACTCTGTCCTTTTACCTTCAGGGAGAATATTGCTCATRCTCAGGACAGCCATCAGGTTGTTGACATCACTGTTGATGCTCTGGGCGACTCCAGGGTACTGTGGAACAGAATGGGAGAGGGCAGTGTGCAGATTAGATGACCTGGTTGTACAGGGCATGATAAAAACACCTGGCTCAGCATCCACTGCCCCCACATCACAGCCACCTACAGCCTGGCAATGAGCCTGGGCATTCCTGAACCACGCATTCTTCTAAAAGCTTATTCAAAGCCCAGCATCTAAACCAGGGRACAGACAGAAAGGCTAAGATGCAGCTCCTTGCAATCAGAATGGCTTGTTCAGATCCTCTGATGGGAATTCTTCCAACACATGACGGGTTCTCAGACACACAAGTCTCACAACAGCCACGGCAGTCAGTCATTTCCTCCCACAGCTGAAAGCACACACCCCTGGAAGCCCCAGTGTGCCATTCCCAGCAGTAGGGCAAGTGGTGAGGCCACAGCCCATCCTGGCAAAGGCACCTCCTCCCGTAATCATCTTGTCTGTCAAGAAGGGAGGGAGCCTGCACTGCTGAGGAGAATGTGTGCTGATGCCAGAGGGTTGAGTTTCTGCTGCAGTTACCTTGGCCTGACTTCAGAGAGTACTTAGGACACAAGTGGCTTGAGAAGACATCAGCACCCATTGCTACTATTTCTAAAGTCTCCCCAKCCTACAAAAATCCATCAATGAGTTCACCAGCTTTGCCTGGGATACTACTCAGTCAGCAAGGGACCTCCTCGGGATTACAAACCATGCTGTACAAAGAGCTTTAGCTAGAACTTAGTTTTGTTGGAAACAGCCACATGAGGTTGCTGACACCCAGAAAGGGGCCTGGGGCTTGTGTGCATCCCAGAAAGGGGACTGACCTATGGAGCAGGAGGGACACTCCCATACAGCCCTAAAAGTACAAGTCCCTCAGCACCATTATTCCGTACTGCAGTGAAATATCCATRGGATGTCTCCTGCTCATCTGGACTCAGACTGGCTCAAACTGCAAAACTTTTCCTGTCTTTTCCACTCAGCTTGCACTAGGTAAGACATCACAACTTCATTTGCATTAAAATGTTTCTTATTTGTCTAGCAGTAGCTCCCCTGCCCTTCTATAAGCACAAACTTGGCTGGTCTGTAAAGCCCACCTGGATTTTCATGGCAACTTCTTTCCCATTTTTCAAGCGTGCCAGATGAACTTGACCAATGGAAGCAGCAGCAAAGGGGCGTTCTTCAAAGGACTCCAGTTTATCCCTCCAGTGGGGACCAAGATCATTGTTCAGAGTTTTCTACAAATAAGTAGAAATATCAGGGTATGAGAAGCAAAGATTTAAAACTTTCAGTCTCAGAAATCACATTCCTGTAAGGTGACTGAGTTCTGAGTACCTATAACCTRCTTTCTACATCATCCTCTGTGCCTTGTCATTACACACCAAGGCAAGGAGCAGTCCAGCCCCAGCAATGCTGCCCCAGCACTGAACAGGTGCTGATCAGATCTCTGTGGGCCTCTGCCCTAATCTTGAACACAAACACCACTGCCTTGGCAATACAAACATCTCCTTTTAGATGCCACTTGCTATCTTCCAGAAAATGAGCAAGGAAAATGAGTTAGCTATTTCTCCTCTCTCTCCATGCTGAACAAGAAGCAAGCTGAACAGAAGCAATCCAGGCCTGACTCTCTTTAAGGCAATATTGACAAYGAAACATCACAGCCTGCTTTAATTTGCTACCCTGCCAGACTGCTATATTTAAGTTCTAGCTCTGCTTAGTGTCTTTCAGAAGATAAGTAGTGCTGGCAGTTCCTTTTGCATCACCYTTTACACATTAGTTTACAGAGAACATTTACACAGGGGAAAGCAAACTTCACTTCATTCTGGGTCTTCTTGATGGCAAGTTAAACCAGAATGGTAAGGACAAAGCTGCTGTTAATTTTCCAGCAGACTAAGGCTTGTAAGTCTGCTTCTAAAATGGCATGTAGACATATCTAGGCACCAGCTTAAGATCCACAAGAAAGAGTAGAGGAAACACAAGAGGAGGCTACACTCAACAAGACTCTATAACCATATTTGTKTGCAGCATCCTGCCCCATAAACATTAATCTCAGGACATGAAGAACTGCCACATTTTCCCCCTCTTCCATTTCTTTGAGAGAAAAGACAGCACATCATTGAGAGAATCAAACGTTACCCACAACTGAAAATGTGAAGCATTATTGAAAATATTCTTTAAAAATCCCTCTCCACCTCCCTTACTAGTGCATGTCACAGGTGACATTTATTTCTGTCCATTGTCCCTTTCTCTKATAAGCACTCAGGAATATTCCTCACCATCATCTGCTTTATTGGCATGAAGTCAGCACTCTGACGTACACGCTCAAAAATCCTCTGGAGATGGGGGTTGATGAAGGCATCATCTGCCAAGGGAAAGCACACAGCAGTCAGTGCAGGCATTGCATCCTTCAACACACAAAAAAACGGGCTCCTGCATTCAGACAAGTCAGGCTGTCCTGCCCCAGGCACACCCCAGTGAAGGTTTTAGAAGTAATTCTTTAGTTCTTCTGGTGTAGTGACAGGCTGCACAGACCCAAGAGCAGAGTGCTCTGCCTCTGTCACACATCTGACTGGCAGCAGTACAACACACCACACATCTGACTGGCAGCAGTACAACATCCAGGTCTAGGAAAGACCACAGCCTGGTGGAAACACAAGTCACAGAAGGAACTCCTGGAGAGCTATCCCAATGCTCCAAAGTTCCCAATGTGCTTTAATCCAGTTCGTTTAAACGGGCAGCAGCTCCTCTACAATGCTGTGCAATGGTAAAACACCACTTACACAAGTACTGAACTCTTGGAGAAATCAGGATTCACCATCTACTACTGTAAAGAACTCTGCCCAAAGGCAGAGCAGCTACAAGGGAGCAGAAGAGAACACAGCTGAKCCAAAACTTTTAAGTCAGAGGGATTTACAAAGCAAATATTTACACTCATAAAGGAGGGGCTGGGGTATCTTGAAAGATTAGTCCTATGCTTGAGCAAAGACTTCTATAATAACTCAGAAAAACTACCATTGCTGCCAAACTTTTCATTTCATAAATTATTATAGAGGAATCAGATTTATCTGCTGCTCTCCCAACACTAGAAAAGTCCAGGCTACAGGCCCTGATCCTGAGAAGTGAACCTGCACATGCGATTGTGACATTCACACAAGAATTTATTGTTCCGCTCCAAACACACATGCATGAACCACCTTATGCCTATCCCAGGAAACAAGAAACAAACAGAGGCCTTAAGAGGACTGTCCTGGGAAGAAGGGTGGAAAGAAACAGAGAAAAAGATAAATAAACCAGAGATGTGACATTAACACTCAGCATTGTTTACAAAAGCTCACTGAAGCCATAGCAGCATTTAAAAGTACTAGCAAAACCCCACTGTGGAACCAACAGGASTTTTTAAGAGGAGCTCCCATTCCATCACTGGAAGCTGGAGAGGAGCAGGCTTTGCAGGAACAGTGAGTACAACTTCTTGTATGACGTTACAAACCCGCAAGAAGGTGAGACATTGCATTTGCGTGTGCACTGCAAACACAGAAAGAAACACCTCCYCTGTCACTGATGGTATATCACTGCCCAGCCTCTGAACACTCTAGAAAATATTCTCAGGGCTATGTGAAGGTATTGACCATCATGCTCCAACGTGTCACCTGCACTGCCAAGGGTGACTGGGCAGAAGGAGAATGGATCTCATTAAGAGTGACTCCTGCTCCCAGAAGCTGTTTGTGTCAAAGCATCAGCATCTGCCACAGGCACTCAGGGTAAACTTCCTTTACTCTGCTTATTGCTGGCACCCATAAAGCTCTCAAGGGTTTCAACCCCAAGTCTGAGAGGGCATCTATCCTTAGCTGAGGTGCTTGACCACCCCCACCCTTTGTTCATGAGCACAATGTCAAACAGCCAAGAAACCTGCAAGTCCAGGCTGACTGTACAGAAACTCAGCAGCAATGGCAAAAATCAGTCTTGYTGTGGAAACAACCCTGCCAAAGCCAGGCTTACAACATGCTGATGAATAAGGTTTAACGTCTTTGTGGTCAACTGGTGAGGCCTTACTGGAACAAAACATGAAGCAGGAGCCAAGGTAGGGCACTCTCAGCTGGCAAATGCAGCTGCCTTCCCAACATTTCACAGAACATGGGATGATTGGGGGCCTTTGGAGTCTTTTCTGTGCATGATCTTTAGGAATGTGGGTCCCTAACAAATTTGCTGACTCTCACATCAGGGAGACACAACAGACACCACAAAGGACTCTGCTTTGTGACTTGTGCTCAGCTACAGGGAGCCTCTGTCCCCCAGTTAGCACCCAGACCTGCTGACAGAAGCAGTGAATTCAAACTCACCAGGCCATAGAGAAGCCCATGAAGTGGCAGGACCTGCATGAAACCCTCCTGTCCAAACGGCCAYCCCAAGAAACAGACACTCTCCATTGTTGACAGTGTCTGATTTATTTCACCACAGCTGTCCCCCAGCAAGTTCACCATGGGCCTGTGTTCTTGTCAGGCACAGCACAGTCCACACACTTATAGCAAGAGTCCAAATGAGGGCTGGGTACAACCAATGAGGTTGCTGAAGGCTTGTTCCTGACACCAGAGTGAAGTCAATCAGCAAGTATTTGACACTCCTGCCAGAGCACTGTAAYATTAGGAGACAGCAGGCAAGTTATAAAAATCCAGAGCAATTCTGCTCCTCAGAGCCAGCCTTTCACAGCTCCCCTCTCTGCACTCACATCCAGGCCTAGGGCAGCTGTGACCAGGCTTGGGCACACAGCCGGCACAACTCAGTGGTGTCCCAAGAAATTAATCCCACCTATGGCTGGATGAGTTTAACTGCAGAGCTGATTTCCAGGCATGGCTCGCTCAGCCCACATACCAGAAGCACTGGAAAGCAAGGAGCACAGGAGCTCTGCCTGGATCTGCACTGTGAGCCATCAGTGGCACCTGGCAGTTTCTAGAGGGTGAGAAAACAGCATGTGGGTGGCAGCCTTTGACACAGCAGCTGATGCCTCCCACCAGGCTCTGCCAGGTGGCCATCAGCCTGGCATCCAGCTAAACCAATTGATTAGCAAATGAAATGCCAGTCAGGGGTCTCTGGGACAGTGAACTCATCTTGTTTTGTTGGCAAGCCCAAACTATTTAATACTCTATTAGATCCAGTCTCATCAGCTAATACCTACAAAAATTCAARTAGAAGCACAAGCCAAGCAAAGTGAGTACTTCAAACACTCAGACACTTACTCAGTTTCAGAAACATATTGAAAGCTATTTCCAGACAAGTCTTACAGCTATTTTTGGCTGGTTCTTAACTTCCCTATCAGGCTGGATGGGAAGGCAAATAGGAAAGATCCAGATAAGGTTTGAACTGAGCACACCTGCCATCTCCCAGGGGTAACCTAATAGTTCAGTGCAGCCACTGATGTCACTCATGCCTTCACCTGTGGTCACCGGCCTCAGAGCTCGATGGGTTAAATATCAGTTTGAAGTCTTCTCAGGATGGAAACAAGTGTTTTATACCTGATAAGATTATCAGCTGTACTGGCCTTTCCAGTAAAGCTTCAGTGCTCACAGAGTATGTAAACCACAAATTGGTTGCTATAATGGGAGAGTATTGTGGATATAACCTTGACCACTTTTGGTGAACAAAGAACAGGATCACATTCTTGTTGTGACCCTCCTTCTTTCTAGCAGGACACCTGCAATTAGAGTGTAATACAGCTCTGCTTCTTAGCAATTGCTTGTAACACAGACACTAAAATTCACAGTGTCACCCTACTGTCAACCAATTTCAGTTACACACAATAAGGACATCAAGAGAGTGGTGGTGTGTAAGTGCATGCATCTATTTATTTCATAYTGGGATTAGATGGAACTCAAACATTTCCATCACTGTTCTCACAGGAGAAAGCCATTTGTTCAGAGTCTCCACATTCACTTGACATTGCCTGATTGCAGACAGCTGACCCTGTGTCACAACTGGCAGCACTAAGGACAGCTGAGGACCTGAGCTGCCACTTACCTTGAATGCTTAGCATCTGTCCCAGCTTCAGAGCCGCTCCCCGGACCTTGCACAGGGTCCTCACGATCCTTTCTGCATTGGCCTCTGACAGGAACGGGCTAGAATCCATCACTGCTTTCTTCCCTGAGGGCAAGGAGAGAGTATGAATGAAGGGCACCCTTATCTTGGCAAGCAACTCCACTGTGTTAGCCCACATTCAACAGAATTGCCCTTCCCTAGGGAAATCAAACTAATACTACACTGAGCATCTTCACTGCAACCCAGGGGCACGGACTGAAGTTGTACATGTGCCTTGAGACAACTTTGACATCGTTGGCTTGAGGGCCAGGAGCAGCAAGTCACAACCTCCAAGAATGTYTGTGCTGCTCTGCAAACTGTCTGGGATCCTGGGTAGACACTGGTGCTTGAACTCGCTGTGCCAGCCAGCACAGCCTAAAACACTGTGCAAGGGTGTCTTAACTCCCACACCATGGGCTGCAGCACAGCAGAAGGGCAGCAGGAGTGAGCTACAGCAAGGGGGAATCCTCAAAAGCCCTGGAAGCACACTGGCACAGACCAACAGGCCTCTTCCAATCTCTTAATGTGGAAGCTTTCACAGAACAAGGCCAGAATACACACACTCACACACCTTCCTGCCCCTGACCATGTGTAAAGTCTGATGTCTGACAGGCTCAGAAAGGTCATGCAGCCATGTACAAAGCAGTGCCACAGTTCCAAGTATGCAACAGTGGGGATTGTGTGGTGTAAGAAGCACTTCCCCTCCACTTTAAATTCTTTTTTTATTAAGGGAGAGGGGGAAGGAGACCCTGATTCTAGTTTGTGGTCCCTTTGGGAGAAGCAACCCAGAACGACCTTCCAGGGCAATGCCCAGTAGAGCAGAGACAGAGGGGGCAGGCAGACACCCACCCACCTCTTCTGCTGGGGCTGCAGATCAGCTCCTGCTGACAGAGGGCCAAGCAGGAGGAAGGTCAAGCCTTGCAGCTAGGCTGCAGAGCTCACAGCTAATATGCTGATCTTGCAGCTACATCATTTCTAGAATACTTCAGAGGTACAAAGGACAGAACAAGCCCCCATAAACAATCAGCAGCACCCAAAAGGCACAGCAGATGAAAACAGCCACGGAGATCTCAGGCAGCAGATGGAAATTAGAGCAGCCAGAGAGCCTCTCCCTCTCCTGGAAGCTCTCAGGAAGGTACACAGAGGGACTTAGACTAGCCAGGGGACAGGAGAAATAACAGGGACAGATTGAAGTAGCTGCTATCTAAATTCTGGAAGCTCACACAACTTGGTACCATTTTCTTGAGGTGCCATGCATGTTACTGATCTGACAGACACCCTTCARTCCCTGCAAGGAGCTGGACAGCTTACAGACCTTCCCTGCAGAAGTGATTCCAGAGAACTCTCCAGTGGCACAGCACAGATGTGTCAGGTACAGGATGCTCTCCTGCCCCCCTCTTTCTTTCCTCTGTTTTGTAGGATAGTTGCAAGATGGCATTGCATGTGGGACACCTGTCTACAAATCCCTGTCCCAAGTCAACACYGTACAGGAAAAAGAGGAATAAAAACACTAGGAATACACAGGACAGCCACCCTGCTCTTGAGAGCAAGATACAGTAAAGACCCAGTCAGGGGTCTCTGGGACAGTGAACTCATCTTGTTTTGTTGGCAAGCCCAACAAAATTGTGAATTGTTCAGAATTCACAATTTCCAGCACGTTACAATCCTTGGAGCACATTTTGCTCTGGATAATGGATGTAAGGAGACTTGGAGACTGAACAGGTAGAGCTACCCAAGGCAGAAGGATCTGGCTTTGCACACTTGAAAAGCTGTCTCTCAAGTGTCTTATGGAAAACTGTGTCCTTAGCAATGATGAGGCAAATCCCTGGATGAGATGACACACAGGACCTAGGGAAAGTACTGACTCGAAGCCCTATCTTCCTTCACACCACTGCACACAAAAACATCCTCCTTTGAGTCAGCAGCAGAATAAAGGGGTTAGTTAATGATTAAAGCCACATCCAGAAGCCAGTGAACCCTGGTAATTTTAACTCTTATCAGAGAAAGAGCCAAACAGGCAGTCCCAAACCCTCTGCTGGCAGGCTTCTCATTGAAGTCAAGCCTCCAGGGGCAACACCTGATCACCTGGCAGCCCAACATGGGAGCAGCTCTTGCTTATGKACTTTGCTACAAGGGTATGCATGAACAAGAAGGTGACCTGGAAGAAAGAGTGAAAAGAAGAGAGAAAACAGACACAGACTTCCAAGGCTGTGTGGAAAGGCAGTGGAGATAAAACCCACCACAAGTTCATGGAAAAATATACCAATTTTCAGTGAGTTAACATTTTACCCAAAGATGGCTGGCACCTTTTGGTGCCTCACATTATATCCTCCCCATCTCAGGATCACAAAGCTGGTTTCACCTATGTTACCAGGAGAAAAAAAAAAGGCAAACAGAGGTCACATATAAGCTGTGGCAACATGGACCCCTCAGAAGTTAAGGCTTCTGCAGCCACAGTGCCTGGGCCTGTGAGTTCTTTCACAGAACAGGCAGCAAGCACACCCTCGCTAGCACCTGACCCACTTTTTTTTCCCTTTCCAAATACAGAATCAGCATGAACCTTTCCAAACCTGTGTGCAACTCACTGCTGCATCACTCCTTTTCCACCTTCTYTGCCACTGTCAAATGGAGAACTAGTGACTGGATTTTGTTTTAGGACCATCTGCCACAGAAACTTTGGGGCAAGGGAATACTCAAGAACATGGCTTAAGCACTTGAGAATGACAAYCCAAGGATACTGCACTACTGCCTTTTGTAAGAAAATCCCACTGTATTCAAATCCAGGCCAAATGGCAGATGTCCAGACTGGCATTTGTGCAGTGTCCAAAGAACTGCYTGGGACAGATCATTAATAAGTGACAAAGTTGTCCTTGAGTCCAGAGTCTCTATATTTGTATCAGCAGCTGTTTATTTGGGCACCCTCATGTTAATTCCTGGGAATTTATTCTACTTTTCCATTCCCACCCAGTGTGGGCCTTATACTGTGTTTACATACAAGTGTGTATTTACATACCCACTTTAAATACTGAGGCTGCTGCCATCAAGGTCACCAGTGACAGAGGAGGTTATCAGGAGCCTACCAGGAAAATTCAAACTGGAAATCAAGTCAGTCATCCTCTTTTTAACAAAATAAGATGAGCCAAACCTCTTGAAGATGGCAACATTAGGGCCTTAAGCACTTAAAAAAASCCCAAAGAAACCTGCACCTACTTACAAGAATTTGGCAGCAGAATGAATTTATGCGCAGGACATCAGGCTTGGATGGAAAAGGAAGAAATCCACCAACTCTTGCACCAAACTTACTTGTTCTAGGCTAAGTCCCTGAAGAAGTGATTGTCCCTGAAGACAATCCAAAGCAGGGAGAGAAGGGTCCTGTGGCTACTAAACAAGGATGGGGAAGCTGAGTGG
This sequence comes from Alauda arvensis, assembly GCA_902810485.1. Taxonomy (NCBI): domain Eukaryota; kingdom Metazoa; phylum Chordata; class Aves; order Passeriformes; family Alaudidae; genus Alauda; species Alauda arvensis. The sequence continues at coordinate 2,361,353 of CADDXX010000050.1, read as the reverse complement.
GAAAAAACAGATCACAACTAGCACAATTGCTAGAGAACATGCAGGAGAGTAGGAATTTGCAGTTCCTCTGATAACAGCAGTGGAAAGGAGAAGTACAAGCTGTGCTATGACAGGATCATGTGTAGCTCAGGAGTGTCTGGCTAAGGGGTTGGGACTAAAGAACCAGTGTTTCTAAGTCCATTTTAAAGGTGTGAAGACACTTTAATTTGTACTAACTAAGCAAGAGGAGGGCGACTAAGAGAAAGCTCTTCCTCCTGGATGCCAATGAGAGTGTGAAATTCTTAGGCATGCCTTTGGGCATACACACACATCCCACTTGTTTAAGTCTGGAGTGCCAAGAAGTTCCTATTAATATTGCAGCAGTAGGGAGAGAAATTACATCCTCCAGCAGCTTCCCAGGAACAGGATAATATGTCATTCTCAAAAGAGACAGGTCTCAGCCCAAACCTATGGTGCTGCCAGCCACAAAACTTGGGAACAAATGCCTCAAGCTGAAATCAGAAAAAGTATTTTTAAAGAAATGTAGAGGTACTTATGTCATGAGATTTCCCCCAAGAACAGCTCAGGCTGGTACTGTCAGAAAACAGTAAGAAAATGGAATCTTGGACTCCCACTGTGTACCTACCTCTGTTGTGCATTTCTGCAGGAGCAGAGCCCATGGAGAGAGCGCTCATTCATGAAGCCTTACCCACCACTCTAAACTACTGTGGAAAACACACATCCAAGGACACTAACTGGGGGCTGAAGCTGAGTCACCRGGAACCTTCCTTTGTCTTTGGCCTGAGAAGCTCCAGAAGAGTACAAAGGCTGGAAGACTTTCAMTTTTGCCTCACCTCCACACTTGCTGCTCTTGGCCCATTCTCAGTCCCACTACTGATATTACTCTCCTTTACAGCACAACCACTGCTCCAAGATCTTATCTAAGCAGACTTGACAGCAAGAGGGGAAGCAACAAGGAAAAACAAACAAACACCTAAAAATAAAGCCAGGCCATTTTCTAATTCCCTGCCTAGCACTAAAGTTGGCAGTTCTCMTTGCCTTATTTTTGAATCAAGGTTTATTCAAGAAAAATACTCTTCTCAAAGCAGGATTCAAGACTGTAAAGCAGGCTTCTGACAGAGAAGTAGTTTCCCCATCAAGAAGACGAAAGTTTAGAGAAAAAAACAAACAAAAACAACAACAAAAAAACCCTTCTCATGCTGCAAGAGAAGAACAAAGCTCATGTTATTCCCTCAAACTTCATAGCTCTGCAAGGTCATGTTTTCACTTGGGGTGTGCCCGATTAGAAAACACTCTGGCAAGCAGAGAAATACCAACAGTTGTGCAATACCGCCTCYGTTAAAAGCAACACAAATCATCAGCTTCCAACAGGTATCAACAACCTGTCAAACATCCCAAGTGCTGAAAGCAAAAAGCCTTCAAGGACTCTCTACAGGATGAGTTGTGTTTGCTTGAGTGCATGTTTTTAAATCAAAGCAAAGAAACCCACTCATCCTCAAACACCTCAGGCCCTAGAGACAAACAAGAACTCTTTGCCAAGGATCMCTTTTCTCTGCTGGGCTGCTCTGTATTGCCTTCCTGTTAATATTTGCATCTTGGTATTTCAAATACAAGCAGAGTCCTAGGTTGCCCACAACCCCAACCTCCCACTAATGGGAATGTGTTTCATATTCTGGAGTGTTGTTTCATGGTTTGGGAATTTCTTTCAATTGGGATTTTTTTGTTCAGTAGCTTTTTTTTTTTTTAGTGTTTTTTCCCCCTCCAAATTTCTTCATTTTACAGCCACTCTAGTACCTCCTGAAACACAGGTTCAGTTTCCATCCTTCTTCCACCCCCAAAGATGACCAGGGTGAAGACAGAAACTGGCTTTGTAGTAGAATACTACCAGCCACAGAGCAGACTTACAAGGACCCAGCAATTGTCATCATTTGAAAGGAATGCTTCTGAACCAGGAACAATTTTACTTCATTTTTACTTCTAGCTACAAGTATTTCAACCTTCCATCAGCTCCCTCCAGTCAYTGGAAGTAACCTAAACACACAACCATACCAGCCAAACCAGACAGACCAGCAGAAGACCAAACAGCCCACAGCAACTGTAACAGACCTTGACATTTTGCAGTATCCCACCAAAGCTTTTCCTGGATAACAAACAAGTGAATGGAACCACAGATTTTAGAGTGATCTCACGTTTTCTGGAGAAGAGCACCTGAATTTTCTATGCCCTAAACCATTCACCCACACGAGCCCCCAATATTTTACCAGAACATTTGGATAGAAGAAAGCCACCACAACATGATCAGGTTCAACTTAGGAACATTTTACCTTCAACTTAAAATAAGCTGGAAAGGAAAGAGGATCAGGTTGATTTGCACAGCACAGCCTTTTGCATGTTATGAGAATCCTTTAGAAGGCAGCAAAAGACTGATACTGGAAAYAGATATTTCCATTTAACATGAGCAYAAAATGCTTTSTCTCTCTTACAAGAGAGCAGCCATCCTCCAAGTTCCTCCAAGGCAAAACAGCGTTTAATTTCAAACAGACTGCAACCACTAACAAATTTTTTAGACAGGTTCATCTAAAGTTTCTGTACTGATAGAAATGCATGGTTTAACTGAGCAGTTTAAAAAGAATTGTTAAGACAATCCAAGAATGGGCACAGGGATAKCATGCAACCTCAGGTTTGGCTGTGGGAAAGTAACACTGTACAAACTGTGCTGGCACAAACACATTCTCTGGAATATTCCTTTGAYCTCTGTCTATGTAGTGAGGCTGTGGTGTACTGAGATGGGAGAAGAGCCAAGAGATGAAGAATAATATTGAAAATAAAAGAACTGCCCATATCCCCTGTTATTCTCTCTCACTACGCAGCCTTCAAAAGAATCCAAAGCTTGCAAATGCAGGTAAACGTGTCCAGGGATAAAATAAAGAGGAGGAAAGAAAGAAAATGCAAGGACATTGAAAGGGCTTACCACTGCGTTCCTCAGGTCTAAGGCTCTTCTTTGCCACTTCTGCCAGAGCCCCGATGCCCAGGCCAACAGCTAGTCCTTTAAAACAAGAAGAAAAAGACTCAAGTCAGAATGCAAAAATCTTCSAAGCCACATACAGAGGCATTTTTGGTAATTAACTTTAAGCCACACATTCAAATGCATAACAGCTCTAACAGAACATCCTGGCTTTTGCAATGGAGTCATCTTCACTCGACACCGGAGAGTTTTCTGTATTTCCTCAGCCCAACATGTCAGCCAGGAATCATAGGCTAGGCCAGTCTGGGACATCTGGCTTTTATAAAGCATGTCACAAGTGTTACTCAGAGCTTTGTGCTTTGGCTAATGTCCTGCTGTAGACTCAAATAATGGAGTTTAAAAGAAGGGAAAAAACAAGCCAAAACTCTCACAAACGTAGTTTTCGAAGTACAATTATCAAGAAGGAACGGCCACCATGCGACAAAAGCAGGAAGAAAAAACATATTCAGGATGAAGCCACTGCCAAGAGAGCATAAAGTTTTGCAACCCTGCTGTCTAAGCATTAGGTTTAATTRTGCTCATTAGCTGCCTCTTCCTTCCATGTGCTCATTTACTGTGATGAACAGAAACATGTTTTTCCCCAAGGCTCACCTTATACCAGCAGTGTTGCAACCTGCAGTCCCAAGGTGCTGGGGAGTACCAGGAGACAAAACACCAGCACTCCACATGMACTATCACCCTGGCAAGCAGGGAATTCCAGGGTGCTGTTTCRCAGCCACAGGTTAAGCTACAACTACAGAAGCAGCGTTATCTGCCTCTGCTMACCAGAGCAAAGGCACCGAAGATTAAACGAGGCACAGACCTAATCATGCAGCAATCCATAATACCAAAGGTCTCATTGCCTTCCCAATATCAAAATATTTATTTTTCTGGATAATAAATGAGGTAACTAGAACAGATGGTGCTGCTTCACATCTCCTCAGCAGTGGTGCATCCCACTGTGCTGTACACACTCCCACACCACTGAGAATACTGGGYACACCTGCTTTCCAAGCACCCCAAGCCCTCCTCAAGGCACTACTGGAAAACTTCCCAGGTAAAATAACCATGGAACAAAGTCAGCACAAAGAAGGAAGCAGAGATATCCACCACATGGCAATTTTGCACGGGTGCAGGAAGAAMCACATGCACAAGTTTTGTAGACTCAAGTGAGAAAGCTTAGCCACAAACAGGGCGACCCTCATCCTGCCCTGGAATTTTTCCTCTCACCCATCAGGCAATTACAGYCCCCTCCCCCACCTCCCCACCAGTACAATTTCAGGCTCGTACAGGCTTGTATCGTTTGTTTGCTTCACAAACAGCTCCACTTTCAATTTACGAACTACATGCTCTGGGGCCAGGGAATCCTGCATAAGGTGAAGCAGCGGGGGCATCAAGTGACATTACAAGTGGTTGGGGTTTGGGTTTTTTGGTTGGTTTGGTGGGGGKTTTTGTGGGATTGTTTTTGTTTGGGGTTTGTGGTTTTTTGTTTGTTTTGTGGGGTTTTTTGTTGTTGTTTTGTTTTTTGTTTTTTTATTTTTCTATATTTTTTGCAAGTTTTTCTATGGAGTTGCAGCACTGACAGAAGTTTGATGTTAGTAACTAACTTGTACAGACCCTTCAATTRTGCCAAACCATGCATCACCAATGGTGTTTGGCACCAGAAATYCAGAGACTTTATTAGCTAAACAAAGTGAGAAGAWWMCCCYAGGCTTCACAGAAAATAAGCAAAAAGGCTTTTCAAACATAGCATAAACAACAACTACTAAAATGCTGATACACGATTATTTCCAATCAGATCCCACATGCAAGACAGWAACTTGGAGCAGTACCAAGAGTCAGACAGGAAGCCAATAAAGACATATCTCATCAACAAGATGTGATTTTTCTAGACTAAATACCACTCACAGAACATTTCTGTTGGTCTTGATCCCACTTTCACCACYTCCAAAACAATGCTCCCCACCATAAATCAGCTTGGTCATTATCAGAGCTAGATTGAACTGACTGGCARTAATTGGCTTCAAATTAAAAACATCACATTGTCTTCTAAAGGCTCTATGTTCAATGTCTAAAATTAAAAATTACCATATTTACTGCCTGGAGTTAAAACATATCTGAAGCTTCTAATCTCTTAATCATTAAAACACTTCAAAGGTAAATGAAAGACTAGGAATCAGATTCTACTCTCTCTTGCAGAATAAAGCTGAAGAAGTTACAGCTTGTTTAAAAACAGCTTGGGTTTACAACAGTGTGGGCAAGATCAGATCACAAATGAATGTGTTCTCTAGCTTCCCTCATGGATGTGCACAGCAGAGCATCTGTACTAATATTGTAGATTGCAATGAGAAAAAGAGCTGCTTTTTCAACAGGTGTTCRTACAGTTTCCTCACTGCTCACTCTGTCCAGTTTCCAAGAAAAATGAACCCAAATCACCAGCCAACAAAGTCTTAAACAAACTAAAGTCAGGCAAAAACAAGTGCAGGGTTAAACAGCTGCTAARCTTTAAAGATCTGAAGTTTAAACTAAGGCTTCAAGCATCTTCAAACTATAATCACAGTCTTTGCTGCTGCTTTTGCAGTCAAGCTTGCAAAAAAGTATGTAAGGGTGGATGTTTGGGTTAAGGTGTTTGCCTTCCCAAGTAACCGCTTCAGATGTTGAGATCCCAGGAAGTACCTGGACATCTGCATGCCAGTAGGGAGTTATGAATGAACACTTCTGGCTGCTTTGCTTAAACATAGAACTTTCTTTGCTTCCCCTCTTAAACTGTCTTTACCTCAGCTCCCAAGTTGTCTCCCTTTTGCTCTTTGCTATTCCTTCCTGCAGTGGGAGGAAATTAATAAGCAGCAATTTGGGGCTTAGCTGCTGCTGCTCACCTGCTACCAGGAAAAAGTCACCCCTCCAAAGAACCTGCACTGCTACAAAAGCACTCTCCTCCTCTGGGCCACTAATCCACTAGCAGAAGTCACTCCTGATGTCCTTCACCTTCCTTGTCTGCAAGATGTGCATTTTCTCCAAGATTAATCATTTTAATTCTCAGCATTGTTCAACAGTCATTGTTCAGCAAAGTGAAAAACTGATATCCCTAAGTACCTCTAAAAAGTAATTCTCCTGCATTTTGCACTTCATGCTGACTATTTCAGCCTTGGAAAATGCCACTTGGTTCTATATCAACAGAGTGGCTCTTAGAATATTTTCCAGGCATCTGCAGCATCTGGTACACTTCAAACCAAACCTATCAAGATATGATCTGGAACCAATTTTATTCAGGAAGAAACCTCTTGCTCAGCAAGTGACACAACAAAACAAATTGGAGCTGAATGGGCTGTTATCACTCTACTCAGCCTGCCAAGCATGGGGGGGGCGGGAAGAGGCAAGACCTTCCCCTGGAGCAGGCTGTGCCCTGGTTTTGGTCACATGAAACACCACATCACCACACAGCAAAGACTGAAAGCTCCTCAGCTGGACAGGGCAGTGAAAAATATAATGAATCACAGATCAGGATAAGGACAGGGAGATCACTCAGCAATCACCATCACAGGCAAAACAGACTCGACCTGGGCAAATTAGTTCAACTGATTACCAACCAAATCAGATTAGGATAATGAGAAATTAATACTAAATCATAAAAGACATTTTTCTGACTCCTTCCTTCTTCCTGAGTTTAACTTTACTCCTGAATTCTCTACCTCCTTCTCCTCCCCAGCAACACAGGAAGAAGGGGATAGTGRTTACAGTCAGTCCACCACATGYTCCTCCTCAGGGAGAGGACTCCTCACACTCTTCCCCCGCTCCAGCATGGGGTTGCTCCCACAGGAGACAGTTCTCCACGAACTTCTCCAATATGAGTCCTTCCAYGGGCTGCAGCTCTTCACAGACTGCCCCAGCACAGGCCCCTTCCAAAGGGTGCACCCCTTCAGGAACAGGCTGCTCCAGCACGGGCCTACCCCACAGGGTCACAAGTCCTGCCAGCAAACCTGTTCCRGTGTGAGCTTCACACAGCTTTCTTCAAGCATCCATCTCATCCACTGTGGACTCCTCCACAGGCTGCAGGTGGAACTCTGCTCCATTGTGACTCTCCATGAGCTGCAGTRGCACAGCTGCCTCACCATGGCCTTCACCATAGGCTGCCAAAGAACCTCAGTTCCAGCATCTGGAGCACCTTCTCCACCTCCTTCTTTCCTGACCTTGGTGTCTGCAGGGCTGTTTCTCTCACTCCTCTCTCCAGCTGCAATTGTGCAGGTTTTTTCCCCTTCTTAACTCTTATCCCAGAGGCACTGCCACCATCACCGATGGCCTTGGCTTGGAGCCATCTTGGAGTCGGACATGGGGGAAGCTTCTGGCAGCTTCTCACAGAAGCCACCCTGCAGCCAAGCCCTTGACAGGCAAACCCAATACACTCACTTGGCACTCTGTGAGTGTCTTGGCATGACAATCTGAATCCTGCAGACCTGTATATACTTTACTAACATATCTCAACTACTAACATATCTCAACTTTTTTTTTTTTTCAAAATTGTTAAAATCACAAATCTAGACTTCACCACAAGCTTCCTGAATTTTCTTCATTGCAAAACAATCTTATTACATCACTAATAATAATAATAAACTTAGAAACCAGGAATATAATTAAGGAAGACAGGAACAGCTTAGAAAAGTCAAATAAGGCAAGGAAGGAGAATGGAAATTAAAAAAAGATCAAGAACTGAGTAGGTGGAACTGATGAGCCATCAGGCTACAAAACAAGCATGGAAAAAAAAACTGCAGAAAAATCTGTTTTGTCAATTACAATCCTAGGAAGAACAAATAAATAAAAGTCAAGGATGCTATTTAGTACTATAAATACACCTACCAGCAGTCACTCCAGCTGCTGCAAGAAGCATACAAAAATACATATAAAGGACTAAGAAGTTCAGTAGAGGATCTTGTGCTGATCACAGAGYAATATTAGCTCAGTATTACATGCAAGTGCTGGAAAACATGACCTTCAATCTTTCCAGTAAAATGTTCTTTGCCCACAGAAGAGGTCAGAAGCCAGACAAACTCAGCAGACCAAGTATTTTTGCCTCCTGTTGCTAATTTATCCATCACCCACCAAAGTGTCCTGACATCATGGCTGAGACACAGCTGAACACTCCCTATAACATTGGAGAGGACAAAAGAAAACATGCTAAGAGAGGAGGAGGAATGGGATCATGCCAATAGCATGGGAATTCAGCTACCTGAACCCCAGCTATATGAACTCTGTTTTCTACCTACTCAGTATCACTGCATGTTATCTAACCCTAAAATAATACTGTTCTAATATGGAAGTAAAGGGGGAAAGTGGGGTTTATTTTAAAAAAAAGTGTTAAAAAAATTMAAATGCTAGTTTGACTGGTGTGGAGGTTGTAGGAGAAGAATCCTCCTCAACCACTTTAATTCCCAGAATGATTTCTTGGGGGTCTTCAAATGAAAATGGCAYCCCAAAGCACACAAGAAAATTCCTGCACAAAAAGTTTACTTGGTTTAAGCTACATTCCCTCATGCATATGGAACAGCCTCCTACCCTTAGTTGTTTTTAAGGCAATGTAAAGAGCCAGTCAGTAGAGCAGGAAATAATCACACATCCCCACCTGCCATTCCTTGTTTGATTCTAATCATTTTAATGTCTTAGGAAGCAAGGACATAGCTGGCTCAGTAATATTCCACAGATTAACAGTGATATTTCCTGCAATATTTCTTCATCTTCCCCCATCCAACCTGGTCTTGAACACTTCCAGAGATGGGACATTCTCATCTTCTCTGGGTGTGCCCCACCACCCTCTAACTAAAGGATTTCTTCCTAACAATTAATATAAGCCTGCCCTCTATCAGTTTAAAGCCATTATTCCTCATCCTGTTACCACAGACCCTTGTAAAAAGGTTACCAAAATATTACCAAGGGATACCTTAAACTGAAATAAACTACCTAGAGACCAAATCTGTTGCTAAGACACTGTACTGATGGTACTGTTTCTCTTTGCTGTTGCAAGTTAAAATTCAGAGGTAAAGACAAGCAATGAATGCTAACAAGWGACTGCAGAGACCAGAGAATCTGAACAATTTCTGCAAAATAATTTTCCCCCAGAAGCCCTTTAAAAGCAAGCACTCTGTGTTGCCAGCCATTTTAATCATATAAAGCTGACAACTGGAGGAGAGTAGCGAGACCAAAAAARAAAAAAGACACACAGATGTCTGGAGATGCTGCTTATAAACAATCTCTTTCTTTCCTACTCTCCCTTAGTGGTKTTGGTCTGATGGGGCTATTTGTTTTGGTTTTTACCTTGAGGTTAGGAGAAGACAGATTATACTTCCCCTAGAAGCATGAGTTAGCCTTCACAACAACACAACAGCTTTGGGTGCCAAAAGCTGTTTTGTCACCCAAGCAACAGCAACTGGAACCCAAAGTTCACAGAAAATTTGGTCATCTGCCACTTCACAGCCACCAGCTGTCAGCAAGCAGCAACAGATGAACTCAGAAGATGACAGATAAAAGTGCTGTGATACTTCTCATAACATTCAAGACTAGATTAGAATGGAGACCTGTGTACTACTAGAGCTTAAGAACCTTGTCAAATGAGTTTTACAGTAATGTCTTGTTACTCCAAGAAGCAGATCATGAACCCTGCTTCCCCTTAAGGAATACTAAGCATGCTGTGAAGCCAGAGTGCCTGCAAACGACTACAGGGTTAAATAGATCTGACAAGCATGAAAAACTTATCAAAAAATTCACTTACTGTTTATTCCTGTACTGCATAGGATCAGCCCCTGCCCCAGCTCCTCCTAGTGTGTGTGTTAGTCCAATGAAAGGACATACAGAGAAAGAATAATTGTTTTTTTACATTACCGTTGATTCAAATTACATTTGATATATTTTTCTTTCTCCTGGGATCTGTAACACAAGGATGTCTACTTTGTACGTGTGCTTCTCTATCAAATTTTGTGGAAGAGAATCACAAGAGACTGTTCACAACCTAGATAGGCCACTATCTCAAAACAGCACAGATACAAAAAAAAATACCAACCACAGCAACAGACTCCTCATTCAATGATTACCTAAGTAGCACTAGCTGTGTTCATCTCTCCACCTGCAATACTGTGATTCCTTTTTCCTCAGGAACATGTTAAGTCCTTYGATGGCTTTGGATACAAGACATTGAATAAACATCATCTGTCCATATTACTTAAGATATTGAGCTGATTTTTGGTATARTAAGTCCCATTCTGGATGTAAAATTCATTTAGGTTTCAGCTAGCTTGATCTAACAAGCTCAGAATTTTCATCCTTCCTGGGAGCAAATGGTCTACAAGCAAAGGCTAAGTAGATCAAACCTTGACTATTATCAGTTCTCCATGCTCAAAAAGGAATACCAGGAGGATATGTTTCATATTTAAACACTATTCAGAAAAGATGACTTAAAATAACAGCTGCTCCAGCTGTCTCTGCTTGACAGTAACAGCACACTGTAAGAACTGGGAGAGTTTCCTCAAAGTGCAATCACATGTGCAGGACAAGCTGGGGAATAACCTGCACCTCAGTCTCCCATTAAAACAGCACAGCCCACATGGTATGTGTCACCATGAAGATGTGCAGCTCTACTGTGCACCCCCAAATCATCTGCTCCAAACTCTTAAGAGCAATGAAAAAGCCCAAATYGAGCTCTGAGCTAACCAAGCTGTTTGTGGGAAAGCACTTTCCTATCAGCAAGCTGAACTGGCAGATAGCACCACGCAATGCTGCAGAGCAGGAGCCCTGCCACAGCCAGGCATTAACCAGCAGGTGCAAGTGCCATGGCAAACATGGGAGTGCAAACTGACCTCCAAAGTTGGCGAGTCGGCCAATCCTGGTGACAGGAACCTTCCTCTCCCGCGCCCGCTCACTGAGCTGCAGTTGAGAGAGAGGGGAAAAGCAAAACAAAAAATCCACAAATTAACTGGGCACATGGTCAGACACCTGSAAAGTCAGAGCACAAGCCAGAGCACCTGAACAACTCCATGCTGCAGAAAGCTTTCATTGAACCCAAGCCTTTTATCTGCTGGGAGATTTTCAAGGGAATACAGTGCAGAATGGACACATCATAAACTGAAACACACTGAGCAGAGGAGAGGACAAGAGGGTGGGAAAGACAGAAGAGCTGATAACCATGTTTGAAAACCCCATCTTCACCTTCAACTCAGCAGCTCTTATATTTTGAACTTGGAGAAGCTGCACAATGCTAACCCAAACTTCCTTCCATGCATGGAATTAGAACACATGGAGGGTCATCAGATTCACAGTTCTGTAGACAGTTCCTCCACACACAACAGCAGAAGCAGCTAAGTTTCATCAAACATCACCCGAGTGAGTGAGCCCATAGTGGCATCTGATACTGGATGTGAAGAAGGAGGCAGAAGTCAGAGCAAGGTCAGAGCAGATGACAAGCATCTGCACTTGCCTCCACCTCCACAACTGCAAGATGCCACACAGGAAGCCACAATCTCCACTGTGAGGAGCTTAGGTCCAATTCTAAGCCTATGTACACTTCTTAAACATCCTCTCACATCATATTATCTGACAGAGGGAGCAAGTATGAAAAGAGAGACTGAAAAGCTGTTGACAGAACAAATATCACAGGGTTAATGAGCACTGACACTTCCCTCTTTTGCTTCCCAAAATGGGAATAGCAGAAGAGGAAGAAATGAGAGAAACACAGGAGAAGGTGAGTAAGGGCAATCTAGTACAGACACCACAGTTCTGAGAATCCTTAATTAAAACAACATACCATCTGTTTGTAGGGTTTCTGCCCTGAACCTGTTTTGGCCTGTCTGGCTTTATCAATATCTTCAGCTGTTAGTCCACCAACAGAGGAATGGTCTTGGTGAAAAGCTCTGTTYTGTCCAAAGGCAGTAGCAAAAGGATTTCCAGGGTCCCTAATGCCTCCAAACAACCTTGCATCCATTTTGGGAGGGAAAGGCTTCCGACTCATGCCAGAATCTCCAGTCTCATCAACATTTCTAAAAGGTCCATTTGCTGTGTAGGAGTAAGCAGGGCCTTCAGCGCTGTGTTCCTGAGGCTTGCCAGGGGCAGTGGAGAAGTCCATTGGAGCATCTGATGGCTCTCGGGCTGAGAAGTCATAGTCTTTCGCAAAGTCCTCACCAAAGTCAGAAAAGTTCTGCTGCTGTTTGCCGAGTTCCTGCAAACAATAATTGAAATACTTTTAGAAAAGATCTTAAACTTTGCTCCCTACACATCCATGGTCCTCAGAGATGAGCATGCAGCTAGGTGTCATGTCTGCACAGTAAGGAATTATAGTGACTTAGAGACTCTGGCACTGCAGACATTCACAGTAAGAKACAAGAATGAAAGGAAGAGACACATGGATTCCATGCCTGGAATCCATGGCAACCTTTTAACTCCACTGATGGGACAAATTCTTTAACAGTTTCTCAACTATCCCTAACTGGAGACACATTGTTTTTACATACATTGCCWGAAAGGGTCAGTAAATGTGGAGTTCACCAGAAGCAATGCACTGCTCAGAAACAACAGGTGATGGGAACTGCAGTATCACATAAGAATAACATTGTTTTCCCTCCTCSATCCTGTTTTCAGTCACACAGCATGATCACTTCCAAGCCCAAAACCACCTGGAGCAATATCAGATACCTACTCACAGGCAGAGTAAGCTCAGCCTTTCACAGCTATGACACTACTAACTGCAAAACACATTCCATTATTCAACCACTAAACTATGTGTTGTCATCCCAAAATAAATAAAATTCTGTGCCTGGAGCAAGGATAACAGCATTGGGCACAGCAACACTTCAGGCAAGCTTCTTCTGACACTTTTCYCTTTTCTGTCCTAACCTTGCAAAAGCTGCCCCACAAAGTCCAGATATTTCTTAACACTTTTCAGTCAAAAATAAATAAATAAATAAMTAAAAATCTACAGCAGAGCATTATCTCTTGTTCTCTTATTCCTTGACATATTCTAGTTACCTATCTCAGYAGTGGCAATACCATAAAATAACTGATGACCATTACAGGCAATCAACAGGATTTTAAACCCTGCTGTGGTCAGGCAAGCAGGCTCTTTCCTAAAACACTAATTAAATTTCCCTTCCTTAGAGAAAAAACCAGAACATGGTCTTTCCTGTTATTGAGCAGGTCTCATGCTATTCTGAACCTCAACATCACAGCGGGGGAGGAGAGGAAAGATGTTTACAGATGGAGACTRTGGCCCACAATACTGACCAAGCAAGAAAACCTCCTTACTTCCATCCTTAAATTTTTAGAAACATGCCAGACAGCTAAAACCCTGTCACTGAATGTAAAAGATCTTCCTCTCTTCAAACCAGAAAATGCTGTATTGTTTAGATTTCTTACTTGGCCCTGCTTTGGCAGCAGCTTSTCTTGCAACCCACTTACAGAACGCAGGGCAAGCGTTCTGCAGTTGTGCTCATTGGGCTTCTCTTGTGCAGAGAAACATGCACAGAAACAGAACATCATCTTGGGTGCAAGAAGAGGACAGTGAYAAGACAAAGCACTTTCCCCATAAACAAACACTCAAGTTAGTTCTACTGCAAGCTTAAACAGAATCAAGAAAACACAAGCCCAGATTCTAGGACTATAGATTGCCATGCTAGTCTAAGCTCATTGCATAAAAATCATCAAAATTTCATTCRATAGTTCCTGCTTCAAAAATTATCATCTTGGCTACACACTCCTTTCTAAAGGATGATAAGACAGAAGTACCACAGATAAGCCTCTTGCTTTCAAAAGATGGCAGCACGGCAAATGTGAAGCTCTTATAAATCTATCCCCATCTCTGATAAGAGAAGCTGCTCTCTGGCTTTCCTTGTGTTCCTCATTTGAAAGCCAGTTCCAAAAATCMAGCCTGGGCTGTTAGTGGCAAATGTGCAAACACCTGACCCTGAGCCACTCTGAAAAATATCACATGCATCAATTCTGCCAAGAAAGGAAGCAGCACTGAGACAAATCCAATGCACTCTAAAACAGAGGTAAATAACAAAGCTGCTGACCAATCTTAGCCTGAGCTTGCTCTTTGACCAGATGAGACAAACAGAGCATGTTTTATTTATTTACTTTTTTTTTTATTTATTTACTTTTTTTATTTATTTATTTACTTTTTTTATTCAGCATGTCTTAAACACTCTGTGTTTAAGTAATGAAAACACTAACATTACCCTCCCATTCCTGTCCAAGCACCTTCCACACACCACAGATTCCAAAGAACTCCTAGASCAATGCAACATTATTATTATCAGTCCCACATTTCAGAACTAGGCTCTCATTTAAGATGTGACAGACACTCACACAACGAAACCAGAAAGTACCTGGAGAAAAAGCAAAACATCAAGCTAGACTGTGCACAAATAGCTCTGCTTACCTGCACCTTCCCCAAGGCAGAACTGAACTGTTCCTCAGCAGTGGCCTGGAGAGTCTTTGCAATGGTGACTGCATCTCCCCCAAGGAGCACCTGCCGGAGCTGTCCTGCTTGGGTTTCCAGGATCGCTTTACTGAGCTTGGTCAAGCCCCTCATGACCATGATGGCATCACCCGCCATGACTGATGTCTTTCTGTGCTGAAAGACAAAAAGGGGGCAGGGAGACAAGATGTCAAGAACAAATTTGCAACAGGTTGCACGTCCCCTAAGAGCTGGCAGCATATCCCCAGCAAATCTCTTTCTGCTTTGGCAGGCAGCCATCATGGGAACTTGTTCGCAGCCCAGATAGCACCCAGGCCAGGCTGATTGACATCTACTTACCTGATCTTACMAGGAAGAGAAAACTCTCCCTGTTCTCATGAGTTAGGATAACTTTCCAGGACTCCATACAAATATCCAAGTTACCATTGACCAGGACAAGCAAAGACAGTTAAATGTCAGTAAACATTGCAAAGACTGTCTCAATTCCTTCCAGATGTTAGAAGGGGATTAAAAACATTAACATTTGACCTTTAATTATTATGGGGCCTTGGAACATGTTCTTAGGTCCTGATAGCRCTGATAAGGTTCACTGTCACATTCCATTCCTGCCCTGGAGCTGTGCCTGCTCATTTTGCATAGCTGAATGTCTTTACTCCCACACCAATGTTTAAGCTTTGTCCATCCTCCAAAGRTAGCCTGCTCCATAGTCTGTTCAGTCCTCAACTTGTAGCTCACTCTGCAGTTTTTAACTGGAAATTTAAGCATGTTCACAACACCTACCTACCACAGCATTTGCAAAGTGCTGCACTACAGTGAATTTTTGACTCTGCCCCCCTCCCTTTTCAAGGGGTTCCATCTCAGATGTCTAACAGCCTGTGCCATTTCAGTGTCTTCAAATACAAAATGGGCACTGCAGGATGCAGGACAAAGTGTGCCTGACAAAGTAATTTCAATCAACTCCTTTAGCTCAGCCTGGAACCAAGCTCAGGCTCAGGACACTGACTCTCCTACATCACTGTGGTTCACGTAGAAGAAATCCAGTGGCTGGGGTGCAAAACCATTTTGCAGGGGAGATTTTCACCTGCTTATTTCACTCATCTGCTACACCTTTAAAGCACAGACAGGGTCATAGTTCAGGACTGGTTCAGTTGCACATATTCCTATCTTTACTGATACAGAAGACAGAGACATGTAATTGGAACAAGATGTTGACTAAGGTCCAACCTTGCCCATACAGCAGTCTCTGTAATGATTTGGAGAGAAAAATAAATGTTCTGACTGCAACAAGTACAGAGCACTAGGCTAAGGCCACATATTTTAGTTATTTCCTAGGTAGGTACAGAGGTATCAATTCATTTTGATAAGATAACCTGTCAACATGCACATATATTCAACGATAAATGTTAATACACTGATGTGGTACAAGTGGTCCTGAGTCAACAGCACACAAGGCATTACACCCAGCTGAACACCACAAGCAACTGGAYCCAGTTACCTTCTCAGGAAACACAAGCCCTGTCTCAAACATGTCTGCTGTACCTGTCATGAAGGAGAAGAATGGACTGCTAAAGCTAAATTTCTGTCCAAGTACACAATTTTGCTGCAATCACACAGGAAATGCACAGATTACTACAGCTGAACTTCAGAGAAACATTATTATACAAAAGCAGGATAAAGCCCAGTTACTGGGATATTTGTTCAACCACTTTTTTATCAGTGATTAAAATCAGGAACAAGGACTACAGCCGGGAAGTGTTACACTTACGTGTTGTAAGTCCATAGTTAAAAGGACAGTCAAGTGCTTACAATTAATCTGGTCATAACAGACTAGCTGTAAAAAAAAAAAATCAAGCCCACTTAGGTCATTATTCTGTGGTTCCCATTACAAGACCTATCCATATGCTCCAGACCTCTAAGAAATGTTACTCCTGCATCTCTGAGTTTAACTTGTTTTAACATTGCATAATGTACTTTTAAACTCAGAAGTTGCCTGTCAGGTAAGGACATCTACTCTGTCAACAGGAAGTGTTTTTCTACCCCTACATCTTCACACTGGAAATTTCCACATGGATCTCAAAGCATTTATATGCAGGCTGTCCCTGCAATTCAGAGCCAGGCAAAGAAACCAGCCAATAACCCAGTACTGTCCCAGCTGAAATGAGACCATTCAAAGGTTGCCACTATTAAGAAATAAGTGCCTTTGTGATCACAAGTATTAGCAGCAAAAAAGCTTGAGTGCAAAAAAAGTTCATTTCCTCCATCCCAATAAGGGCAACAAGAGGTAAGCCAGTAATGATTTGGACAACACACACACCCCCCCMMA
The DNA here is from genome assembly GCA_902810485.1 of Alauda arvensis. Taxonomy (NCBI): domain Eukaryota; kingdom Metazoa; phylum Chordata; class Aves; order Passeriformes; family Alaudidae; genus Alauda; species Alauda arvensis. Next base: position 2,344,577 of record CADDXX010000050.1, on the reverse strand, counting down.
AAAAAAATCCACTTTTAACATGTATTCTTACTAATCAATAGCAGTAAAACGATGCACTTCTTTCACCCCAAATCAGCCAAAGACCTTGCTATAAAGTGACAGTTATGACATGCTAAATGTGTGGTTTTTAAAAGAATTAAATCTCCAAACAAAATTTCAGAGAAGCTAATGCAGCCACAAGTAGAAAACATATATTGCACAACACTCATTCAACCCTACACTGCTAAATATATCAATAAGCAAAGACAACCTATTGCCCTGCACAGATTTGGCTACAAGACACTGCACTTAGGCAAATTCTTACCAATCTCTCTCKGATTTCCATGTTATCAGCCCCACTTGCTCTGCACAGCAGCTATAACCACCTTGGTACCAGCTACATGTTTAGTTAGCCCAGAAGCATCAGCAATGTGCTCCTATGCAGTGCTGCCAAAGGACAGGCTATTCTAAATAAAATATATGCTATATAATCAAGAAGGTAAAAGACTACACACAAAACCCCCTCCATGCATTAGAGAAGTTACCTCTTTTTTTTTTTATCAATGACAAAGCAATAAGCACAAACAAGGACAGAGACACAAAAACTGAGACAGAGGGAGCACATCCTTTTGAGAAGGCTGGCTCTGTACCCAACAACTACTCTTGTGTTAATTCCCACCACAGACAGCAGGCAAAGCATTTTTTTCCCCTAAGACAAGTTCTATTCACACCCTCCTAAATCAATAAATACAGTTCAAGCAAGCTCTATCAGAAAGAGATTTAGGGAGTGGTTCCAAGTGGAATTAGTACAAAGTCTGTATCACACTAGACTTGCTCCCTGAGGATTCTGTATCTAGCACTTCCAAGTGGGGCACTGCTAGCACAGAGCATGGGCAAGTCAGTGGTGTCTATACAAACTGTCAGAGTGCCTCTAACCTGGACTGAAGAGGGCTGAYAATGCTGATCATGAGGCCTTTTCCAAATATAGGTGGAGTTACAGATTTGGCTTAGTAAACTTCTCACAGTTGAATGAACCCCTGGAAAACSCCCACACCTTTCAGCATGAGGAACCTCGAGCCCAGCCATCCYTGGGTACCAGGCAACGTCCACATGGTGGGCAGAGAGACTACTACAGGTTAGATACCATCTGATTCAGAGCCTGGTTGTAACAGCAAAACTCAACCAATGCCTGGGACTCTCCTGTGTGCAACAATCCTCACTCTCACAACCCACCATTCTCTAGAGYGACTGGCTGCCAAGTGTTTCCTCCCCTTTTCAACATTCCAGATTATTGGACTGAAGGTTTAAGCAAGTTCAGCAAGACACCCAGTTTATCAGAGGCCAGTAACAGAAACCAGGAGCCTCACTACAAGCAACAGAAGAAATCAKGTACTTGTCCTGCTTTAAAAACACATTCATTCATTCCCTTTCTTTTCCATGTGCTAGTATGTGCTCCCACAGACACACAGAGCTGCTTCAGACTCCATGAGCTTTCTTCCAGACACTTGCACAGTAAAAAGCCTTACTCAGATATACATATGCACATGCATACACACACACATGTATATAGGATGGAGCAAGTTTAAACACTAGATTCCTAATCATACAAATAGCAGAAACAGATCTGAAAGTTTTCTGTGCATGACAACACAGCCTCCTTCAGTTTATGGGAACTACTTCTACTATCAACACTTTGCTAAACATCTAAACACTGTTGAATAATTTAAAAAACAAAACAACGTAGCACAAAATAACTGAACAAAGAAAAAACATAGGAAAGTACCCCAAACAAAACCAGAGTAGTTTTATGGCTGTCCATATTCCCCTTTTCAAGTTTGCAGTTTTAGCTGCCCTCTTTATCTTCAACTTTTATGCTAAATAAATGAAAAWAAATAATAAAATAATATTAGCTTAGACAGGTAGTAAGGCAGATAACCACATATCATATATCAGAAAAACACCATCTACATCTTCCCTCTATCCATTATTCCTCATTACAATCACTGTTATCTTAGTTGTATCTAAATAAGGACTAAAACCCTGGCTTCAGTGTTATAACCACCCATACCATCAGAGCAAGTGTGGCAAGAGTATACTGAAATAAAAATAAACACSACAAACAAGATGCAGAAGGCCAGATACGCAGGACATTCGTCCTTGGCCATGAACCAACAGTAGACTAAGTTCAATATAACTATTATTCATTAAGCTGCTCTGTAACTGTTCTTTTACAGATTTTTTCCATTTCTTTTTATGTTTGTTGCCATACCAACCCTTTCATGCGATCCTTTCATTCATGGCCTTTCAGTTCCATCACACACCTCCCAACCAGTTCCTTTGATACCAGATTGCCAGGTTCCTGCCTAGATGTATTTTCATTAGCTGGATTCCTTGGGTTGCAGCTGACCCAAATTTTAACCATGCAGGGCACAAAACCAGCATTTTAAAAGGAAGAAGTTGCCATCATCCTTTAAATCAAACTGAAAAAACACTTTGCTTATCCTACATTCTTCCCTTCCCCATAACTCCTATACACTGCAGCTTCAAACAAAATGCCTTTAAAGATGTGACCTATAACAGAAGTAAGGACCCCTATATTTGATCCTGCCCYGTGACTTGCACTCAAGCCCCCTTAAGCTGAATTTATCAAGTCTCTGAAAAGGTGCTTTACAACCACCCTTGCACAAAGCAGTTTGCCAATGCCATTTAAAACAAACACCTTTGAAGGGCAGGCGGAACTGGTTTGCTCCCTAACCACTACAATAGCAGTACACACACTGATAAAAACRGGCTGCTTGGCAGACAAATACCTCTTTCCACCAAAATTCAGAAGGCTCAGTACTCATTTTTGGCAAATGACAACTAGTTCAAAACCCAATTTTCCCTATAAATGGCTTGACACATGTAAGAGTGAAAAGAATGCTTGGGCACTTTAAAGGTAAGCAAGCCTGYTTTATGTTAAGCACAGATACATCCGTGCAAAGTGAATGCTCTGGACCAACAGTCCTGTTCAATTCTTTCTGGACAATGTCTGGGGACATGCAAGAGCACAGTCACAGCCCACATGCCTGGAATTAACACAGTATGCTTCTACCCACAGATGGAAATAATCTACACAGATCTAGAAATAATTTAGCCATGATTAAGATTTACCACAATTAAGAGAGCTCAGACSTCATTACAGGTCACTTCTGATATGCCACAGTACACTAATAAATTCTGTCCTGGGCAMACACTGTTTGCTGTGACACTGAGGTAGATCCAAYTCAGTTGCTGATTTTAAGATCACTGCTCTTCACTTTTCCCCATGAATGTGATCTCTGTCTGCTCCTGAGAATTAAGTCTTTGCAGTTGGAAGCCCAAAATAATAATAATTTWAAAATCTATTTATCTCATTTGCAAGGCAAAGTTTTGGGCCATGGGGATGGATTTCAATCTGGAGTTGTATTTATACCTGTCACCCTGAATTTCTAAGCCTTCTGATAGTTTTCATATTTGTAGTGGAGTTCTCATAGTCTTTACAAAAACAAGGGGGTTGTTTGTGTAATGGGTTTTCAATGTTTACATTCTTTCTTACTAGGAAGAGAAAACCTGACAAGCATTTGTGTTAGCCAGTGTGATTAGAGAGCTGGAGACTTCATTCTCCAATCATTGACTGTGTAAAAATTGTATATATATATATCTACAAGTCAGAAGTACATCTCTCTTTACTTTCCTGCATGTGAATGTGTGTCATGCCATTTTTTCATGTATCAGTGTGACGTATACCCCACACACAATCTTTGTATTTCCAAGAGGAAAGGGAGAAAGAATTGGAGGACAAAAAAAAAAAACCAAACCCCAAAAACAAACAAACAAAAAAAAACCACCCCCCCACCCAAAAACAAACAAACAAACAAAAAAAAACAAAGAAACACGAGATTCTGGCAGATACAAAATTTGAAGCATGTACTTAAGAAACAGAACTACTACAAGATGAAACCTTTATCTAGGCTTATGGCAAGATTGCACAAAAGCACAGTTCACTAGTGCCAAGTCACCCCATCAATGGTAACATACAGCATTACTTGAGAAGACAAATCCCCCACATCCATATGGAATAACTCTACCTAGCAGTATTTACAAAAAGGTTACACTACAGCTCTTCACTGATCAAACCCAAACACTGAGCTTCAAACAAAACCTGAACACTACAAAGGCCTTCTCCAAGCCTGCAGAGCAGCTCTATTCTCTCAGTCACTTTAGCAGGTAGAGCAGAAGAGACCACCAAAGCTCAGCTCCCTCTGACRCACAGTTCTACACAGGAATCAACATAACTCCCCACTGGTTTTRTACACTGAATTAGAATATAAAGTATAAATGAAGAAGGTTATCARCTTGCAGGTAATTTTTTTTGCATACACTGTTATGCTACAACTGTTTTTATTGGAAGTTTTGACTTTCCAAAAGCATACCAAGTCCAATTTAAGAACTGGAAACTGATAAAGTGCTATGCCTCACAAACAAGTGAAGATTCCTTTAGACACAAATACACTATTACTTAAAGCAAAAGTCTTGAGAAAACTAGCAGCTCTTCCTCTTGCATTTAAACACACAACCCTCTTCACTTATAGCTCTCAAAAAGCTCAGGAAAGGGGTCTGATATCACAGCTGTCCACTTTAGAGGGAAGAGAACAGGTGATCTACCCACACTTACACTGCTTCTCAGGCATGGGGTTGGGAACAGAATCCCAATGCTCTCCATAGTTCACTGATCCTTACAGCACATAGCCTATCCCCAAGAGTCCTCTAAACACCCATCTCTATAGATCAAGGCAAACAAGGATTTAGAGCTGGTTTTCTGACCACACAAGCAATATATTGCCAACAGTCACCATTAAATGCCACGCCAGCAGTGGCTGCTATTCAGAACCTTTCTAAGGACTACACACAACCTGTAACTGTGCTGAACACCTGCTCTTCCCCAGATGTAAGAAGGTATTTTGCTTATCACACTTTGTGTACGCCAGGACAGASCCTTGCATAGCACACCCTGAGCTGCTGTTACCAACTCCATAAGTCCTACCCCTCTGTCTTCACTGTGAGCAGCAAACACCACAGCCACTGATCCCACTATTGATCCTGCAGGCATCCGTGTCTGTATAGATCTCATGGCTTCCAACCTTGCCCTGGAAGCAGGGCTTAGGTTCCAACTTAGCAACTTACAACACATCCTAGTCTATTCATAGACCTCTGACATACCAGCTGTGCCAAATCCTCCCTGCAAGAAGAGGACCATAGGCAAAAAAACCACRACCTCAAAAATRTATAAACTGRTCCCTGTGCTRAAGGRGAACATGGYCTATCAGAAGCTACAGCTCCTGCATGGAAGCTCTGCCACAGACAAGCTATTTCTGTCRGCTCCTGCTCCCCACAYRTAGGTACWTTTGACACAGGGCAAATGAGAGTAATGAGCTCTGTATTTCTCTTACAGCTAAGCCTGATCTGCAAGCTCTCACCCTGATAGAGAATCTGTAATCTACAATTGTTTATGCGCTCTACATATAAACTTTATGAAATCACATTCTGCATAATATAAATACATTGCCTTTCCAAACTAGAAAAACCAAAGCTTTTTGCAGTTTATACAKTTGCCTTTGAAAAATCCCAGAACTCCCAGAGTGAATTCTGAAAGGCCATGCTCCACAAAGCTTTGCTATGCAATGTAAAATGCAGATTTCATGATTTCAGAAGGGTCTTCTAAAAGAAACTATCCACTTGCAGTTTACTGCCCAGCCATTCTCCCTGCCATCTCTTCCCTAATCCCAGCTACTCTGTTGATGAGCACTTTGACCATATTAAATTACGATGAGGATTTAATCCTTCCAAATGGCACAATCCAGACAGCAGGAGAGCTGTGACATTTCAGAACAATGTCCCAAGCCCTTCTATAGTTCACTTGTTCAGCAGACCCAGAAAAAAAACCAAGGCAAGCAACTGGTTAAAAAGGAGGCATGAGAAGCAATAAAAGGGGCCACATAAAGATCAAATCTACACCAAAACCCAGGACAAACTACAGAGGCAGAACAAACACAGTAGGTGAACTTTGTAAGTGGAAGTTATCACCTGCACTTCATGGAACAGCTCTACAACCATACAGACTACAAGCAGATCATCTTGCCTGGTGTCTCCAAATTCAGAATATACACAGTCTTTAAGAAAAATACAAAGTCTTATGTAGCTTCCAGAAAAAAATACCTGTGGATATTCATGCAGACTTGTTTAAGCAGACATATAAACTTGTAAAGTTTCTAAAAGCTTCACAGACTGACAGCTAAGTTTTCCAGAGCAARTAATATCATTTTCTATGCTGCAAGAAGCACACAGAACATTTCAGAGACTGGATAGCTAGGAATTGAACATGCTTTACATCTCTACTGACTGACAAAACACAAAAGCCATTAAAATGCCATTAAAATAAAGTGCAGAAAYACAACTGTGCAAAGAAAGGGCAAAACTCGTGTATCCTATTATTTCCTGGGTCTTTGTCACCAGCTCAGATTGATTTAATTTTGCCATCTACTATATGGGGGAAGGGGAGGTGAAAGAAACAAAACAAGTGGCATCTAAAAAACTGAGAAGCTAAAGATAAAAAAATTAATGTGAAGATAGGAATGTGCCTTTAAAATGAGCTTTCACTGCTGGGTGAGAAAGCAGAGAGTGATTGAACCCACGCCCTCAGTCTACTGTGCTTCACTGCCAGCTTGCATTTTAGCTCCACATGCAAATAACTAATTTTCCTCTTCAGGTCCTAAAGGAAAGCAGGCACTCATAGCACAAGGCAGCACTTTTAGGACTTTTATAAAACAAGCTGAAAGAGAAGCTACTCTTCTCCTAAAGCTTCTTTGTTCCACAATATACAGCTCCTTAAAGCAAAAAGCCTCCTATTCYAGACTTCTTTCTTCAGCAGCTTTAGAGGGAGAAGACAAGAAGACCTACATCATACCGGAGATATGATTCCTAAATATTGCTTCAGACTCACTACCTCCATCCTAGGCTGGACTGTTCACCCAGCAGGACAGATTTAAGGAAAAAGAGAAATGCTTATTCATGCACCAAGCTAAGTCCTGAAATGCATTTGGCAAGCCACTTGGATCAAACAATTTATACCACACACACTGAYACACAAGATGACAGACCGTGAGACAAATGCCATCCCTTGCATTCTGGTTAAAACAATGAAGAAAAAACAAATGCAGACAGAAAAAAAAACACCAACCCCTACCTAAAAAATCCCAACTCCATAAGCAATCAAGTAGTTTTAACATAAAATTTAAGAAGCAGGAATTCAGCTCCTGCCCTTGTTCCCTCTCAGTTTCCAGAAAGGTAATACAGCCCGACAAACAGGGTGTTAAACAACAGACCACTACTTGCCTTTAAAAGGACTACTGGAAGACTAGAAGCCAAAACAGGTTCTGTTCTTGCTGCATGGATGCATTGAGCTATTATTAACTTGTGTTAGCTATCACAAATGAATTAACCAGAGCTACACTGCACAGCACAGAATTCCCCTTGGCAGGAATGAAACAAGGTGATCAGCACTCGGACATTAAAGGTGCRAGGCAATTCTCCACATCTGGCCTTTTCTTCTACTGATCTCATTACTTCATCATTAAAAGGGAGACACTGTCAAAGCACARCAGGTCACCCATCTTTTTCTCCTGCTCAAGTAAGACTGGACATAAAACTGTTTATTCTAAGCATATCTTGTTCAAGGTTACCAAAGTCACTGCTAATTAACAGCAATGAAAACAACATCTACAGAATGCAAAAAGAACTCTCCTGATCTAAGAGCAAGAAGGTTCTTGCTTGGTCTTGCTAGCTGCAGCTCCTGTGAACTGCTGCAAAACTCCTTCTGATAACATGTGAATGTTCTTATCCCATGACAGAGAAATGCTAAACTCYCAATATACCCTTAGTATATTGGTATATATAGCAGCATTCAGTCTGTATAAAGAACAATTTCTTAAGCCCTTCTAAAGCCTTTTACCAAGCTACTATTACTTTAGCCACTATCCTTCTGCAGCCAGTGCTAAGACTTATTCTGCATATTCTCTAGTCTATTAAAACAATCTAATTTAAAGACAATCAACTCAGAAAAAAAAAACCAGAAATTGTTAGGTTAATTCTTTTTAGGAAAATATTACTTCTGGTTTTTGAAAGAAAAGCTTTAATTTCCTTTCATAAAACTGACCACAAAGTTCGGATTTTCATTGCATGGAAGTGAATATAGAGAATCTCTCCACCTACATTCCTGCTAGGTGGAACATAACCTTGTTGGGCTATCATTAATAGCGTTATTTCTTATGATACAGTCCTGCAGAAATCAAAGCGGTCCGTAACCATGAAMACAGCATTATACAGACCAAACCTCCATATTTGTAGTTATTTATAGGTAGCTTGTTCGAGGTCTGTTTAAAACTAAGTATCTCCCCATCAGCTCCTGWTCACATTGTTACAAAGACTTTACAAGCCTGTTTGTCTACAAAAAAAAGAAAGATTATTTCCTCAGGCACTTTACCAGAGGCAGGGGGCTCACAGGGTGGGGTCTTTTAATCCTCATTTCAGCTACGAGCAAAGCTTTAAAAACAGACAACAGTTTTACTGTACATCCATCTCCAACCAGACGCGCGGATCGGTCCCAGCGACACAGCTGGGAGCGCGGCTCCAAGCCGGAGCAGCCCGGAAAGCAGCACAGCACCAGACTCTCGTGATGACCTTGGGCAAGGCGGAACAGCGGATTCCACCCTTTGCCCAGATCACCCTTCGGCTGCACTCCCTGCTCGGCCCGCTCACCTGCCTGGGTGCGCTGAGGCGCCGGCCCTGCTCCCAGCCCGGCGCTGCCGAGCGCGGGGCTCCCGGCGGGCAGGAGGCGGGACCCCGCTCTCACCCCGACGGGACGCGGCCAAGGGCACGGCAAGGCCGCAGCCCGGGGCGCCTCCTGCCCGGGCGCAGCTCCGCTGCCCCGCGGCCGCCATCGACCGCCGGACCCCACACACGTCCCCCCGCTGGGAAAGGCGCCCCGGGCGAGCGGCCCCCGGCCCGGGACGCCACGCCGGGCACGGCCGTCCTCCCCGCGGCAGCACCGCCACCRGCGGCACAGCCACCACCCGCATCCCTTCCCTCACCGCTCCCCGGCATCGCAACGGACGAACTCCACTGCGGGGGCACTACCACAGCCGGGGGCACCACCACTACCGGGTGCTCCTCTGCCCCCACCTCGCCCCCGGCCAGACCCCGTCCGGCCCGGCCCGGCCCGGCCCGGCCCGTCCTCCCCGCCGCCGCAGTCGCTTCCCATACCCAGATCCGGCACGGCACGGCCCAGCGGCCACCGGCTCGGCTGCGCTGCGCTGCGCTCGGCGGCCGCGGCCCGGGCCCGCACGCCTGTTTACCGCCG